>JAGPOW010003182.1:30061841-30102963 GCA_030014935.1 Caiman crocodilus
ATGCCCATCTGCAGTGATAAGGAGGAGACAGCTGTACTAGGCAAGGGGCCTCGAAGACAAACAGCGAAATACACTGGAAAATAGGTGAAAGGGCTCATTTGGGCTCATTTTAATACGAAAAAACACACCCCTAGGTGGGGAGTAAGTATGCTAATGAAACATACATGTATGAAAATGAAGTACATAGTAAAGGGACATGCTCAGTAGAGAACTTTTTGCAGCATTTACCTGTAACCAATCACTGAATAGTAAGCTTGTAGGTTTTAGTATAAAAGATGCTTAGAAATAGTTTTTTAGTGTGCTTGCTACCTTGCACCTTTATTGCTGGCAATAAAAGCCTTTTTTCTTTCAAACTTCCAACTGGTATTCATATTGGCTCATGCATACCGGGCAACGAATTCAGACTTGGGCTGGAGCATAACAAGTGGGGGCCTGGCTGGGTGGGACTTACCTGCTAGGGAGGTTGCCCCCAAATATTTTTTTTTTCTTTTGCCTCAATCTGCACCCCCCACTTTTCTCCTCACAGATTTACCTGCTGGGCGGGAGAGGGATGGAGGGGGGTGGCAGCAGCGCACAGTAGATCTTGGGTTGCTTTTAAATGCCAAAAGGTGATCTCCTACTTAAAAGGGTTGGAAACCGCTGCTTTAATAGCATGCTTCACTGTGCGGGATTTGTATACTAGCGCTGAGGGGCTCAGGGTATGCCATGCACCACATTGTCCCCAATAATGGAGAAGGAAATCCATACACCGCATATTCCTCACCAATCTACAAAAGAGACCGGGATCATCCCAATCTTCTACTCCCCAACACACACTAGAACATAATTAGTGAAGTAAGAGATGACAAACAAAAACATTATTTATTTGTTATTTATTTAATGAAGTAAGAAAAAGAGGTCAGCAGAATATTGATTCATGTCAGGCTCTGTAGCTACAACTGGTGTCCTAAAATATTCATTACACATAAATACCTGCAAATTGTAGTGGTACCTCGGGGACAAAGGGGCTCAGTACACATAATTCAGTGAATTAGCACGTACACATGACAGATTTATGGCTTCATCAAGTTGTAACAATGCAACTAAACTACATCGGCCTGTGGTTTAGTTTGTAACGATGAAAACTAATTTAAAGCAACTCACACCTTGTGTACATGTAATGTGTGATGCCATTAAGCCACACAAAGGGAAATTAAGCCACATAAAGAGAAATTTTCTTCATATGTACATTGTCTTGCCATCACATGCACCCTAACACCATGTAGCATGGCTGAAAGACAGAAAGATTAGTTTAATTTTCCAGGTTATTTTCTCATGTTGCTGAACTCTATTTTATTTTCTCTTTAAGCTCAAAGTTTACCAGAATAAACATGTCCTATACCAACTGACATTTTTAAAAACAATGATACAAATTTAAATATTTGAAGTTACAAGTAATGGCTTCTTTTCATTTCAGGAAAAAATACTTCATAAGCAAGCTGTCTTACTGAGACCAGAAGAGGGGTTTGGGAGAGCAAAGGATGGGAAGGCAGGATAGAAGAGCAAAAAAGCAGACTCAAATGATAAAAATAAGTTGAATCCATCTCCCCACTTGAGTTTCCTTTAAAGTAGGTGAAGAGAAATTAGGAGCAATGACACATGAAATCCATGTGTTTTGGACTGTCAAATGAGCCATAGTAGCCATGGGACAGGTTGGTAGACCTGTGGTGTGTGCATGTACACACACACACACACACACACACTATTTAAAAAAAAAAAAGGCCTGCTAGTTTCACCTGGGTAGACTCCTCAGGCCAGACCAAGTCAGCAAAGACCCAAGGGATGAACAGTATTGAAAGCCAAATCCTCGGCTTGGATGGTCTGCTTCTTAGACCACTGCCTTCTAACAAGGAAAGTAGAAATGGAGGACCAATTGGGGGGACAAACTGAGAGGTGCAGAGGCATGTGGAAGATGAACATCAGCCTCCTGGATGATGAAAGGATACAGCAATAGTTCAGGCAGAGCTATGAAGACTGGAAAACCCTAAGAGCAGCATATAGGAACTACATGGAGTGGTGGGCCAGTTTGAAAGAGAGGACAAGAACTTTCCTCCAATAGGCAGCAGAAGATAAGCCTGGTTCCAGAAAAAGAAAATGTATATGCTAAGCATAAAAGCTAAGCTATAGCTTTTACAAGCGTTGGAGGGTAATATTCTTTTTCATTATTTCTAGGTTTGGGTCAAAACCAGAACTATTTATCTGATCCACCCTGATAATGGGTCAAAATGAGATCTGAATCATTTGCAAATACTATCCTTTTTGATACAACGTTACATTTACCATACTATCACTATCACATGGGAAGACAATAACCAGTATATACTCACATACCATATGAACCATTTCCCCAAAATGAGTCCTTCAGAATTGGAGCACGTATTTTAAACAGGGAAGCTGATTATTCTTTCCCAGAACAGAAGTAGGGTAGAATATCGCAAGCCAGACACTGACTCATGGCTTCCCTTTCCCCCTGGGGATGCAAAGGGCAGAGGCAGAGTCCAGTGTTAATACTCTCAGCCACTGGTGAGGCAGTAGCTTTTGGCAGAGAGGGTACTGAACTGGCCGAGGGTGAATGAGCTGCTGCAAGCAGTCTGTAGTAGCTTGATGGGGCTTGATGTGGAGATAACAAGTGGTGCACCAATAAATATTTTTTGGGCTGATACCGATGGTTGATTATTAATGAGCCATATGGACCAATACTGATCTGATTGCCAATATGCAAGTCTGGCAGCTTGGAGAGCAGCGTCAAGCTGGTAAGTCTGTGGAGGGAGGGAAGGGGTGGGGGCAGATCAAGGCCCCTATGGTGAGAGGGGGAGTGGCGCTGGGGCTAAGGCAGGGGCGGCTCCCACTGCTGCATGCACCCCTGGGGGAGGCATGAGGTGCATGTGCCTCCTGGATCTGTGTGTGGGGTGAGGACGGGCTGCCCACTGAGGGTTGGGGGTGGCACCAGGCTCCTCCAGGGGCGGGTGGGCTGGGATTGTGCTTGGGGCAGGCAGCAGTGGCACTGGGAGGGGGGCTACTTAGTAGATTACAGCCACCCCAAAATTCACCATAGCCCCCCGCATATCTCCCCTTTCCAGCACTACCACTACCCACCCTGAGTGCAGCCCCAGCCCAACCCCTGCTGGAAAGAACCCAGCTCTGCCTCTGTCCCCAGCCTGTAATGGAAGCCTGCCTTTGCCCCATGCACAGATCTGGGGGGCATGTGCCCCCCATACCCGCCCCGAGGTTATGCACAGTGGCAGGAGCTAAGCCCCCTGCCACCTGTCCCTGGGGCGTCCTGGACAAGCTGCCTGTGGCTCTGTACCCCAACCCACCCCAGCTGTGCAGCATTTGTTCCAGCCTCAGCCCCAGCCCCTCCCTCACTATGCAGGCCTCAATCTGTCCTGTCAGCCCCTTTCCCCCCCAACATGGGCTTACCAGCCAGACTCTGCTCTCCAAGCTGCCAGGTTGCACTTCTGGCTTCATGCATGCTGTGGCTGCATGCACATATGCAGCATTTAACTGACAACATATCAGTCACATCAGCCAAAAAAAGCCAATTGTTGATAATGTAAATTTTCCTTTTATTGGTGCTGATATGATACGGACCAATGTATTATGCACCTCTAGGGATAACACTTTAATATTTATAGGAGCTCATATGAAGAACTACTTAAAATAAAAAGGTAACAGTCTGTCTGCTGCTTTTGTCAGGGTCTAGGGCCTAGCCTTTTTGCTGTTCTGCCATACCAGGAAGTTCCTGCTGTCTCACTTAAGACTGTTGCCTGGGATGCCATACTTACTGGACACTGTGTTCCCAGGAGGACCTACTCTGTCACACAATTGACTATGACTTTGGGAAAACCTTTTTTCCAACATTCTGCCTTCCAAAAACAAGGTGTCTTTCTTATTAGGGACATATAGTATGCAAGAAAATATGGTACTAGACTAAATAAGAGTTTGAGGTTCTCTCCATAAAAATATCTCTGGGCATGTTTAGGCAAAATGGGGGCCCCAACGTGAAGCGGTGGGTTTTAAAAAGCACTGCTTCAGTTTAGGGCTGACTAAACCCCTGGGTCGTGCACACACCTTACCTGACTCTCCAGCACGGAGGGGAGAGCAAGCTGCCAGTAGGAGGACCTGCAGAGGAGGGTTGCAGTGGAGGGTGTGGCAGCAGTGGTCCCACCCCAGGCGGCACCTGCCTGCAGGCACTCAGCTCAGACAGTCCTGGGGGCACCACAGTCACAGAGCACCAGGAAGAACCAGGCCCCCATGCAGGTCAGGCAAGCTCCAGTGAAGGCCAGGGGGAGATCAGGCTTACTGCTTTTCCGGGCTGTTGCCAGGCTACCTGCAGAGCTGGGGAGCTGGATGGAGCCCAATGCTTCACTTCACGGCTGTAGGGCAGCAAACTAAAACTCCTCAAAGGGTTTTAGTTTGCTGCACCCCAAGTCACTTAAGGTGCATTATGCCACTGAATTTCCTACAGCAGCTGGAATTAATGCACAATATGCCGCCAAGGCATGCAAACACTGACACTGTTAAAGCAGTGCAAAAGCATTTAGCCCTCTTTAAAGTGTTATGCACACATGCTTCTTGCTTTGTCTACACAAGGTTGATATTATATTTTGCTTCAATTCTATTCCCATTCTATCATTTTAAAATTCATTTTCTTTGCTACGCTTAAGGTTTTTATTTTCACTTCACAGCAAAATAGGTGCAACCCTAAAGAGTCTCATTACTATTAACCACAGATATGTAATATATGTTGTTTTTTCTTTCTGCCTTTATTTCATCTTTAAGTTCATTTTTATGCTGGAGATCTGTGTCCTATTTTGAACACCACACTTCAATTTCAATTTATTAAGGATTCTAGCTGAAAGCCATGCTCCCATAAACAACATAACCAACATACAATCATAATATAAATTTAAAGAAAAATAACAGAAATGCAAATACAATAAAAAAATAGGGCCAATCTATTGAAAAGCATTATTCCTACTACTAGAATTAACATAATCAATTACAAATATGCTGATAAATCAGATTCATAGATTGTAAGGCCAGAATGGACCTTGGAAGATCATTGAGTCCAGACCCCCGCGCCAAGCAGGAAAGATAACTGGGGTCAGGTGACCCCAGCAAGGTGACTGTCTAGACTCCTCTTGAAGATTTTCAGGGTAGGCAATTGCACTACCTCTAGACACCACAGCTTATTCCACACTCTGGACACCCTCACTGTGAAGAAGTTTTTCCTAATGTTGAGCCTCAATCGATCTTCCAGGAGTTTGTGGCCATTACTCCTGGTTTTCCTCTTGGGTGCCCTGGTGAACAGTTGCTCACCAAGCCCTTGATGTATCCCCTAGTGTCGTGATAAGCTGCTACCTGGTCCCCCTCTCAGCCTTCTTCTCCTCAAGGTGAAAAATCCCAGATCCGTCAGCCGTTCCTCATATGGCTTGCCTTTTAAGACTCTGATCATATGGATGGTTCTTCTTTGGACTCTCTCAAGCTTGTCCATGTCCTTGGTAAAGTGTGGTGCCCCAAACTGGATGTAGTACTCCAGCTGCAGTCTTACCAGTGCTGAGTAGAGCAGAAGAATCACCTCCTTGGATTTGCTGGAGATGCATTGACTGATGCATACCAGAGTATTATTTGCCCTACTTCCTATAGCATCACACTGCCAGCTCATATTCATACTGTGGTCTCTTATTACCCCCAGGTCCCTTTCATTCATGATATTAGTCAGTTTTGCGCCACGAAGCCTGTAGGTGTGTTGGGGGTTTCTCGTCCTGAGGTAAAGCACTTTACATTGCTCAGTGTTGAACGTCATCAGATTCTGATCTGCCCAACTTGCTAGTTTGTCTAGGTCCACCTGTAACTGTAACCTACCTTCAAGCGTGACCATGCTTCTCCATAATTTGGTTTCATCTGTGAACTTGTCCAGTGAGCTCTTCACCCCCACATCCAAATAATTAATAAAGATGTGGAAAAGTACTCGACTGAGCACTGACCCCTATGGGACACTGCTGCCCACTTCTTACCAGGGTGACACAGATCTGTTCACTTTGACTCTCTGAGCCCCATCTCGCAGCCAGTTTCTCACCCACCTGGCTGTCTCAGAGTTAAGCCCACAATCCTCCAATTTTCTCACAAGGACATTGCAGGTTGCTAGATCAAAGGCCTTTTGGAAGGCTAGGTATCAATATCAACCTGCTCCCTCATGTCTAAGTGACGAGTTACCTGGTAATAGATGGTGATGAGGGTGGCAAGACCTGCCCTTAATGAAGCTATACTGGCTGTCATTCAGAATCTGACCTTCTGCAAGCTTATCGCAGACAGACTCCTTGATGAAGTTTTCTAGAATTTTCCCTAGGATGGAAGTTAGGCTGATTGGCCTATAGTTACCAGGTATCTTCCTCCTGCCCTTCTTGTAGATGTGAGCAAGAGTGGCTCTCTTCCAGTCCTCAGGGACTTCTCCAGAGCACCATGAGTTGTGGAAGAGTTTTGCCAGGGTTTCTGCAATGACTTTGGCCAGCTCCTTCAGCACTCTTGGATGAAGACCATCTGGTCCTGCTGACTTGTCTATATCTGATTTTATTAATTGATCATACACCAATTCTATGCCAATAGTAAGAAGACGATTATTCCTATCGTGCTCATCCTCTGCTCTACCTGGAGTGGTTTTCCCCTTGGTCTGGTGAAAGACCAAGGCGTAGTAGTCATTCAGGAGGAATCATGAATCTGTAAAGGTGTTCTGCATAGGTCCACAATTAAGACAGTAAAAAACAAATATAGTGATAAAGTTTATTGGTCATAGCAACAGTAAAGGATGTTTAGCTCTGATTGCTTCAGCCTTATAAGCAAAAATAGCAAGATGGTGTACTAAATATGGGTCTATTTGCTGCAGGAGCCATATTAATTTCTCTCTATTTGAGAAGTGTTAGGGTGACAGCATTTGGATCTTGAGAAGCACTGACTAAGTGAAATGCATGGGTAATTCTATGCTAATGAAATAAACCGTAAACAGGGGTAGAGCTTAAGATGGGTAGGAATAAGGGTGGAACAAAGGAAGGGCAAAGGTGGGGTAAATGTTAATAAGCATAAACCAAGGTGTGTAAATATGGAAAGAACTATTTGCGGCTGCTCCCCGGTTTGTTGGAGCTCGCTCAAAGCTACGTTCATTTTGAATAAAGCTGTTGGAAGAAGCAATGCGTGCACTGACTCCTTGTCTCCCCAGCCGTTAGGCATTGCATGGCGCCAAGGTCTAACAAGAAGTATGTCAGTTTCTGCAAGAACAATGATAAATACTTTCTCCTTACTTTGTTATATAGAGGACATTCCAAAACTCCTAGACAGGCTGGGCAACATCTTTTAGCCCTTGGATTGGAAAGTCTATCCAGCCAAAACAGCTGTAGGAATCTGTTTGATTCCAATAGCGCTTATCAGGGAGCTTCTATTTACTGATGATGCTACCCTTATAGCCCATGATGAAGACTTACTACAAGAACTTATGGATCACCTCTCAAGAGCTTGCCCAGCATTTGCTCTCACCATCAGCATAAAGAAAACAGTTGCGCTAGGATAGGGAGTTCCACAAGATCCATCAAACATCCTTAATGAGAACCAGCTAGCAGTAGTCCAAAAGTTCTGCTACCTAGGTTCTACAATGACTACCAATCTCTCACTGGATGAAGAATGTAATGTTCACATTGGAAAGGCTGCCACTACCTTCAGCAGACTAACTAAAAGAGCATGAAACAATGTAAACCTTACCATCAAGACCAAAATGCTAGTATACAAGGCTTGCATATTTAGCACTCATGTATGGTGGGGAAACATGGATAGCTTATGCACATCAAGAGAAAAGGTTAAAACAGCTCCCACCTGCACTGTTTATACCACACACTCAACATCTAGTGGCAAGATAAAGTTACCAATGCAGAAGTTCTTCAAAGGGCAAATTTACCAAGTGTGACAACCCTACTCCAACATAGACAACTGCACTGGCTAGTCCATCTGAGTAAATCAGAAGATAGATGCATACCCAAGAATATGTAATACAGGCAACTATCAGAGGGAACACGTACAACAGGATGCCCCCAGCTTCGCTACAAAGACACATGCAAATGAGATATGAAGGCATCTGGAATCAATCCTGCTCAATGGGAAACCTTGGCAAGTGATTGTAACAAGTGGCGTCATTGACTCCATCGAGGCATCAAAGTCCATGACACAAATTGGCTCCAACAGCTTAAAGAGAAAAGAGCCCATAGGAGGCATGCAACTCCTAAACCACCTAACCATGACATATACATTTGTTACCACTGCCACAGATCATGCAAATCTGAGATTGGACTATTCAGTCACACAAGACATTGCAAGCCATTTATGTCATAGGCTGCAATATCCACCGTCTCCCATAGAAGAAAGGATGCCAAAGAAGGGCATATAAATAGCACTATAAAAGTAATAGGTATCCAGAGCCAGAGACTATGGAATCTCTATCATTGGATACTTAAGAAAAGGCTAGACAAACATTTGCTAAGAATGGTTTAGGCATCTTGATTCTGCCTTAGACCAGGACTAAATAACTTCTTCTTTGGGTCTTTTCCAGCCCTATTTAAGATTTTATGCATGTCTATATTTTATATGAAGCACTGTTTAAAAAAACCCCCAAAACCCCCTTTGTTTTGACACACTTTGGAGGAGAGGGGAGCAAGGAAAAACAGCAGTCGATAAAATTTGGAAAGAATTTCAAGCATCTCAATGTTGCGCTGACCAGCTTTTGTGATACTACAGGTGTCTTGAGTTTCAGAAAGCAAAATCTTCAAAATTAGATCATTTCTGGCATTTCATGTTGACCATCCTGAGAACTAAGTTACCCAGAATCATAAATTACTTTAAAAAAATCTTGTCCAAGATGTATAGGTTTTGCTCATGATAGAGGTTACATCTGAGTAGTTGTAAATTGTTGCCTGAATTCTACACTACTGTTTTGTTGTTTTCACACTATATTGCACTCAACTAGCCCTATGGAGAATAAAAACAGGAAGCACTTTTGTTATATGAAAACAGCCCTCTTCTATAGTCACTCACTTTTCCAATCATTACCACATTTTAAAAATATCACCTATGTGCAGATGGCATTGAAAGATTCTCTTAAAGGTCTAATAGGATTGCACCAAGAGCACCCTCAGACAATATGTAAGATTATAATAAAAATAAATTGTTATTATACTCGCACAATTAACATACTTCCAAACAGAACAATTTAAGGATTATTAAAACATGAGATTCTCTTTTTATGTTTATTATGTTTAAATTTCTGTAGCAAGTATTATGCTCAGTCTAACAAAAATCTAATGCCTGTCAGCCCCTGTAAAAAAAAAGTAATGATTTTACTTTTATTTATTTACAGATATTTTAATCTTCTGGGGCACTTGCATACATGATGGTCGTCACAATATACATGTGACAAAAATGTAATTTGTGTGGCTTAATGGCACCACACATTACACGCGTGCAGGTTTGGAGAATTTTACATGACATCTGGATGTAGTTTAGTTTGCAATGTTGCAAAATGAAATGACACAGCTGTCAGCTTGTTCCCCAGCCATGGGAGAGGTGGGCAGGCTCTGCAGTGTCAGAGCAGAACAGCTGAAGAGATGCCTCGGCACAGCTGTGTTGGGTACATTGTAGGCACAGGTGCAGGGATATTCCTTGTAACGCAGGAAAAATGTCTCGGTGCAAGATCAGAGCCCGCCAGGACCTTGTAGCTGCACCATCGAGTGCATGCTTACGATTAGCTCACCGTAAATTATGCACACGTGTCGGTCAGCAATCGGCTCGCTGGCTGCATAAAAGGCTTGGGCGATGCCTGCCCAAAATGGAGAAGAGCTCGGATGTGCATGAGGAAACATCCCCGCGTGCATTTCCAAGTCACGAAGGAGGCCTGATCAACCGCCGACAACTCCCCTCCGGAATCATCTGATGCCTCATACCCTGCGTGAGTCTGAGCATTAGTGTGCCTGTTTCCTGTTTTGTTTGTAGCTCCACGAAACGTGCCTACAGTGTATACAGACTGTAAGTAAAGTTTTTTTTTGTTGCAACCGCTGTGTATCCAGCACCTCAATTCCGCTCCATTGGCGGCCCCATTCCACTGGCATTTCTCGGCCCCCACGTGCAGGAAAAAAAAACGATTGGGCCCCTCATTGCTTCTCCTTTCAACAGATGCCTGCTGAAGGCAGAAGTGGCAAGGGGTCAGATCCCATTTTTTTGGTAGAGCCTGCCTGCCTGTCTTGTGGCTGGGGTGCAAGCTGCTGGTGGGCTGAGCAGCTCCTGAGCTGCAAGGGCCCCAGTCCTTCCTTCAGTCGTGGCAGTCTCCCCCAGACAGGCTGCTAGTGAGCCGGATGCTGCCTCAGCTCAGAGACAGTTCAGATCCAACTCTTCCCCGAGCCTGCTGGGGCTTTCAGTGCCTTATGCACTGTTCCCACTGCCTTTCTGCTGCTTGTGAGCATCCAGAAATGGGTGGCTTTCCCTGGGGCAGCATGGGAAGGCAGCAGGAGGGCAGCTGGGTGTCTTAGCAACTGGAGAAGGCAGCAAGGACAATACACGGAGTGCTGGAAGCCCGGATGGAATAAGGGAAGCTCAGGCTTGTTGGGCTTCCAATGCCCCGAGCACCGTCCCTGTAACCTTCTCCGGCCACCAGAACAGCCAGCTGCTCTCCTGCCACTTTCCCATGCTACCCCAGAGGTAAGCCATACTTTTTCTGGGCAGTTCCAGGTGGTAGAAGGTGGCACGGACAGTGCATGTGGTGCTGGAAGCCCTGGTGGGCTCAGGGAAGAGTTGGATCAGGCTATGCGCTACCTCCAAGTTCGTGCAGCATCCAGACCATTAGCAGTCTGTCTGGACATCCAGGGGGAGCCCTGCAGCTCACACCCTGCAGCACACACCCTGGCTGTGGGCAGGCTCCACTGAAAAGAAAAAAGGATCGGGCCCCTTGCCATAACACAAATGAAAAATTGAATTGGTGGGTTTCAATTAAAGAACCACTGTTTCAATTTAGGGGGCATATAATAAAACCTTGGGGATTAAACCCCCATTATGTGTACAAACATCCCTGAATTACAAGCTTTTACTCAAAGTGCTTTTAGTAAGCTATTAGACTAACAACATCGGACACAAAAGTCTAGCACAAGTAAAATGCCAATATACACATTTTGGCACACAACACTAAGGTGTCCTAATTAACTATTGTTAGGGGAAGATTCTTCATCCTCTAGAATTATTCAGTCTTTGAACTTTGCAAAGATGGTTGCTAACAGAGTCTGTTAGTGACATTGGCAATAGGAGTTCTCAGGTCCTTTAGGAACCTGTCAATCAAATCTTTTTTTTTTTTTATAGACTGCTAAACAGTCACCACATTGTCACTTCTAGCACCCACTGTCCAGAGTTAAAGTTCCTAAGTGAGAAATGATTTGGCACTCACACGCAATTCTGTTTCACCCTGCCCAAGTCCCTGAAAAAATGTTAGTTACTTCTGTAAGCATTTTATTCTTAACACTAAATCACAAAAAGCAGCAAGGATGAGGAGGATGCCTTTTGCATTTACTGTTTCTCAAAGATTCAAGCAGTGTAGAATATGATCATTCCTTGGCACGTAAGTCCACTTAGGTATCTAACAGGTGGAGTAAGATGTGGTCCAGTGTGACAAACTGTTTTTCTTTAAGGGGTTCTATTTTAAGTCACCTCTTCAGTCTTAAAAAGGCTTTCACCCAACAAGGACACTCCTCTAGAGAGATAATTCACACATTTGAAGGAGCCAGCTGGATACCGTGAGAAGAATTGCTGCAGTACAAAACATCCTCCACCTCCACGAATCACACACCACTGGTTATGACATATCACCCTTCCCTTGAACGCATACGGAAAATCCTCAATTGCAACCCATACTAGAAACAGACCCTATTCTTAAAGAGATCTTCCCAGAACTACACATCCTACCCTTCAAACAAGCACTGAACCTCACTAACCTTACCACCAGAAGCAAACTTCCTTAGGCCCAGAACACACCAAATGGATCCAGACTATGCCATGACAAGAAATGCAAAATCTGCCAACACATCTCCATCACTCCCACAATTATTACACCCCACAACAGAGACCTCAGCATCCCTGTATCTTACAGCTGCACCTCCAGAAATGTAAAATCTCATCCAATGCACCAAATACTCTGATGTAAAATATGCAGGAGACACCAAACAACAACTGTACACCAGAATGAATGCACACTGGAAATCTATCAAAGACAAGAATACCTGCAGGGGCTCATTTCTCGCAAGAAACCCACTCTCTCCCCCATCTCGCAGTTCTAATCCTCAAAGGAAACTTACAAAATACTTCCTAAAGACAAGCCTATGAACTTCACTTCATTAATCTCCTGGATACAAAAAAATCATGGACTAAATATAGACCTTGGATTTATGACACATTATAACCTGCATGACATCTGACTTCCCAGGTACCTATCCACTATTTAACTGCTACATTCACCCCACTTTTTTTCTCTCTCACCCACTGACTTCTCAATTTACTTCTTCACTGACCGCCTGTCTTGCATGCATACCAGACCTGCCTCTGGCTTCTTTACTATTCATTCCATCCAGGAAGAGCACACACCAAATGCAGAGACTTCCTCAGCCTGACGAAGGGTTTTTAAACCTGAAAGCTTGCTAAAAATTTTTTGCCAACTATTTAAGTTGGTCTAATAAAAGATATCAGATTCACACAAAGAACCTTGTCTGCCTATGTCCTCAAACCAACACAGCAACAAACTACATTCCTGTAGCTTATATACAAGTTCCTCTCAAATGTATAAAAATCACCATCCTCTCTGCTCAGACCTTAATGTGCTGTTTGCATGAGAAACCATCTATTATAAGGGCAGTAGAAATTCACATGTACAGGCTGTGAAAAAATCCAGCAGATTATAGGAGTAAAAGGTTTGTAGGTAAGAAATGAAGGCTCTTTGTTTCTGGAATTAAAATATTTTTTGTATGTGCCTACTGAGTCCAAGGAGCCTATGGACTTGTAGTAGCTAGCAGAAAGGGCATATATCTGTTGATTAAGATTTGTAAAACTCAGGATGGCAGAATAAGGGGTCCACCCAGAACACTTATCACAGGGGTATTTTTATTGTTATTTCAAATTAAATGTATGCTGAAGTAGAAGAAAACTGGCTTATATTGCTGCTTTTATTTTTAAATTGGTAATGCTTGTAGTGACCAATTGTTCAAAGTCTACATGCATGACATTGAAACATTTCTCTTTATCAATAAAGTTCTATACAACCTGAAAACAGGGAAGTTATTTCAAGAAAATATGGGGGAAGATCCAGGGCTGTAAATGTAACCAGAACTGAAACAAGGATATTAGAATTACTTTTACACGTTGTTTACATTGGCCATGATAGGCAAGGTGGCAGAACTTTTTCTTTATTAACATTGGCATGAAGTTTATCAGATTATTTTATTAATCTCTATTCTCCTAAAGAGCACAAATCAATTGCAGAAATATGAAAAAGATTTTTTCAAAGCTTTTGATTATTAATAGCCACACTGACTCATAACAACAACATTGTGATGCAACCCACTAAGGTAACATATCTTTTGGTACAATAAGACTGTCATACAGTATTTTCACCAATGATGTACTTTTTCCTTAAAGGAAGGCGGGGTTACTAGTTAGTGTCACGGCCATAAATAAGAGGGTCCTATGTCCAGGAAATTAGAAGTCAGTTATCATTAGCATATACTCAGTCTGAGCATTAGAGGGCTTTTCTAACCATCTAAGTCTGTTGAAATCGAACTTCACAAGGAAGGAATCAGGCAGACATTAGGAAATTTAGATGTAAGATCACCAGTAAGAGAATATTTTCTTCAGCTGGCCAGTTAAACGTGGTTAAGGCAGCATGAACTCTGTACTCAGCACCTTGTTGTTTACAGTGCTGCTTCTTTTGACGCTCAGAATTCAGGAGCTCGTAGAGGCATGCAGCTGTGCCCCTGCACATCCACAGCAGCTGATCTGTGATTCTGCTTTAGGTGAGTCATAACAACTATACTTTTAACATTGTCAGCAAGAAAGTAATTGTAACTAAACTAAGTGCTGTGATATTTTTTGTTCTACTCTCTAGGGAATACATTAAACAAAGTAGATTATTCACTGAAAAGGTTTAAAAGCAGAGTGTTCTTATTTAAAGAGACAGGTATATAAGATCATGCATTTTAAAATGTATTTGATATTTGTTAGTAGCTGTTCTGTTTCCCTTCCTTTTTCAGTAAATATTCTAGACTATATGTTGTTGAGTTAGCTGCTATATTAAATTAGTACTTTTTAAAATGCAAGAAAGAACTTCTATATTAGCTTTCCAGGTGAACAGGAAAAATATTGTTACTGACAAATAATTCCAGCTATGTTAATTATATAGAATGGGAAATTATATATAAATATGTAGGTACAATATATTAAGCAGAAATTATGTATGTATGTTTTAGGAATAACTAGCTGCCACAGTTCTGTGAAATCCAGTGAGGATATATATTTAAATCAGTTGATTTGTGATGTACTATAATAAGGTTTGGGTATTTTTCCATTTTGCAACAACAATTTTAGCAGGTAAGTATAGGCCTTTTTATGTATAGACAGATTAGCCACAGGAATTCTGTACTACATTTCACTTTTCAGTCCTAAGATGGCCGTGTTTCATGATATTCAAATCAATATATAGAAAAACTAAAGATCTCAAAATTAGACAACACGGGGATAAAAAAAAGTGACATTTTGTAGTCTTTGGTTTCATTAGCTCAAGCTGTGGCTGGTTAGCTTCTATCCTGTGTGAACAGTAAATGTAGAACATGAGTTTCCAAAGTGTCGCAAAATTAGCATCTCTATGGGGTAGGCAATACCTTCTGCATACTGATTAATTGCTTTTATACACTGATAGAAATTCTTTGTAGCCATGACAGACTCTAAGCTCTGTTTATGGCCATCAGTTAAGTTGTTTTTTTAATCTTTTTGTTTGTTAAGCAATCCTTTTATTAATTTACCTATACCAAACATCCCAGATTAGGGTTATTTGAGGTGTGGAAAGTTCAGGTTACTTACTGCTTAAAAATTATTATACTATACTATTTGTCCTCTGCATTGAAAAAGTTGTTGCAAACACCACTTTTTTCAAACAATCAACTTGTATTGTTTATTTGACAAACATCCAGCATTAGAAAAAGAACTCAAGATACTTATTACATAAAGTATTCCATTAGGTTAAAGGAAATTACAAGGTTCACATTTCCACAAATATCTTTTATAAACAGGGGGTCTCCCTTGTTCTTTACTATGACTAATTATTAGGGGCAGAAAATAAAATTACATTGTATTTGATATTGATCCTCAAGCACTTACCAACATACATGGTCCCACTGATATTAAATGGAGCATGAACACAAGGGCCCTTTGTTTGGTGCTTACCACTTGAATTTGCTTTTATAAGTACTGTAAGCAGATACATTTATATACTGAATAAATATCCATATAGATATACACGCTATAATTTCTATAAGCAAAGAGGACTGTTTGGTTTGCTAGAGCAATGATGTACCATATAAGCATTGCAAAGTGGCAAGGAAAGACCAGTGAAAAATTCACTGTGGGCTGGGGAAGTCTCTACTGACAAATTTGGCAAAGGTTGTTCTACATTATCTTCCACCCACAATGTAAGAGGAAGAAGATGTACTGGGAGAATTTTATGTTCAGGGCATTGGAGAACACTGTTCTTCTCTGCAACACTATTATACACTGGGACCAGGTGGATTTGAATCAGGAAGTTACAGTTAGCTCCTAGTGGTCAGCCCTTTCCACTCTCTATTACATTGTCTAACCAAGGCACAACATATTTTATCCCTTATCAAATACACACACAAGAATACTTTTAGTCTGTTTTGTTTGAAATATTATTAAATGTTAAAGATAATTTTATTCTGGTGTTTATATAACTCCAGATATTTGTAATAACAAAATGTAGAGCCTGCTGACTCAGTCACTGATGTGATGGGAATTTAACTTTTAACTTTGAAGGCACCAATCCAATCCAAGTTAAGATTTCAACACTTAACCAGAATTGCAGAGTTTTTCAATGATGTAAATGTTACTCATTCAATTACAGAGACTTTGCAGAATACAAAAGAGGCGAATCTCTGTTAAACAGGACACAAACAGTGAGACAATGCCTCAACCTGTCCTATTTATATAGCACAAAGAATGGCCTATAATGAAGTTATTATCTTCTAACTTCAATTACTTTCTACAATTCAGTTTTCCTTTCCCTCAGGCCCTTTCTAAATGGAATGGGTGGAGAGGTCTTGGTAGAGAGAGTTAAATCAACAGACCTGACTCTAGCCACTAGCTGAATGTGTGAGGCCACTCAGAAACCACAGCATTCAGCTGGATCCCCAAGAAGAAACAAGCAGAGAAATTAATTAAGTCTGGGCCAAGCACTTTTCACTGTAACTTTTGTCCATGTGATTAGTGGTGTGACACTTTGTCTTTTCCTGTCAGGGGGTTTTGTGGCTTCACACTGCCTTTTTCTAAACATCCATAGCTACCAAACAGTGCAAGTAACTTAGTAAAAATCACAGACTTTCTGACAGTTCTAGAGTGAGAGGTGGTCTCTAATCCTGCCACTTGCAAGAGGAAGACAGACTGGGAGAATGTGAGAATTTAATAAATGCCAGTCATGGATACACAAAAGGGGGTAGTGTGATAGGTTAGTAGGTTCTGTACAAACACCACCACAGCTACTGACTTCACAGGTGGCCCTGGGTCAATTATTTAATCTCCTTCAATCCATCAGAGACAAATGTTGTAAGGCACTGAACACCAACTTTAAACTGCTGAAGAGCCTTACCTCATTTTACTTCAGTGGAAGAGGAGGGTACTCAACAATTTCCATGAGGGGTCATGCATTTTGCAGCTAGAGGTCCTCAGTTTTAAAAAATGATAAGTCCTTACTCATTTGTGGCACATTCCTGAAGGTTGTGGTGGTCCTTCAGGAATGGGCTCAGTGTATTTAGCAGCTTGAGGGTTAGTAGCACTCTCAGAAGAGATAGGTATCTCAGACCAGGGTGATAAGAAATGACTAATGCTAAATGCCACGCAGTACTAAAATTATTACCATTCTATAAATTAAATTAAAATAAGTCTGTATTCAAGGCTAGCTTCCATGGTTCCAAAATATCTGTCAAAATTAGAAAGGTTTGTTTAAGTAAACAACATGGTACAAATACCTCCATTGTATGGTACTAATATCTTCAAATGCATCTGATAGAAAGGAGCAAAGAAAGGAGCAGATGTTTCAGGCTTGAAGTAAGCTCAGTCTAACAGCAAGTTGGACCCAAGGCAGCCAATGATATTTTTTCCAATGACTACAGTTGGCTAGAAGTGCATCCTTAGTGACCATTTAAATAGAGTTTCATGGTGAAAAAAAAATCACAATCAATGCGCTATGCACAAAAAATATTTTTGAAATACTAATGTGTAGACTTTAAAAGACTGTATAAACCCCAGCTTTAAAAGGTGGTTCTTGCTATTGCTGTAATGTACCATGATTGAAGAGGCAGTAAACAAGAAAAAATAGATCATTTGGGAAAACAGTAAATATTTTCCTGGGTTTTTGGTTGTAGTAAATATTTTTGCATGTGCCACCTATAGAATATTGGATTCCCCATCTTTGAAGTTAGCTCAGTTCTTGGTTAAACAGTTCTTTTCTTTATATAATGGAAACAATATTTTTATTCAAGCAGTTAGCATTACATAGTAATAGACATGACAGATCTTGGGCAGACATACGTATTTTTATAGAGACTTCCAGAGATTTATTGAAGCAGCATTTCTCATACTATGAAGGAGGCCTTATGGCTGAAGGTTGTCAGCATTTTAAGATAATTAAAATCCTTATAAGTCCATTGAGACCTGGTATTGCAAAACAGTGCCAGACTATACTAAATTATTTCACATTTAAAAATAATAGTAAGTATTACGTCTACTAAAACAATTTCCAGTCAGCTCTGGTAAGAGTGTTCTAAAGTGACAATAGGCCATTTCTATTTCACTGAATTTCAAGTGAAAACCTTCACTATTCTATTTCTTTTTATATCTGCAAGCCCCTCACTCACCACATTTTTCTTTTGTGTAAAGTTACTACAAAACACCCATTTTTTCACTGAAAGTCATTTTTCAGTGTCAATGTGGATAGCAGCTCTACTTGAGAGGGAAAAAATACCAAACCATTGTCAGTGCATACAACTTGGGAAAATTTATCAGGAATAGTTCAAATTTAGAACATGAAGTGATTACAATGACTGTAAAACAGGTTTCATGTTTTGCTAGTAATACATGGCTAACCTCTACTCTAAATTTACCTCATGGTGAGGCACAGTGTGGATGATAAGTCATTGACCAAAGTTAAGTATATGCATAAAACATATTTACACATTCAGAGCTTTAGTATCTATATGAATGGTAATAGCGAGGGGTATGAGAAGTGGGTCCTATTTGATTCAGATTTGGATTCGGCCCAAATCAGGGTCAGTGATTTGATTCATTGATTCGGATCACTGTCCCTGATTTAATTCGGCCAAATCTGAATCTGAAGATTCGATTATTTGGAGAATCAGCGATTTGGACGTAGACACAGCTTTAAGAGTTTTTTTCTACATACCTTGAAGTAGCAGGTATGGCTCTTGATTGCTGCAATGCTGCAGCGCAAGGAGCATCCCACACGAGTGGGGGGTGCCTTCCATGTGCTTGGTGGTGAACCCAGGAGTGGACTGGAAGTACTTTGGTCCACTTCCAGGTCTTCCAGGGAGCGTGCAAGAGGCCCCTACGCCCACCCTCCCCAGCTCAGTAATTGGCCACAGGGAGACCCCGGGTCCACCACCCAGACCCAGGAAGCACCAGTTACTGAGCAAGGTAGGTGCAGGGGGGCCTCCCAGTATGCTCACCAGTGGACCAGGAGGTGGACTGGAAGTGCTTCTGGTTCATTTCTAGGTCTGCCGACAAGTGTGCTGGGGAGCCTCCGTGCTTTTGTGGGACACTCCATGCACCCCAGCATCACAGCACTCACAAGCCACCTGCTACCTAGAGGTATGTAAAAAAAAACCCAAACATTTAAAACTGTCTCTATGTCCAAATCTCGGAATCTCTCTGAATCACTTCGGAGGGTTCTGGTTTGATTCAGAGAGATTAAAGGGTCCTCTGACTTGATTTGTATTCGGAAATTCAGTCATCTAATTGGGCTGAATCTCCACCGAATCAAAATCGGGGACTGAAGCTTCACACAGTCCTAGTAATAGCTACATCTTATCACAGTGAGAATTCAACACATATGGGTCAGATCCTTAGTAGTCAATTACTGTACTGCATTGCTATGGCAATGCACAGTAGCTGTATGTTGGCTTAATTAGTCATTAGACCCTTCTCCGCCCCAGAGGAATTTCAAGATGGTATACAGCCAGTGGAATAACTCCTATTGCTGCCCTTGTTTGGTTTCAGTGCAGAATATACTCTCTCATAACACACATTCCTTCCCCACCCCCCAAAGTCTCCAAGTACCAAAATGACTACTTGGGGTCATAAACAGATGGGCATAAATTAAAACAGTCCTGAGCTACTTTAATTTATGCTGTGGACAGAACAACCTCCTAGCTGGACCCTGGATCAAGGGTTGCCTTTGCACCTTGCAGAATAGAGCTCAGACAGACTGGCCACATCCACATGAGCATGGACATTTGTTTTCCCAGGGACAAGAAGCAATGGTACAATTGGTGCCACTGCTGTTTGTCTCCAGGCAATGCGTGTGCCATGCACCCTCTGGCATGTGGCAAGTTATCTTGGGTGGCATAGGGGAGGCTGGGGATAGCATTGGAATGGTCCCAGCAGTCTTACTTGGGTGCCTCCTGGGGCTGCAGCAGCAGTGATCCTGCTGCTCGAAGCCAGGCTAGCAACTGGAATGTGACTCTGGGCAGCCAGGTTTTGGTTTTGGACAGTTTGCACTGTCCCCTCATATGCCCCTCCACTTTTTTTTTGCATGGTTTGTTTTGACCCCGGAATCTCTGGGATCCCCTCTGCCCCCACATGTCGCTATCTTGCAGTACAGAGAACACCTGGGTATGTGGTGCTACAGATGTGTCTGGATGCAGCAACTGGGGCTAGACAACTTAATTTTCGATGTCTTAGTTTTTTGCATTTTTTCCATAGCATGTAAAGGGAAACACTTACACAATTTAGCACACGTGTACCATTTGTTCTACTGCTTTCTGCCAGATAGATGTCAATGCTTTGTAGGCTGGCTTTCCTTTGGAAGAGAAATCAGTAACACCAAAATCTGGGTGTTCTCCCACTGCAACTTGTTTTAACAGTACTATTTACAGGTCTTGAAAGGAGGCACTTAGAAAACCACACTACTTTAAGGGATCTCAGTCTCACTATCAATGCTTGACTCCCAAGGTACAATTCTGGGAAGTAAGAAACATTGTGGCAAACAGCAAACTCTTGATGCTTCCCATAGTTCTTCCCTTTCTCATCATGGAACTACCCTAGGAAACTAACATGCAGCATTTCTTCCAAAACTAAAAACATGCTCACATGCTAAGAAAAAGAACTATTTTAACAGCACCATTTAGTGACTCCTGCTATTCTTGTTTCCAGAGGACTGTATATATTAACTCATAAATTGTTTCAAAGCCTTTGCAAAGTAGAAAATAATATTACACAATTTGTAAGACATGGAAGATACAAAAACAGATACTTCAACTGGAGGAACCTTCCTAATACAAAATTAGTGGTTGAAATAGAACCGAGCCAAAGTTCAATAAACTTATTCATAACTCAGAAAACAATATGGCAGGATGTTGTTTAATATGCAAGAAGTTTATGAAACATGGATACTAAGTTCAATAAGTGTCTGAGGGATTCATCTCTTTCTATAAATGCAAATCTCAATTCATCTTTAACTATGATTGTGACAGGGACCATACTGGGCCCACCTGTCTAAGTAGGGGAGTCTACACAGTCTCACCTGCCATGACTTTGCTGTTACCAAAAGTGGTGTGAAAATGTGGGAGGCTGTCCATTTTACTGCCCTAATGCCAGGAAGCACTATCCACAGCTTCATACCATCCCTATATCATGGCCTATCCCTTGCAGATGTCATTCCTGAGTTGTCTATGCTCTGCCTTAAGGCCAGACCAAACTCAGCATCTTGTTAGGCTTCACTCATACAGCCCAGTTCTGGGCCTCACGCATACCACCTCCCTCTTATTGGGGCTTCTATCATTCTGCCCTCTCTCACTGGGCCTCTTGCACTCACGCCCTTTACTGGGCCACATTCAGCCTTCCCTGCTGTCTTTAGTGGCTCCCCTAGGCCATCAGGCTTGTCTCTGCACTCCTTGGCCAGCTGTGGTGCAGCCTTTTGGGCCTGTCCCGCAATGCTTATCTGCAAAGTGGCCGGGCAATTTGCCAAACACTGGGCTAACTCTGTCCCTGGTCCTTCACTGGGTAACACAACCCACTGGTTCCCTAATTGGGGCCAGTGACTCACTTTTCTGTTCAGGTTCCCTCTATGCCACCTCACTCAGCCTTAGGCCCACTTGCAGCCTCAGGTGTCCAAAGACTTACATGGGCCTCTGTACTCATCCCCATCTCTCTCATACTCCATCTCTTTGCATGCCTGGCCCCTGTGCCTGTCTCTGAGTGTGGATAACCCACCAGGATGTGGGTGCTGGGTTGTAAGGTAGCCCTCCTCACCTTTCACTGGGGAGGTAACTGGCCTGACATTTCTGGGGGACTGTCTCAGCCCTGTGGGCCTGGACCTAAAATGGCCACCTCATCAGGGCTGGCCTGCACCTGCCAGTTACCTGGTCTAAGCCTTAAAGTGGCAGCCACTCAAAGGCACACTGTCACTATGATGTAATTACTAGAAACATCCAAATACTAGGGCTGTGTGAAGCTTCGGGTGGTGATTTGATTTGTAGGAGATTTGGTCCATTTTGGTAGCCAAATCTACAAATCCAAATCAAATCAGGGGACCAATTCAAAAATCCAAATCAATTCAAAGCTTTCTGAATCTTCAGAAAAGATTTGGAGAGCTTTGATGATCCAGACAGTCCCTAGCAGCTGCAGCAGGGAGCTGCAACCACTCCAAGATGGTAAGTACTTGGGGAAGGGGAGGGGGACTGGGGAAGGCTACCATGGAGGGACTCCTGCCAGACCCCCTGACCTCTCCTGCTCTCTCAGCCCTCCCAACCCCCATCTGCTCCCCCACCTCCCACCATGGCTGCCCCCCAGCCCCAGCTCAGTACTTTAAAGAAACTCCCTAGTGCTCACTGGGTGCTGCTGGATGGGGGTGGTGATCCCTGCTGCCCCCCACTGCCCCATGCTTCATGGAGGGGCTCTGCCACGAGCCCCCTGACCCCTACCTTGCTCCCCAAGTCCTCCCCACAGGTGCCCTGTCCATGCTAGCTCTGGCCCTTTAAGAAAAAAACCCCAAGAAAAGCCCCGGGACTCACCACTACTGTAGTGATCTTGGGCCAGTGGCATGGGGCAGCGGGGGCAGTGGGGATCGCCCCCCACACCCGCCACTGGCAGGAGTAGTGAGTCCCACGTTTTTTTCATTTGTTTTTTTCTTAAAGGACCAGAGCTGACCCAGGCGGGGCACCTGTGGGGGGGCTGGGGAAGTGAGGGTCGGTCAGGGGGCTCATGCAGAGCCCCCTTTGCAGTGTTGGGGAGTGGGGGGCAGCAGGGATTGCCCTTGCCTGGCAGCACCTGGTGAACCTATTTTGTTTTTTTGGTTTTTTTTTAATACAAGTGCTGGGAGCTGGGGTAGCCATTGCTGGGCTGGGAGAGTGGTGGGGTATGGGCCTGGCCTGGCTGATTTGGAAGCAGCTAAATGTCTGAATCAGATTTGGCCGAATCAAATTGGGACAGTGATTTGAAATCACCAAATCAAATCACTGTCCCTTGAATCAGCTGAATCTAAAGTGAATACTAGCCACTTCACACGGGCCTACCAATACACAACCGTAATGCATCTTATTTTTGTCATCCAGTAAGCTACCATAATCAGTTATATAAAGAATGCATATTTTTATTTACGTTTATACAAAATGTTGATATAGTATTTCAGGAATCCCTTATTATTCTTCACTCAAACATGGTTCTACAGATGTGAATAACATTCACACATTAAACAAAAATGTGCAAGTGATTCATTCATGTCTGAACTATTTTAGTCCATCTTCTGCTTCTTCCAAAACACACTGTAATTAGTGCCAATCCTACTCACAAAACAAAGCTCTTATCAGTAAAGGATGCACTACTAACACCTTTTTACAAAGTTATTCATACATTGCAGTTAAATTGCAATAGAAGAAGATATTATTTCTTTAATAACTAATGCTCCAAGCCCTTTGAATGCCTTCCAAAATCCAAAACAAACAAACAAAAAACCAACAACCCCCACCCCAGGAATTATGCTGCAGTAGAAAGTACCCATACTTGTTTTAGAAATGCTGTGCTCTCAATTTGGAGCAACTGATCTTTAGGGTCCTTTCCAACTCTATAATTTTATTCAGTTACTGACCCACACATGACCATCCTAATATATCCTGTTACTTTTTTAATCAGCAGTAGTATAAGGCTCTCTAAACTGCTCAATGACTTCCTCAATAACTATAAAGAATACAAATCTTTGTGCTGAAAGTAACAGAAGGGATTAGTTTTTGTGCATCTCTCTTGTTATTACCTGTAAAGCATCCTTTAGGGTCTTTGTAGGATGTGGTTCCTCCTGGTTAAACTTAAAGATCCTTCCTGCCCCTGCACATGGTGAAACCAGCCTAAACTGCAGGAGGCAAGGGTCATCTGCTTGATGTCCATTTGCCCAGCATCAACTACTGTTCAGAGCCCATATGCAGTTCCAATGGAATTAGAATGCCAGGACTTATCTTCTCTCCTCTCTTCATTATAGTTTAACTCTGGGAGGTTGGGAGATGACTCTTTAAAGAAAGGTCAGGTTGTACCCAACCTCTTTATATACTTGGTATACACAATGATTCCCTTCTCCAATTTGGGATAATGGGGGAAAGGATGGTGCTTAAAAATGGTTATTCCATATGCAAGATGGTAGTTCCCCCCACATGTAGTCCAAAATCACTGATAAAAATTATGTGCCTTCTGGCCAGGGCCCCAGACACTGCATGCATGCACGCAGCCACAGTCTGCACATGGCCAGGAATGTAGCCTGGCAGCATGGTGAGCAGTGCCCTGCAGGTAAGTCTGTGGAAGGGAAGGGATGTGGGATTGCAGATTGTAGCCCCCACAGTGAGGAAAGGAGTGGGGTAGGGCAGGGCCTGGGGGTACTGCCTAGGTAGGGCAGTGAATGGGACCCTGGGATTAGGGTGGGGAGAAGGATGGAGCCGCAGATGACTTGTTCAGGGGGATGGGTGGGGAGGCAGGGTGGCTCTCTGCTGCTACACACACCCTTGGAGGAGGCATGGGGGGTATGTGCCCCTCCCCCCACCATTTGTGCTTAGGAAGGAGGCAGGCTGTCTGTTGTGGTCTCAGGACTCTCTGCTCTGCTGTCTTTGCCCCAGGAGCCACACACTGGCTGCATATCCCCTGCTCACTTGACAGCAGTGGCAGCAGCAAGTTGTGCCTCCTGCCACCAGGCAGGTAGGGGACACACTGCAGCCAGTATGTGCAGGGACTTTGTGATATGATCATAAAAAGAAACCAGGTTAGTCAGGCAGGATCTGCCCCCAATGAACCTATGTTGGTTGCCCTGAGCATTACTTCCTCTGCTGGGCCCTTGGAAATGTGCTCCTTAATAATTTTCTCAAAAGTCTTCTTAAGGACCGAGGTAAGGCCTATAATTGCCGGGGTCCTCTTTTCTCCCCTTCTTGTAAATGGGGACCACATTGACCCTTTTCCAATCCTCTGGTACCTGGCCAGAGATCCATGAGTGCTCATAGAACTGTGCCAGGGTCTGCACTATGACCCTCACCAATTCCCGCACCACCCTCGGGTAAAAAGCATCTGGATCTACTAATTAATTGCATTAATGTATGACCAGGTTTCTACTTAAGACATGATTAACTGCTTAATTACGTCTTAAGTGCAATATCTGTCAGGGGCCTATGATAGAAAGAAATTATATATGGTGCACCTGAGCCTCATGGAAAATGTGCACTGCTGGCCTGATCCAACCCGGGCTGCGTGAATACTGTGCAGCACAGGAGCCACATGACCCACTCTGGTGCAAAGTCAGACTAGTGAGTCATGTGGCGCTGGGCTGGGTCCTGCTGCATGCCAGAGGCTGGACCTGGTGCAGCACACAGGGACAATGCACCAAGCCATGCTGGGTCCTGCTGGCACTGGGGCTGCCCGCTGCCAGGCCGGCCCAGTCCCATGGTAGAGGACCTGGTGCAGTTGAGCACATGGTCCCTGCACACCATGCCAGGTCCTGCCACCATGGGACCAGGCCGGCCTGGCTATGTGAGAGGCCCCAGTGCTGGCAGGGGCTAGTCTTGTGCGCAGTCCCTGCCAGACCCTGATGGCATGGTCCCTGCCAGCCCACGGTCCCTGCTGCAGAAGGTAAGTTATGGGCCCCACATGGGGGGAGGCTGTGGCCCTGTGGGGTGCCTGGGACCCTGCGGGGAGGTTGTGGCCTTTCAGGGGGGCAGCTGAGGCCCTGTGGGGCAGGGCAGTCCCTGTGCTGTGCAGGGGGGTCCGCACTCTGTGGGGACCAGGGGACCCACCCCTCCTGAGAAGACCCTCCCACAAGGTCCCCCCACACCCACAGTCCCCCTGCAATTACCCCACACTCACCCACACACCAACCCACATCCCTCCACACTCACTCACACACCCACTCGCTTTCCCCCACACACCTTCCCAGTCCCTCCCTGCAAACCCTCATCCCCCCATCATGCACCCATCATGTGTGAAGAAAACCTAAAGCACACATTCACACATATAGATATTTAGAATTAATTTTATCATGATGATAGAGACACTGGTAGGTTTCCAAATTGCTTTAACATTGTAAATATACCAATAAAGCATTACTCAACTGATAGATCCCTCTCTGTCTCTCTCTTTCTCTCTCTATATATGTATGAGTGTGTATAGAGTGGTCTTTTGTTCTAATTGTGGAAGACCATGGATTTGGGGATATTTTAAAAAATGGATTTGGATACTGCTGCAGCAGTCCAGCTGGCACAAGGGGTAGTGTCCCCAGATACCAACTGACTGGACCCTAGAAACTCCTGAAAGAGAGTAGCCCTGAGCTGCATGCTAAAGCAGCTTTTTATACTGCTGGGGCCAGCACAGGTGCTGGCCCCAGACTCTAGCTCCCCCTGGATACAGATCTAGGAGGAGCCAGGCAGGGTTATTTTGCCCCAAGTGGCACAATTTGCCGCGCAACATAGTGTATGCTTGAGCACTTGCACTGAGGCAAAAGGCCCCAGCTCAAATTTGCACTGCTTCTATTTGAGCTGCTGTAAGCGCACATGCCTGCATGTGTGGATGTGCCCAGTGGGTTCTTTACTTGTTTACTTCTCCCAGTGCTGCCACCTCCTGCTCTCTGTTGTCTCCCTTCCCCCCATCCTTTCTGCCTTTGTATTCAAATCTCTCTTTCTGCTTCTTATACACTGCTCCCTGCATATTCTTTTACAGAATCTGATGAAGTTAGCTTCAGACCACAAAAGTCTGTGCTCTCTCTCTATATACATATATACTATTCACTTAAACATAAGATGAGGTTTCCCTCTCAGTCAAATAAGAAGAAAGGCACCTCATCTTACATTTGCATACAAGGAAATGTCATTAAATACTTTATCATTAAACTGCTGCTAAAAGCAGCATGTGCTCAGTAATGGAAACCAACTGTGAAGTTGATTAAATGCAACGAACACTGAGCATGACTATAAAACGTGGCCCATATGGGGCAAAGATGCTGAAGAGAACCTTTTTTAATGTGAATGTGTGTGTGTGGCCTTTCAAAATATAGGCAGTTGTTTCTCCAAGAGAGAAAAAGCACCAGGCCTAGAGGTAGTACAATACCAGTCTGGCATGCAGAGAGGCTGAAGGAAACTCTGACACCCTCCCTTCGTGCCAAAAACGGTGATGGGAAGCTTTTTCTTCATACAGAACCCCATGGGACATGATTACCTCAGTAACCAACTGCAACTCTCCACCCCTCCCATCAGTCCTCTGCTGGTTCAGTGAAATAAGTGTGCCCAGTCCTTTTTCCTCCACTTCTTCTCAGATCTCTTCCTTGTCCTGACCGATGTAGTATTCATTTTCATGCAGCCCCAGCTTCAGGTGCTCTCTTTCAGTGAAAGCCAACCCCATAAAAATGGAGGTTTCTTACTTGCTATAAACTAGTTTTAAAACGTGTTAATAAAGTTCTTAATAACACATTCTCTAGTCTCTTTGGTATGAGTCCATGTAGTACCATCTCCTGCTCTAATGACACGTTTATTTTGGTGATGCTCAGAAAGTGGTAGACCCTTTACCACACCCCCTTTGCACGGCTCATTGTTTCTTCTTCCCCACATCGCTCCCTTGGCACAATGATGGGCTCATCGAGCTCCATCTATGTTCCACCTCTCTCACCAGCAAGATATTTATTACAACCATCCATGCTAGCTCAGCATGTCCCCTTTTAGTTGTTTACCTTCCACCGCTCCCCACACTCTCCTTAATTGTCTTTCTGTGAAGCTCCCTATCAACACCATCCTGTCCGTCTCCCTTACTACTTCCATCAATTTCTTTGAATCCTTCAGGATCTCCAGCCCCATGTTTCCTAGTTTATACCTCTGCAGGAAACCTTCCATCCTGCTATAATAAATTGGTAATTGCCATGCCCATGGACTCTTTAAAGAGGTCTGATATGCTCCCCGTTTCCTCAAAACTGCAGCTGCATGAAATCAAGTGATACGTGTTGCTTTCCCTTCTCCCTCTGTTACTGTCTTGCATATTACACTTACATATTTCACACAGATGAACAATCCCAAGTCCAGAAGCCCCCAACCCCCCTCTCTCTTGATTTGAACAGTTCAATTCTAGACAACCTTTCTCTTTTGGCATTCCAGAAGAACATACATAGTTCCCTTTGTACATTTGCTATCTGCTGCCACATCAGTGGGAGTACAATTCTGCTATATAGAGTAATTAGCAGTAACACAGTCTTAACCATCACCACTTTCCTGGCAAAGAACAGCAGACTTCTAGACCATAACCAAAGTATTTGCCATATCCTTGCCATTACCTTTTCCTATGATATATTACCTTTCCCTTCAGCATCCATTTGGATCCCTAGCACTCTGATTTCTCTCTCTTATTTGAAGTCCTAACTTTTCCAAGGTGCTCCAGTTCCCCACTCCCATTATGGTGCTTTTTTATCTATTTAATTTAGCCCCATCACATCTCTGTACTCTGTATGCTTTAGCACCCTTTCCATTGAAAATCTCTAACTACTGTATTTATATCATTCATGTATAATATGCATTTTACCTCTCGCTTTCCCAGTATATCTTTACTCTGTTTATGACCATGTCTTTTCTTATTCTTTGTGCTAATGGTTCCATGCCACACACAAATAGTATTGGCTCACTTGTCAATACTCCTCTTGTCTCACTCCTGTACAGATTTTAAAGGCCCCACTTAGACGCCCATTAATTTGAACTTGACTCTGCTTCTCTATACAATAACCTTACCAACATATATATTTCTCTAGGAACCTCATTTTTCCTGGCACTTCAAATATGTAATCATGATCCACTGTGACTCATACTTTTTCTAAATCCAGATTCACAATGACAGCATTTATTTTCCTGTGTTGGATGTGGGACAGTGTATCTACCTCTGATCATTCTGATAGCTTTAGAGATCCTTCTACCTTGTACTGTGCATACTTGGTCTTCATGTATTATCTTTTGGAGGTTTCTCCTCATCCTCAAAGCCAGCAGCTTGGCCATTAACTTAAAGTCTATATCAGGGGTTGTCAACTGGGGGTACGTGTAATCCTGGGGGTACTTGGGGAGGTCCCAGGGAGTACATGACAGCAGTGCAGAGAAGCAGGGGTACTTAGGAAGCAGCAGCACAGGGGGTGGAGGTGAAGCAGGGGGTGAAGCAACATCCATCATCCATATTGCTGCCATGTGCCATTTCTCATCACCAAAGTACCCCACCTATCTGCAACATTGGCTTCGCATCCAACTGTCTGGTGAGGGAATGGGCGTTGCTGACAGCCAGCTGGACACAAAGCCAGTGGTGTGGAGAAGCAGGGGTACCTGGGAAGAAGCCCCACGGGGGGCAGGGCCACCACCACCATCTATCACTCCATGTCACTGCCACCAGGTGCTGCATGATGCTTTCCTGTGCCAAAGTATCCCGACTTCTCCACACCACTGGCTTTGCATATGGCTGGAGGACAGCACCCCCTGGTGCACAGCAGTGGCACGGGGAGCTTGCACATGGCAGCCGCCCCCACTGCCATCTATACACTGAGCACCACTGCCACATGCCATGGAGGGATGGGGTGCTGGTGGCCAACCACATATGAAGCCAGTGGCACGGAGAAGCAGAGATACTTGGGTGCAGGAAAGCGGCATGGAGTTGGGCTGCCACCCCCATCCATCACTCCATGCTACCACCGGGAACAACTTTCCTCTGCCCAAGTATCCCTGCTTCTCCTCACTACCAGCTTAATGTGAGGCCAGCTGCTAGCACCCACTGCTCCCCCAGCATGTGGCAGCAGAGCTGAGTGTTTAGGTGGTGGCAGGGATGGCCCTCACATGTGAGCTCCCTGCAGTGCTGTCACATGCCGGGAGAGAGTGGGTGCTGACGGCCAGCCAGACTCAAAGCTGGTGATGTAGAGGAGTGGAAATACTTGGGCATGGGAAAGCAGTGTCCCATGGTGACCTGCAGTGTATAGATGCTGGTGGCAGCCATGTGCGAGCTCCCTGTGCCACCAGTTCCACCTCTGGCCATCTGTCAGCACCCCTGAGCCCCCCCTACGCTCTGCATCCAGAAGGGGTACCCACCAGAAGGGGTACCCTGCTTAAAAAAGGTTGAAAACCCCTAGTCTATATTAAGGAATGTAATCAGTCTTGTTTTTCAGGAGTTTCTTCTCCCCTTTTTTGAAGAGTAAGATCACAGTGCCTTTTATAAAATCTTTCCCTGCCTCTCCTGTCTATATTTCCTCAAAAACTTCCACTATATCCCTCCCTAATTATGCCCAAAATTTTGCATAAAATTCCATAGGTAGTCCATCTGCTCCTGGTGATCTCCCTCTTTTAAAGGCTTTTAAGCACCCCTCCATGTACTTTAAGCTACCCCTCCATGTACTTTAAGCTAATCTTTTCTTCCATCATCTTTGCTTCCTCCTCCTCTACTTTCTCTTCAACCTAGTCCAGCAAATCCTTCATCTTCCTGTCTATTTCCTTCTTCCAATACAGCTCTTCATAAAATCTTCTCACTGCCTCTAGTACCTCCTCCTGCTTTTCCATCCTGGTACCACCTTCTTCCCACACCACTTTCAATTCTCTTTTTGGCATATTCATGCTAAAAGAAAAGTACTGGGACCATTCTTCATTTTTTCCTACTCAGAGTGCTTGTACTAAAAAAAAATTCTCTCTCATCTTTCTTTTAAACCAGATTTCTATCTCTTTCCTTTTTCCTTCTAGTTCTTCACATCAGTACATAGATTGATAAGTGACACAATCCTATCAATTTATTTAAAGTTTTGCAATTTTCTTCTTAGAAAGACTTACTTGTAGAACCTGACATGCAGCATACTCAAGGCAATGCTGGTAGTACTAGTGAGAAGCGTACAAAGCCAAGAATGATGACTGATAACAAACATTAAAAAGCAAGGCAAAGAGGGATTCTTTTTACGCACACAGATTCACAGAAGTTTAGAGCTGGAAGAGACCTCATGAGATCATTGGGTCCATCGCCCTCTGCTCTGGGCAGGAAAGACTGCTGGGGTCAAATAACCCCAGCAAGGTATGTGTCTAGCCTCCCTTTGGAGCTCTCCAGGGTAGGTGCTTGCACCACACCCACTGGGAGTCTATTCCAGAGTCTGGTTACACGAACTGTGGAGAAGTTTTTCCTTATATCCATTCTAAAACTTTCTTCTGCAAGTTTATAATCATTGCTTCTGGTTTTCCCCAGGGGTGTTTTGGTGAATAGTTGTTCACCTAGCCCCTGATTCTCACCCCTGATGTGTTTGTAAGCTGCTACCAAATCCCCCCAAGAAGAGACACTTGTATGATTAGAGGCCTGAAGAGCATGCCATACAAGGAAAGGCTGCTTTAGGGTCTTTATTTCTATGCTTAAAATAAGAAAGCAAGGGAATTTAACATCCTGGCACTGCTTCCTTACTCATAGTCAGTACTATTAAGGACCTATCCTTTCCTCACAGGATAAAAGTTATGTAAAATCTGATGGGAGAATGTGGTTCCCCTCATTCTAGTAATGTGACTTTTGGTGATGTAACAATTTTCTACCTTTAGTGCAGCGATTCAAATGTATAGAAATAGATCAGAGAGGTCAAGTAATGAACCAAGAAAGAACTTAGCATTTTATCACTTTTATAACTACAGGACTGCTTCAAACTAGATTCGCAGCTTTCAAAGTAGTCTGTCCAGCACAAGCCAGTATAGGTCAGAGTTCTTTCCAGTCTATGCCAATTTAAATCAGCCATTTATCTCTGAATGGCCAGGAATTAACATGCAGCAAGTAGACTGTAAAATAACTAAAGCTGGCAGAACTGACTTATCTACCATATTCATATGAATACAAACTATACTACAGCAATAATGTGATTTATTTGATCATATTTTTTATTGACAGAGTAGATTTGCACTTTATAAACTAACTAGAGCAGATATACTGTATTTACTCAAATCTAAGATGATGCTGAATATAAGAGTACCACCCCCACCAATAACTAGGCTCCATATATGGAAAATTTATAAATTTGTTGCCCACCCACTGCTACAGCAGGGAAAATAAATGTTGGGGAGTCAGGTGCCCCCTCTTCCCTTACTGTCAGGCTTGCTCTTCCTAAGCACATGGAAGTAAGAAACACATTTGGAAAACACTGACTTTGAAATAAACGTACCTGTAGTAATTTGCATACAGGCAAATTACTATGCGTGCTTGTATACTTAGAATTGATGCATTTATCTTTTATGGAAACTGCTGCAAGTTACAGCATGGGGCAGGGGGAGGGGTTTGCGGGGGTGGGGGTGGGGAGGTTGGAAAATGTTTCATATTCCAGGTCAAACTAGCCAGATTAGTTCTGAATACTTTTTATTGAGCAAAACTCAGTCATTCCAACACTATGTGGTGCTGCAACTGGCAAGTATCTTCCACTCCAGACTTTACAACCTGGGGCTTCAGATACTTCCAAATGCATTGGCAAGCATCCTACATGCAGGTCCAAGCCTGGAAACTCAGGGTTCGGATTCCCCCAAGTCTCACTTGCCCTCAGCCAAAGGCCAAAATAGCAAGCTAGGGAGGAGTCCCTCATTTCCATAAAGCAGGGGTGTAGCCAAGGTTTTCCAACTGGAAATTGGCCAGTAGGAAGCTAATTACAAGACTTGCAGGGTTTCCTGTCTGCAGTTCTATTTCCTGTCTGCAGTTCCTTGGACAGGTTCACCCTTCACTTCACAATGCCATTTGAATCCATTCCAGCTCAGATACCAGACCAGTGCAGCTTATATTAGTAGATGTTTAGGATTGTGAATCCAAAAAAGATGACAAAGTGAGTAGGGAAATACATAGCGCCTGAGCGAAGGACTAACAATAGAGGGATGGAGATGAGGAGGGGAACACAACTAGGTTACAGGAGATATAATGTTAGCCAACTAAGCCCAGGGGTGGGGGGAGGAAGGAAGGGGCAGGGGGGTGGTTCGCGATGCTAAGGTAGAAAAAGAAGACAGATACATATAGACCCATTACAATGGTCCACAATGGTGGAAGAAGTGGTTCGAAGAAGAAGTGTCTCAGTCCATAGAGTCTCATCGCAGGGGTCCTCTTTGGGTGGAGCAAGGTCATCTGTTGTTGAAGAATCCTCTTGAAGTGAAGGTCCATCTGGTGCGGGGTGGGGGGGGTGGTCAGGCGGTCTGGTCCAGCGGCAGTTCATCTGGTGGGGTCAGAGTACTGGCGGTGGCCCGTGATGTATTCCATGTAGATGTCACAGGACCAACAGATGGTGTCGGACACCATGAGGTAGCGCATCAGCTTGGCATAGCGGTGGGAGATGTGGCAGGCACGCAGGATGCTCTCATTGCTGGGGTCCCAGGCTGGGGCCCCACTTGATCTTAGCCCACAAAAGGCTGAGAAGCAAGCACTATTAGGCCAAGTGGGGCTGGCCCTATATGCTTCTGCCTTGTGCAGCCAGGGACTTAGGCTGGAGCTGCATTTTATAGGGCCATGTGGTGCTGGCCCCACATGCTGCCACCAACTCCAGTTGAGGACTGGGGTGGGAGCATGGGAGCTGCATGTTATGGGGCTAGGTAGGGCTGGCCCCACTCATTGCCACGATGTGCAGCCAGGGACTTGAGCGGGAGCACTATTGGTCTCAGTGCAGCTGGCCCCATCTGCTGCTGTGACCTGGGGACTGAGGTGGGAGAACGCAGCGCTATGGGGCTGTGTAGGGATGGCCTTGCTCGCTGCCATCACATGTAATTTCAAGGATTTTCACACTCTGGGGACTCTAAGGACTCCCTCACACACACACAAACACCCTCACAACTTCCCACACACCCTACCACCCACCATACCCCAAACACCCACAGCCTCCCATAGCCCCCCTACACACTCCCACCCCCATATCCACACTCTCCACATCCTCCCACACATTCCCACTACAACCATATAATTCACACCCCTTCACATTTCCCCCCACATCCCACCCACCATATCCACACCGCACACCCTCCCACACATACACTCCCCAACCATCCCTCCTACATACACCCCCTTACTTCCCCAACACAATATACAAGAGTAAGACTATATTTTGAGCTATGATGCAAGCACCTCTAGATACACAATGCAAACACACATACATCAGGACAAAAATATTTTTTAAATAAAATGAAAACAAGTTATAATAGATGTTTGAATTTTTTAGTCTAAGATTTTTTTTCCAGTTTCAAGATGGCACCCTCCCAAAAGGAGTACCTCCAGAGCAAGGGAAGTGACTTCCAGTGGCAAAGGTCATGGGTTAGGGGTGGAACTTCTGGTCCCAATGTGGTGACCAGGGGGCAGGGGAAGGGGCTACCCTTGCAGTCTTTGACAGCTCACCAAAATTTGTTAAGCAGTCCTCCAGCCAAAATAATTGTCTATTCCTGTCTTAGGGACATACAGACACATTTATGTTGATGTATACTGACATACCTCCATTAACAATGGATACCACTATGCCAATTTATATCGTCTGTAGTTTTCTCCTTAGAGCTTTATACCAATGTACCCAGCTAAATAGGAAAATAATACTTCAATATTTACAGAAACTTGAACGGAAGGTAGGAAGAATTGTATTACTATCTTTTGAGATGACAAACAAATACATTCCTTATAGAGACACAAAAATCCAAGCTGTATTGATCTTCTAATAAGGGAGGAAAACTATAGGACGTGAAGTATGCTGTCATACAGCTGTTATACATGCTGTCACACAGCAGCAGAGAGGGCAGTGTCATTATAGTGTACAGTCTGAGTGTGCTGGAAACAATTCTAGTTATCTTCTAGCTTAGTTTACCATCTGTTGAATCACCACACCTACTACAGAAGATTGAACTATTTAAACTCCAAGCTAGTGATTTGGAATTTTTGTACATGTATTTGTGTTGCTGTTCTTTATTCTGGTTCTATAGTCCTATAATCTGGCCATTTCTGAACTCAGTGTTCTTGTTTTATTCATGCTCATTTATCCTTTTCAACCTAAAAATGCATTCAGCAGGAAGGATGGAATTTGAAGGCTCAAGCCCAGCATTTAGATACTTATCAATTTCTAGGGCAGTAAAATTCTAGTTTACAACTTGAGCTAGAAGGTTAAATAAGAAGTATTTCCAGAATATGTAGACTGAACTTTCATCTGTGCTGTGACAATTCTGGAGCCTGTGAAGCAGTCAATGTCCTGGTACAAATGGGACAATAATTGACGTGAGAGTCCGAGAAAATTTCCTCTCCCCTGTGTAGCAGAATTGCATTCGTTCTGCTTTATCCATAGTCCTCTGTGCCTATAGAAGGGTTGAAGCACAAACTTTCCTTCCTGCATGCATAAAATGGTTCATCAACTTCAAATACATAGTGGGTAAAAAGAAGGTACTGAGTAATGCAGGGCCTCTGCAGGACACGCTTGGAAATCTGGTGGTGACATAAGATGACAAAGCTAACTTCTTTAACAGATTCTTTGCTTCCATTTTTCTGAACAGGGACAGGGGCACCCCCCCCACTGGGATCCTGGATGGACCCAGGGGAGACGCAGCCAGGCCCACGGTCAATGAGGACCTAGTTGGGGAACTTCTGGTGGGACTAGACATGTTCAGATCAAGAGGTCCTGATGATATCCACCCCAGAGTACTGAGGGAATTAGCAGAGGTCATTGCAGGACCCCTGGCACAGCCTTATGAGTACTCGTGGTGCTCTGGCGAGGTGCCAGAGGACTGGAAAAGGGCCAATGTGGTTCCCATTTTCGAAAAAGGGAGGAAAGAGGACCCAGGAAACAATAGGCCCGTTAGTCTTACCTTGGTCCTGGGAAAGCTCTTTGAGAAAATTATCCAGGAGCACATCTGCAAGGGACCAGCAGGGGACTTTATGCTTAGGGGCAATCAGCATTGGTTCATTAAAGGCAGGTCCTGTCAAACCAACCTGGTGGCCTTCTATGACCAGGTCACACAATCCTTGGATCCAGGTGGCGTGGTGGACATAGTCTTTCTGGACTTTAGGAAGGCCTTCAACACTCTCTCACCCCATCCTCATTAAAAAATTAGGCGACTGTGGTGTAGATGCCTACACAGTCAGATCGGCTACAAACTGACTGGAGGGCTGCACCCAAAGAGTGGTGGTGGACAGGTCATTCTCGACCTGGAGGGATATGGGCATTATTTTAGTCCAAGTAAAGAACAGCATAACTGTTATAGCAAATGGTTCACATGACTGTGTGTGTATCATTACTCAGAAACCTATAGTTACATTTGGACATTGTGGACGGGGGGATGTTGGGCTGTTTTCAGGGTTGTTTTTTGTTGTTTTTTTTTACCAGTTATAGCATTTAAATAAACTAAACTTTCTTTTTTTAAATGTGAGAGCCACCACCACTCTGGGGTAGGGATCCATGAGTACTCCTTTTTATTATCTGACTTCGGAGAATGCTTCATAAATTTGGAACTGTTTTATTACTGCATTCCCTCTTTTTTATTTACCTGCTTTTCCCATAAATAGGCAATTGCATGCGATGAGAGAGAACATTAAAAAACAAGAGGATAGATTGGAGCCAGGAAGAGAAAGAGCAGTTGGAGTTTATTTACCTTGTCCAAAGCAATTAGTTTGCTCACCTATGTATTCCTAGTGGCAAGACTGTATAAACATAGAAGATATGAGTTGTATCAAATTTTTCCAGACTCATCTACCCAGGTGGGATCTTGCCAGAAATTAATTGCTATAAGATCACCAGAGAATAAAAGGAGGTTTAAATAGAAATAACTGTGACAGCCATAGAATTTTAATTAGAAACTGTTGTGACATCAAGATGGATTTGGTGTCACATTATCTAATAGCTGCACCAACTGGAATATATAGACATGTTGACCTCAACAGTTGGTATACTAACTATAAGTATAACATAATAGAACAAATTTTGTCAAATGTCATAATATTCTCAGATTAGGAACAGAGGTTTGTGGATTAAATGTTCAAGGCTTATATTATTTAACACTATACACTTCTAACAAATATACTAACTGCTATTCAATTTTTCCTCACTTAACCTTAAACGAGTTAGAAATAACTCAGTGACATTCTGAGAATACACTGCTTTTAAAACTTATTAGGGAAAAACTTATTAGGGAGTGGGTCACCTGCCCACAGCAGGACCCCTGTAGGTCCCAAGGGAGGTGCACCAAGGCCTAGGGTCAGTGAAGACCTAGTCAGGGAATTTCTGGAGGGACTGAACATATTTAAATCAGCAGATCCTGACCATCTCCACCCCCGAGTGCTGAGGGAATTAGCAGAGGTCATTGTGGGACCTCCTAGCACAGCTTTACAAGAATTCGTGGTGCTCTGCTGTGGTGTCAGAGGACTGGAAAAGGGCCAATGTGGTTCCCATTTTCAAAAAAGGGAGGAAGGAGGACCCAGGAACCTGTAGGCCAGTCAGTCTTATCTCAGTCCTGGATAAGCTTCTTGAGAGAGTTTTCCTGGCATATGTCCACAAGGGACCAGCAGGGGAGATTATGCTTAGGGGCAACCAACATGGGTTCATTAGCTACAATCAGTTTAAATTGTGCAGTTTAGACTAAACTGACAAGAGTGAATCAATTCAGGCTTGGGCTTTTTGAATGTCTTTCCCTAGCCCTGGAGATACTATTTTGATTTGCTGTTAAACAGTGCCATGCTCCATCTTAAAGATATGTATATTTCAAATGTGAGCACATCACTTCCCTTACAGTTTAGAAGTGACTTTAGAATCTTTCAGGCTGAGTGTTACTATGAACATTTATCTTTACTTTTAATTTATGTTAAGAACGATAATGAAAAAAAATGTATTACTATAGTTTGTCCAATCCACACAAAGAAACCATTTTTAATAAAAATTTGACTGGCAGGGGTGCTCTAGCACCCCCTGGCTTCTGGCTTGAGCCGCTGCAGGCCTGTGTCTGCATTTCCTGATTTAACGGAGAATGTATGTCCAGATTTAGAGGGATCAGTTTGGACTTATCACATTAACAGCTGCATGCAGACACTTCTGTAGACCTAGATTCTTGATAGGGACCTAATAACTAGTTCATAAAATGATATGGTGGTGCTAAAACAACACAATAGTGACTACAGTTAGTTTTCAGGTACACATTCAAGAAGCTGAGTCAGCAGTGCTACAGTTGAAATCACAGTATAAACAAAGACTACAGACCAGGAAGAATCATGTGTCAAAATCTGCATTAGGAGTAAAGAAGCAGCATTGTATAGGCCAAAGAATGCTAAACCAGGAAACGCTTGTGGTTAGAAACAGAAGCAACTGCATGAATAAGAGGTTTTAGGAGATAGCTAGAAGGTATGATTGAACAATTTAACTTAAAGAACAGAAAAAAGATAAACAAGAAGGACAAAAAGGTCCCGAAAGATTTGTGTGTGTTTGGATGAGAATTGAGGAGAGCAGTGTTGAGAAGTAAAGAAAAAATACTTGAGTCCCAGGCTTCCTTTAACAAACATAATTTTTTACCTTAAAATCTCAAGTTAGAATCCTTCTAACATTAAGATGTTTTCTCTTAAAAATATGAAAACAAAACAACAAATCTAAAGATGAGTTTCAGTTTTTTCTTTAACCCTGATTGCCTGTTAGCAATATTAAAACATTGTACTTCCAGCCATATATAGCTCCAGTGGTGCTGTTTGACCCATTTAGTGATAACAAGTGTACGTTCTTCTCTGATAGTCACAAGTAATAAATAACTGAAAATAGCTTGCGTTTCAATTTAAGGTGCAAAGGGGAATGTAGCTTTAGCTGGATTTTAAAAAGTTTCATTAACTGTAAATACTGCCTGATATTGGGGCTATTTTTGTAATTTTGGAACTACAGCCCCTTAATAATTTTCTTTATGTACTGTTAAGCCTTTTAAGTGACTATTGTTTTAAATAAGGTGTGTTGCAAGGAAAGGCTAAACCTACTTCCTTTCCTTCGAAACAAACAATTAATGCTCACCATCCTCAACACAACATTTTAAATTATAATAAAGCACTTGAAAGCACTTTTAAGTGGGAGCATAACACATCTGTAGGTACTTTCTGATTTACCCTTTCCTCATCATCCAACTCATAAGTTGAACATACTTTTAGGACCTAGAATGATATTTCATCCAAGGATTCAGCCTCCAAGGCTGCAGCCATATGTATCACATGGATTAATTTATCCATTTTACTCCCCTAATAAATAGGAAATGAAAATTGCCTGTTATTAGCTGAAGGTGACCTTTTTACTGCTCTAAAAAAATTACAACCTGGGCCACATTATAGGCCCACTTATTTCTTTGCTTAAGATACAATGGCTTAAGGTCATCTACAGTATGGCTGCTGACAGACGTGAAAAAACACCTAACAAACCGGGCTTTACTGGAAGAGGCAGCGTGTTAGTTCAAACCAGCTCCACAATGTCTGTATAGATGGTGCACTTTGGCAGGGCTTTTTGGCACTTTTATCTAATAACTGACTTAGTCAGCTATTAGATAAAAGTGCCCCCCTTCCTGCCTGAAGCACCCGATCTATACAGACATTTAGTGAGTCAGGTCCAAGTAACGGGATGGCTCTTCTGGGCATGTGTTGGGCTTGGTGCAGGGGCATGCAGAGTTTAAAGTGAAGTACTGTTTTTTGTTTTTTGCGGGGTTTTGTAAGCAACCTATGTTTTCAACCTTTACTTTCTAGATGGAGCCATGACCCTTGTTTAGCAAGTTATGATGAAAAACATTCCAACTTTAAATGTGTTATAGAAATCAATTAATTTTTTTCTCAGATCTAATTACCAAGAGACCTACCCCCACCTTAGGATGACAACTGTGATTTTTTTTCAGTGTACAGACCATTTTTAAGTGACATACATACATTGCATATTTATTTTAAGAAGTGTGACCTCTTTTACCTTCTTCAATGGTAGAAATAAAAACAAATAAAACTGTGAAAGTATCTAGAACTATTTCCAAAAACTGTTGAAGAACTTCAGTCTTCTTACTACATGCCTGAAAAAGCTTTAGAAGAACTTTGTACCTAGTCTCTTATATCCTTTTACTTAATATCTGTAGATAAGAAAACTAGATAGGGAAAATGGGGCTTTTCTAACCAACTAGTCAAAAGACTATTTTTATACCTAACCCTGTGTCTAGCTGCCTGCCATCCAAATACTACCTAGAATATTTTTAAAGGATACTTAGTAAAAGATGGGAAAATAGTGGGTAAACATATTCTTCCAACTACAGAGGAGGAAACAGGCATTTTAAATGGAAAAAATGAGAAGCAAAGGACCATGAAAAAAATTTCAGGCCAGAACCTTTGCAAGAGTGAAAGGGTAATTATACCTCTTCAGCACAAATGAGAATGCAGTACAAAGTCTTCTGCTGAGGCAGTCAGCAGTTAAGCCAGAAATCATAACATTAAGGTCCCCCCCCCACACACATTACAATCATTTACATGTTACCTGAGTATTTATAGCACAAACCATTTGTTTCAGGATAAAAACTGAAGTGTTTTATTTTCTGTGCACCAGGTAGGTAAAGCATTGAAGATATCATTAAAGGCAACAATAGACGATACACAGTTACACAGTTTGACACAGCTACTGTGCTGTGGCTACTTTTTGGTGCAAAAGAAAGAACTTGGATGCATGATTTTATCTACTAATTTCCTGCAGAACATTCATATTTCTAGCTCACTTGTCCTGATCTCACTGAATGCTGACTACAGTCTGCTCAAGTGCTGGATTTATGCATACTGATTCATAGTATCATCATGGTATCATAGTATCTAGGGTCAGAAGGGGCCTAGAGCAGGCCATGAAGTCTGACCCCCCACCAATGGCAGGAACGAGTGCCAGGGTCACAGGACCCCAGCCAAGTACCTATCCAATCTACTCTTAAAGATCCCCAAAGTAGGAGCAAGAACAACTTCCCTTGGAAGCTGGTTCCAAATCCTAGCCACCCTAACTGTGAAGTAGTGCCTCCTAATGTCCAACCTAAACCTGCTCTCCAGTAACTTGTGACCATTGGTCCTA
>JAGPOW010003182.1:30103063-30134963 GCA_030014935.1 Caiman crocodilus
TCATCTTGGCATCAACAATGACGCCAAGATCCTGTTCCTCCACCATGCTAGCAAGAGGGGAGCTTCCCAGCCAGTATGTGTGCTGGGGGTTGCTTCTCCAGGGGGAAGCCAGACAGACACCTGCAGTATCTGCTGAGCTCCAGCCAGGGAGCAGAGGGGAGGAGCCAGCTCTGCTGTGGAGCAGAGAGGCCTGCTCAACTCAGAGATCATGCTGGGGGAGTGTGGTTTAACTTAAACAAGCAACAGGTCTGGGACAGATATTGCATAAACTGTTGCCAAATTAGTTAAGTCTGATTCAACCAGGTTTATCTCAAACTGGTTTCAGCCATTTTCAAGCTGGTTTATATGCACTAAACATCTGTTCTGTTACAGTTTTAAATCAATTTCTGATCATGTAAACTGGTTTTGTGTGATGTCTGTCCCTGGCCTTAGAGATACAGTTTTCACCTAAGGCAGTGTGCATCTCAAGCCAGATATCCAGAAGAGCTCAGAAGTCATGAGCTCTGAATTGAGTATAGAAATAAAGTGGCTGAATGGGATCCGCTTGGTGTTGAGACCATTAGAAAATCTGGTCCTAGATCTATAACACTGGAAAATTTCAAATCAATGCAACATATTTTGCTTTATTGAAAATGACGGTATGTTTCCATACTAGACTATGGCGATATTTTTAGGTGTTAACTTAATCTTTAACATATTTGCATTAATGAGCATTAATAGTTTTTTTCTGAACATTAAATGCAACTTCCACCAGAATAAAGCAGCAAGCAACCAGTTATGTTGATTATAAAAAATGAAAAATATAATATGCAATAATTATGGAAAAATTAGGCATGTGCTCTTTTGTAATTAAGCCTTTTTTTCTCCTGGCAGTAATTCGTGCAAAAATATCCAGTGAAAAGGTGGTTCCCACCAGCGATGACCCTCTTGACACTCACAAAATGGTCCGGTATGAAATCAAACAAATAAAGGTACATGGAATCATTTGGTTGTTTTGAAGTGCAATTCTGATTAATTTAGTAGGGCATGTTTCAGCTGAACTAAGCAACAAAAATCTCTAAAATTTGTGAGCAGGATTTGTCTGACTCTTAGGATTATGGCTGGATGAACTGCTCATCGTGGATAATTTAGTAAAAAAAAAAATTCTTATTTCTGTTCATTTAAGTATTTGCCAACAAGCTGATTTTGAAGAAAGTATCTGTTATTCGTAATTGTTTGATGAACACTTTATGCAACATACTTTTAACCTATGTTCACTATTCACTAGAATCTTTGCTTATTTTCTCTTTGTAGTGGATGCCTGGTCATCCAACTCACATGACACTGTTCCTGATTTTTCTGTGGATGACACAAATTTTATAAACAGAGAACAAACTTTTCCAGCTGAAATAGCAAAGAGCTTTGTTCATAAGTGAATAGGGGTATTTGCAAAAAGAAGAGCCCTTCCCAGATACACATACAAACAAAAAATCCATTTGTATGAATGTTCCCAGAAAAGCAAACAAAAATGTGTGTGTGCACAAAATCCAAAAGTGATTCAGAATTTGGGAAAATGTTCATCAAACTGTTTTTGCCCCTATTTGTTCACCTCTACTTGTCAGGTACTTTCAATAATACACTTTCATAGGAACAGATCTTGGCCCTACACAAATCATGTACAAGCTCTCATTGCGATGAATATGACTATAATTTAGCTATTTCTTGGTATCACTAAAAAATTTAGGGGGGGAGAGGTTGGGGGAGGGGGATCGTTATGTGTCTTCAATGGGCTTACTGCTAAAATACCTACCACAGTCTAGTTTTGGAACAGCAAACATGACACATGGAAACAGTGCAGAGACAAAATTGCTTACATTGATGGTGATGGTGATACCAGCAGGTATCAATCTTACCAACTATCAAGGAATAATTAAAAAAAAATTCATGTTGTGCTCTAGAAATGCTAAAACTGATAAATAACAACTACAAATGAAATGTAATGGATACAGTTCTCTTTTTTGTATACATAACATTCAATTTACTTAGCACTGACTTTAAGTTAAAGTATAGCGTATTAGATCATTTACGATCCCATATACTGTACATACATTTCTAAATTCTAAGAGATACTGGTTATAACCTCTCTTTGGATTCACCTGGTAGCACTGATCATTAGAATGAAAAGTAATGGATCTCTTCCCTAGCATTTGCCTTTAAAGAAGTCATAAAATAGTGCAGTGAGAAATACTTACTATAACTGTTGCATGCAGTATTACAAATAATCATTTGTTTAAAGATCAGATGAATGTTCATAAATTTCCATCTGCTATACTGGGACTTCTTTGGGATTCACATCCATGAATATTCCAACATAGGGATTCTCAAATAGCTCCATTTAATGCAATTTAACAACTGAACATAGAGTTGGGAATTTTCCATTAGAATGGCTTGAGAAACTGAAAACAAAATAGTGTAATTTAGATCAGTTTAGCCCAAACTGGAATATTTTAGATTTTGAACTAATATGACACATTGTATTTCCATGTGGTTCATTCCCTCATGGGAATGATTGTACCAATCCCATTATTTCCTATGACCCAGGCTCTCTGGAAGACTACTTTTCCTATTATATAATGAATTGATTTTTCTGTAACCAAATTGCATGGTGCATGTTAGGAATCATGTGACTATGCATAATTATAGTATATGGAAGCCAATTAAGGCACGTGAATCTAAAAGACAAAGAAGCAGCAGCACCATATGGAAAGCAGTTAATGCTGAAATGATTCAAAAGGACACATTTTGTATCATTTCAACAAGCAAAATATTTTTCTTTTGGAACATCAAAATGTTGGATTTAAATAAAAATATCAAAATGAAGGATTTGGCCTTTCTGAATTAGTTTTTTAAATGCTATTGTGCAGAAAATTTGAAATTTCAGCTATTCATCCCATTGCAGGAAAAAACAACCCCAAATGCTAACATACCAGTATTTCCTCTAGGACAGAAATTCTGAATTCTTCTTAACTCCAGCTGGAAATAAGGAAGAGTAGGATTAGCCAGCTGTCTGCAAACAAGAGCTTGGAAACTAATTTGCAAACAAGCTGGTTAGCAGAAGGGCTCAAGACTAAATTAAATTTATGCATTCATGTTGACAATGTCACAGAAACTCCATGCTAATTTGCTCATTTTCATGTGACCTATAGCAACAAAAACATGTGACCTATGTTTAATGAAAATAGCTCCAATTTCAAATTATGTATCTGGAACACTGCTACTGAACTGTTTGATAAGCTTCTACTCAGTATAAGCAAATAGGAAATTCATTTTAAAATGTTTTCAATTACTTCTCAACAGGGTCTTAGAGAAGGTTATAAAAAAAGTATTTGAGTGTAACAGGCCATGTCTACATGTGCATTTAAACACAACTAAATTTACTGTGCGTTAAGATAATGCGCATTAAGTGATTTTTTGGGGCAAGTGTCTACATGTGCAGGCACTTGGCACTAAAGTTAGTGTAGTTGGACAACTGTACATGCCACAAAATTGGCCTTTAAAGCAGCTGAATGCCCTTTTGCACCACTTTAACGGTGCAGCTGTTTACACATGTTGTCAGTGTAAATGACTTTGGAATGCAGCAAAATAAAACATGAGGTACAAATCTGGGGTGAACTAATTTACAGTGGGTGGCCATTTTGAACCTAGACAATCTAACCTCCTCCTAATACTCCCTAAATGTCTATACTTAGCCTTTTCTTTTGTAAACAAACTGTTTTATAGGTAGTAGTAAGCAAAATAGTGTACTTTTTCTTCCACTTATTTTTACCCTTGGTAAAATGCTGGGTACTTTCAGCATAGAAGGGACTCCTTTAAGCTATTCCTATTGCAAAAAAAAATCTCAACCCAAAACAAAACAAAAACCATTATGTTGAAATTGTTATTTTAAAAGTATTGCTTCCATTACAGTAAAATATAAGTTTCAGCGGGCTGGAAGAAACTTTACTCATATTTAAAGTTTGGAGCACTAATGATATTAGCACATTTTTTTTTGTTGCAAATAACAACATATCTTTATTACTAATTTTATAAATTATTTATTATAACAGTAACACAGCAATACTGACACACTAATCTGTATGTTTTCCATTTACAAACAGTTACTTTAATTAAGCTAGCAATTTTTCCAGTTGCTACTATTGTCTTTCACTGGAACACTGTTTAGAACTTTGAGTTAACAGCAGAGGAAAGTGAATGATCTGTAAGAAGATGTGTTTTTTATAAATAATAATTGGTTTGATTTTGCCACCCGCAATTGTACTTTACTATGCAAGTAGTCCTACTGACTCTAATAGGAACAGCTATGAAAAACTGCTAAGGAAACGAGTGGTAAAATGAAGACCAATATGAACACACCATCTGAGAGAAAACCAATATACTTCATAAACTTTGATTAATACATTGGAAAAATTCAGATTTAGCACATGCGAATGCAATTCCAATGAAATTTCTAGGCTGTATGACAAGTTTATGACAGGAATGTATTTGTCCTACAAACAAAAAGTGGGACAAATTCTCACTGCTCCTGTACTAGAGAAATGTATCTAGAATAAAACTCAGTGAATGCTTAAATGTCACTGTACTACACAGTAATTTAGAAAAGTAATGTCTGATACAGCTGAAAATACCTGGAGATATAGCATACAAAACATAAATATGATAGCACAAACTTATTTGGGATATTGGGGTTAGAGCACATGTTCCAAAGAAAAATAACGTGAGGTCTTTCAGTGACTCCCAGCGGTCATGGCCTGAAGTATGACTCTATGACAGCATAGATCTATGCCAACACGTACTCTCTAGGGCCAGGATTGATCATCACCTATAGAGAGAATGATGCCACCTACTGAACAACCAGTACTGACGCTTCCATCAGTCAATTTCTTTTATAGAAGCCTTTTATCTAAATTAGTTACCCTAAAGGAACCTAAGATCCAAGTGCATCACAGCGTAGGCCTTTATTTATTTATTTATTTTAAAGGTCCTTTTATCCAGACTATGGGAATATTTTTCACAATTGAAAGTTTGATTAGTATAGGTCTCTATGACTGTCTTAACTTGAGAGTATTGTACAGTGATCTACTCTAGTTAATCTCTCTCAAATTAATTAACTCACATGAAAGCAACTATAATGTAAAATAACATTTTAGCTACAGTTTGGTCTTACAAGCAATTGACAAGTTATGTTAACTTAAACTACAGATTATGCCAGTGATTCTCAACTATGGTGTTGTGGCATTCTGGGGGGCTGTGAGATCCCTTTTAGGGTGCCACACCACTTAGCCCCTGTGTGAGTACATACATGTGCCTGCCCCAGCTGTCCTGATTTTCAGAGGGCTGAGCACTGGAAACATCTTTCATTTCAACATGAGACAGACAGTCTTGGCACTCAAATATTCAGGTTTTTTTTACTATAAGCAGCCTTTTTATAACACGCACATGTTCTCTGGCCTCCTTTTTGAGAGAGTCGTATGTATTGGGACAATCTTTGCAGGCTGAGATAATTTAATTTACCTCATGGAAATATAAATAGATGCTGTCTGAAGTATTCTTTCGTATTTTGAGGCTTGCTTGTTTTGTTGACGTGGGTGCTGCTTTACTTATGATGGAACATCTTTTGGTTGGGATTTTGTTCCCTTCATTAATTTCAGTTTAGCATCTAATATTTTTGTAGCAGTCTAATGACAGTCAGTTTTTGCATTATTTTTCCATAGGCTTAAGAAAATGAACATATTTACAGTATATTTTCTAGCACCCCATACCACTTAAATTCCCTGAGAGAAATTGCATATCATAAACATATTTTCCAATGATGCTAACTGCATTTGGGAGAACCTGCCCTTCGGAGCTATGAACTTTGTCCACAGCTGTCTACAAATAGCATGATGCAACTAAAGGGGCCTCCTCTGTGATGTACTTTCAGTTAAATCATATCAGATGATGCCAACCAATCAGAACTTGATTAGCACCTAATGGTATCCTCTCATGTTTGGGTATAATAGGATTTATTTTGCTCTTTTAACAGGAGCTATTTTAAAAATGTATTTCAGAATTTACTATGCTATTTGAAGAGTAAGCTATATCTTGAATACTGCATGGGCTATGTATTAAGCTTTCCCATTTCAGTTGACTTCTGAATGTTGGAAATTTGTAATGCCTTATCTCATTTAACAAAATTAGTTGTTTTTACAGTAAATCACACTGGGCTAAGCTCTGTAATTGGATACACGTAGGCAACTGTCGCAGGGCACTAAAGTGCCCTGATCCTAGAAGAGCAGGAATTGCCTGGGGAGAGCTCAAAGAGCCAGGCAGGAGCCCAGGTGCAGGTTGCCATAACAACCGGCTAGGGAGGAAATTAGTCAGCACTTGTATCTGGTCAGCTGGCAGGAAGGGGCAGGGCCTTGGGCCCATATAAACCCCAGGCTGGAACTAAGGGAGGCAGTTGTCTTAAGAAGCCCTCTTAGAATGAGAAGGGAAAGAGGCCTGACTAACCCCTGCTCCGAGTAATAGTAAAGGAGCAGGTCACACCTTTGGCAGCCTGTGTTAAGTTATAGCCCAGGGGCTTATGTTCTGTTTGTAGCTTTATAACTGGTGTTTTGGGTGAGGCTATTTGGGGAAGTAGCAGGCCTCATTGGGGACCACTACAGAGTGGAGACCCCAGCATCAGAGAAGGCGCAGCATTTGGTGGGGCGCAGAGACACCAGTGCCAGAGAGGGTGCAGCATTTGAGGCGCGAAGACTCCAGCCCCAAAGAGGTCACAGAGACAGGGCTGCAGACAGCCCAGTGAGGACAAGGGGCTGAATTACAACGAGGCCGAGGCAAGACAACACCCGTACCATCTGCAAGGCTTGGGGTGTGATAAAGGGGTGGTTGGAGCCACACATATAGCCCATAAAGCTAGGGTGCCCCGAAACACCCATTGCGAAGCAAGACCCACAGAATTCAGTAAGTCCATCAAACCGTATCCAAGAGAACTTAAAGGCAGCCTTCCTATTTTCATATTTGTCATCAAAGATGTGGCGGGTGAGAACTGAGGGTGCCCATCGGGCCCAAATTGGTACAGTCAAGGGGCCTTAGGAGAACACAGCCAGCGTTAAGGACCCCATCCCATGACAGCAACCTTTACGTGAAGATAATACTTTTGCAAAAGTATTTTTTGCTACATGTGTTCTTTTATTACACCACCCCGAGACAATACAGAGGAAGAATCTCCTTAATGTTTTAATAACTGTATTAACGGTGTTCCACAGTTCGTACTAACGATAAAAATCTAGGTACAATGCTGGGATTCTCAGGCTAGATGTATGGTGTCCTTAATGGTACTTACAAAGATAGTTACAAAGACATTTACCAAAATTAATACAATGAATAAATCCTGTGTCTCTGGGAACCAGCATTACACCATGCAGTTTTAGATGGGCTAGTAGCTACAGTGCTGTTGAATCTTTCCATTGGTCCCTATACATAAAGTATAAAAAAACCCCAGACTTTCTAATATTAAGAAGTGGTGTCAGCATCCACAATAAACTACTAAAAGCTGTAAATCTATAAAATGCCAGCATAATTTCCTTCACAAAACAACAGAATAATTTATTTCAAAGTAGAGATGGAGGCAGAGCAAAACCCAGATCTGAACAATGATAAATGTTTTTAAGTATTAGTATTTCTGATACAGAATCCAGACTGCACAGCTTAGGTTCAATCCTATTCTCAAAGAGGAATATTGTATCGTCCTTTCAGCTATTGCCCATGTGTGAAATACTGTTCAACTACTCTAAAGTTCTGCTTTTTAAAATCATATTTATATTTACCAATAAAATTGTTAGGATTTTCACAATTTCTTGGTAATTTTCAGATGTTTAAGGGGTTTGAGAGACTGAAGGATGTCCAATATGTCTACACTCCTTTTGATTCATCTCTTTGTGGAGTGAAACTTGAAGCTAACAACAAGAAGCAGTATCTCCTTACAGGTAAAGTACAACAAAAACAACATACCAAATCGCTATAATGCAATGGTTCTCAACCTTTTTTATAGCAGAACCCATTTGTAAACATTGATGGCCAGTCCAAACCCAGTGCCCCTCAGTCATGACCTTCTGCTCTTCACCTCCAGGCCCCAGTCCTCCAGTGTTTGGGGTAAGAGGTGGGTGAAAGTGGGGTGTGTGTGGGGCATGGGGAGGTCCCCAAGCAGACCCTTGCAGGCTAGAACTCTGTCAGCCTGCAAGGAAAAAGCCACAATTTCACAAATTTTTCTCCTTTAAAGAAAAATCATTTTTTAAAGTTTATTGATTCATTTTTAAAGTTTGTTCATGACCCTTTCATATATTCTTGCAACCCACTTTTGGGTCACGACCAATGGTTGGGAAACACTGCTATAATGGGTATACTGTTTAATGGTGCACAAATGTTACACAAATGTTGAGTTTGTGTAAATATAATTTTGCTACTCAAATTACCCAAAGTGATATCAACATCCATAAGGCATAACATTTACATACTGAGGAACATTTGGATATTAATGCTCTCATATGCCACTTTCAGTATTTCAATTGGTAGATATCAAAATAACTGACAAGGGAGGTCAGTGTCATGACAACTATTTTTAAAAAGGCTGGAGTTGCTCTAGCAAGACTTAGTCCATTGTTTTGTCATATCCCTATTGAATTCAGGTTCATCATGCAAATGCTCCCATGTGTGAGTAATCCAAAAGCGTATAATATAACTAGTCACATACCCAAAAGTTTGCAGAACTGGGGCCTTAATTAGCTGCAGAAGCTTAAGAGTGCTTGAAAACACAAGTCTCACACATTTTTGTGCTCCTAGTTGTCCCTGGTTGGCAGAATATCACCATCTTCTGGAAAAAGATACTCTCCAGTCTTTAATATTAATTCTGCATGAGGAAAACTGCATTGTTGTACTTGTAGTTTAAACAACATTTACAGAAAAAAAGTGTGAGAAATTTCAGAGCTGTCTTGAAATGTAGAATGCTGATTAGAATACATCCATTTATTTACTTTATTGCTAATGTTCTCCTCATTACAGGCCAGATTTTAAGTGATGGTAAAGTTCTCATCCATTTATGCAATTACATTGAACCATGGGATGATCTATCCTTGTCTCAAAAGAAGAGTCTTAATCAAAGATACCAAATGGGTTGTGACTGCAAAGTAAGTACAAAGCTGAGTTTTTAATATGCCCTTTCTAGCAGCAGTGGAACTTTTGTCTTGATGGGACTGCAGAAAATTCACAATATATTTTATAAAATTATTTGATCTCCACATCAATAAATATTATTTACAGATCACCACTGACATTGCAGATAAATATCATTCATACCCTAGAAAGTATGATGTAAAAGAGAAAACTGATATTCTAATGGAAATTGAAATGAATATACTGACTCATTTAGCTTTTCACATTTTAGATTACTACCTGCTACATGGTGCCCTGTTCAATCACTACACCAAATGAATGCCTTTGGACGGACTGGCTGATAGAAAGAAAGCTTTATGGACATCAAGCCAAGCATTATGCCTGTATCAAGAGAAGTGATGGTACTTGCAGCTGGTACCGAGGTGGCCCTCCCCCAGAGAAAGAGTTTATTGACATCAGTGAACCTTAAAATTATCACTTCCTATAAAGCCCTGGGGGGTAATTCTATCAAAGGTTGCGCACACAGCTTTGAACTGCCATTTTCTAATGTATCTGTTGTTTAGAAACAAAAACAAATTGTGCTGTACAATGAAGCACAGAGTTTGAGGAATTGGCACCCAGGCAAGAAGAGGAACAAATCCCTTTGAGGTAGATGCTCTATAAAGTTCTACTTTGTATAGAAGGGTTTTAGTTGAAAATGTTCCTCTGTGTCCTTTAAGGCATAACAGCTTTCCTTTTTATCAATATGAATGTACAAGAACAAAAGAATGATCAAGTTTTTCCCCCTGCTCCATTTACCTATCAGATTAAGAAAACTCCATGTTTTATTCCAAATCAGTCTTTCTGATAAAATGAAGAATATTTTATAGAGCTATTTTTCTGTCTGGAGCCTTCTTAGTACAGAAGAATTATTGTACAGTGTGTATGTAAAGTATTAAGCAATGTGCTGTAAAAAGATGCAAAGATCCATGTTTTGCTCATTTTTGTTGAAGCAAGTTAAATGTGTTTGCGATTAAAAACCTCCATAGTCTTTGTTTTGTACATTACTTAACTATCATGTCTTTCTTTACCCATGTATTGTGACACTTGCTAGTAATGAAGCTAAAATACATCTTTGATAATCAGAAACACCTATTCAGTTCATTAATCTAATGGACTGCATTATATTGTAGATAAAGAAGCTGAATGTTCTAATGTTTTGCTATTGCCTTGTATCAACAGAAACGTTATGACAAAGCCTAGTCTAACTAGATTTATGACAAGAACAAACCACAAACATTTTCACTGCAGTAGTGGCGCTTAGTAATGCCTTTATACATGTCTCATTATTATACTTCAGTTGTATTACTGTTATAAGCACTGATTCTAATATTTATGTGAACAATCTACAAAGAAAGCATTTAGAGTCTCAGCTGGAAGTGTCTTATAACAAAAAACCCCAAATAATTTATTTGTCATCTGTAATTGTTCAGGCTGAAATAAAAGTTTACCATTTTTGGATACTCATTTGCACTTTGTCATAATGAATTTTACAGCTTACAAAATTCTAGCAGGAAGTTAATCATTTTTGTATTAAAAAAAAAGGTAAGATTCTAATATCTGACAACAGGATGCTAAGGGCCAGATTCTATCACATTTATTAAGTGTGTAAGTGAATTTAAGCACCAAGTGCAGTGCTATTCCCCCTGTTCAAATCCCTGGAAAACTGTTAATACAAAAGATGGATGCTCCATCTCCTCACTGCTTTTGTGCGATTCACCCTTAAGGGTTACATAGTACTGTGTTCTAAAAGTAAATGGATAAATGGATTTTCAGGATTTTAGCATGGTAGAACAGAATCATATTTAGGCACAGAGGTCAACTTAAAGGAATTAACAGATGGAAGGGAATCTGGCTCCAAGGACACCCATCAACAGCTTGAATAAGATAAACACCAAAGTTTAGAAAATATATCTATATTTACCTCAACCATTTAAGGTTCTAGATAATGAGCAGGAAACATTATAATGAACTCTGTCATAACATTTCCTGTATTTCTTGATTGTGGCTGGGCAGACAGAAATTGATACTGCATTTCATTATGTAGACTGCAGAACTAGCTCAAAGTGAGCTGGCGTATGAAAATTTAGAATGCTTAGGCTAATTATTGCAAAACTCAAAAATAAGTGTAGGCTTGGTTCGGTTAATTCCATTTATTGTTGTATGCAAGTTGTTTATCTACTCTTAATATTCAAACTGTAATATTTCTAAACTACTGATTGATGCATTATGAAACAGGTATATTATTAGAAGAATAAATGCTCTATGGAGCTGTTATAGTCTACTGAGTCTAAAATCTAGTATCTGAATTATGTCCATATTTAGGTTACTCTACAGATCTGAAAAAGCCATTAAGACCCCAGCCTTTCAAAAGAGATATGCATATACTTACATTTATGTTCATCAGTTGCTCCTTTCAACTTAATGGATGCCCCTCACATGCATAAGTAGGTGCCTAAGTGTGTGTTGGATCAGGGGCTAAGCTCCTATATATACATTGGGTAAAAGATGTACATTTGCAAAAACTATAAAAATATGTATTTTGATTATAACCTATACTCAGTACTCTCTATTAGTACCCTATAGCATTTATATATATTAAAAGACAGTAACAGCTTTAGGAAAGCTATATATGTAGAATAATAAACACTACTGAAATATTTCCTTGCCAAATATTTCCATAACAACTTGGTGAAATTTTAATGCTGACATTCCCATGAAAATGTTTGGTTTTGTGGGGGGAGGGGGTGACTGTAAAAATAAATAGAACAGTCTCATCCAACAAAAAAGTGCTTATGTTGCAGAATACATATGTCTTCCTTGTGACAAAAAAGAATGAGTATTTAGCAAGAAGAGTGAAAAATGGAATACAAAGCGCCACCTACAGTTGATATTTACATCCATAAAGTGGATGACCTGATATACCCGTCCCATTGCCAGTGCCATTCTGTAAGTGCCAACAGTGGGATAAGATTAGAACCTCAGCCTTACATCTGAATGTGCTTACTTTTTTTACTTTATAGTAAAATAGAAGATAGCAGGTTATAGTTAACACAACAAAGGAAACATGTTGCCTTCAATCTATATAAAATATATAGAATATTAACAACGTGTAACAATTAAAGAAAAATGCTTTGTTCGGTTCCAACAGAACACAAAAGGGACTGAAACCAATGGGAACATGAAGCATTGTTTGTTGGAAGAATAATTCATCAATATCACCTGATAATCAATACCTCACCCTTTATTTTATTTTAAATCAACTTTATTTTAACTTATGATAATTAAATACCATAATTATTCATAATTAAATGTAAATCACTGCTTGTATTTTGCACCTGGGAAAAAAGCAGTTTGTAAGAAGCTCATTTTATCCAGACTTATTTCAGTTATTTACATGCCCTGAAGGCAACACTACTTCCAAAAGTGAAAATGAAATGCAAATATACTTTCTGGTAATGTGACATACTGTTAGTACAATATATATATGTCTGAATATATTCTATGCATATAGGTAGAGAGCTACAACTTATATCCTTCCATAGTACCAAAACAAGTCCAAGATGGAACTGCAAGAGCTTAATGATCATATAAGTTTTCTATCCATGTAGCTAATTTATTCAGCAGAACACACAGAGTATCATTTTATTGTAATGGTCCATTTTGAACAGCACTAGTAAATGGATATTTTCTGCTTTGTAACTTGTTTATTGAAGTACTGTTTATTTTAAAGTTACACAATAACTAAAACTTAAGCTCAATGAACATAACAAACATTGTCTTTCATCCAATATTATGCAATAATTTTTTTTCTTCAAATATTTATGATTTGTATTTGAAATAAAACTTTTAGGTATACATTTTACAATATGAGATATCCATATCCTATACGGAGTCTGATGAACATTTTATAATTGATTTTCCATAAACTATTCAATAGAAGGTATTTCAAAATCAATTGCAGCCCAGTCTGATTTCTGTCTGAACTTGAATCTGACCATGTTTTCCACACTGAAGAACAAGAGACCACTCTTTCTAACATCACTAAAGAGGGATATAGAGCTTTAAAAAGCTACTTTCTTAATTTATATTTAATTTTCCTTTTGATTTGTCATTGAAAAGGACTGAAAGGAAATTTGCCTACAGTATAATTTTTTTCAGAATATGTTATTTTCCTAACAAGAATTTTCCTTGTATTTGCATTAATTTATTACAAACAACAAACTATTTTTAGAATGACTGTTCTCTACTTTCTGAAGTGTGTGTGTGTGTGTGTGTGCAGGGTACATTGAAGGTCAAAGAAGAAAAATACTGCATGGCACATCACTTGGTTTTACTTTGAATGTGACCCATCTGATTTATATTTACAACTGAGAAAACATAAGAAAAAGTCATGCAGAAAAACAATGAAAAAATCAAAGAAAATTACTGAAATTAGGTAAGAGTACTTGGATGTAGTTTTCCATAACATCCTCCAGTTAAATTCATCACCACACTCAAAAAATAAACTGGACAGGATTTATTTTTTTATATGGCAGAAAATGTAGGAGAAAATATACTGAAAAAGTGAACTAATTCCAGAAGTTTGCAAATATTCAGCAGCGATGAGTTTGAAAGCTTCACAACACTGTAAAGATTTAATCAGCTTTTGAGCTAAATGTCTTTGTTCCAAGAAGCTTCTCATGAAAGCAGCTCCCAATATTGCATAAAGAAAGGTATTTTATTTATTTACCTTTTATTGCCTTTTGAAAACACAGTACTAGAGAGTCATGCACAAATGATCATCAGACTATATAAGAAGCAAAAAGAATAGAAGCATAACAATAACTCAGGCCTGCTAAGTTCCAAATCTCTAAAGCTTCAAAACACCCTGCAAGTCCTAACATAGGCAGTTTTCAATTAGAGGGAAATCAAATTTATTTATGGCTGAATGTAAAAATGGGCAGAAGCAGACAAGAGTGGAACTACAACAGAAACTCTTTAAACATCTGGAAGCATCATTATAGGTAAAGGCAATCTCAAACAGGTTTGAACATTAAGAATAGTCTGAACAAACATTCAACTCATATACTGAGAAAACTCCCACCTATGAATCATCATACAGCCCAGACCTCTACAAATATCCTAACCAAACTATTTGGTATCCTGTCTTGACCACATGTTTTCTAAGTTACTGGGTTCAAAAAATTTCCCCCAGAGGGAAAAACAAACAAGGCATTCTAAATCTAACTTTCCTCAGTTATGTGGTACATTTGAAATGTGTCAACACAATACTAGAAGAAGAGTCATCTCCAGCCTAATATTAATTACATGGAAAATGGTTAACATCTCCCAAGCCTAGTTAGTTTTTTACAATGAAATGAAAAAAGAAAAAGGCCTTCTAACCATTCGTGATTGCTGTGTGGGAGTAAGAGAGGTAACTGAAAGCATAAGGGTAAATCTGTTTTCAAATATTAGGTCTCATGTCTGTCAAACAACCTGGGCACTTTTACACGTGCTCTGGGAGTGTTGGGGGAGGGAGGGCAATTTAATTAGAGCGACTGTGAGAGCTGCTCTAATTAAAGCACCACAGCTCTTACATATCAGTGTCCCCACACTACAAAAGGGCAGTGGGGGTGCTTGAACTAAAGCTTGTTCAACGAGCTGTTGTTAGCTGCCCCCACCGCCATTCTTAAACGCGGGAATGCTGACACATGAGATGCAGAAACTGGCTGGAACACAGTAATTACAATGTTCCAACAGACTTGCATTGGAGCAGCCTCACAGGACATGTACAGGCACTCCCTTTGATGCACTTGGAATAAGTGCTTTCCATTAGCAGCTCCATCTTTTTGTTTCTGGTGTAGACAGAGAATTCAGCTAGTAATCTAAGATAACAGTTTTCAAAAGAACCTGATGGAGAAGTTGAAACCTCAACTATTTCTTGTACTTAAATAATGGAATATTTTATTCTCTGCTTCTATATACCTATATTTAGAACACATACAAGCAAAATAGCAGGTTTTCATTGTATTTGTAAAATTATTGAGAGCACCCATGAATTATGCAAAGAAGAATGTAGATCAGCCATTATGTAGATCTCGGCCATTATCAGGATTATAAACAAGATATAAAGTAAAATTTAGGAAGCAAAAAATTTACTGCATCACTAATGTGCTGTTCTGCTTCTGGAAATAATTATTTCATATCCAACAGAAAGGACTAGTCCTCTCTTGCTTCACTTTTCAACAACAGAAGTAACAAAGCTGTTGACTTCGCTATTGTATTTACTTATCCTTCTGTCAGGAAAAGCCCTCCTGCTCTCAAAGGATATTTATATGTTCAGAACCACAGTTTGAGACTCATTGCTGTGTACTACTCTTACCATGGCTATGTCAGGAGCTCCTTCAAAGAGAAATTTAGCATGCAACAAATAAAGAAACAAATGAAGCAAACAGTCCAGAGGGGCTAAAAAACACTAGGGCAAGAAAAATGGAATGCACCACTATTCTGCTTCCCTCACCACACATAAGAAACACAGTGGGAAAGCGACTCGTGATGTTCAATTGTCTGGGACACAGAAAAAAGGAAGGCATACACTGCAACAGTACATACTGCATTTGATTTACAGTGATGAAACATTACACAACAGCACTGAAAAATGACATCAGGGTTTGGTGCTGAAAATATTTTGTCTCTGTGGGATACTTTGTTGCATTCAAAGGGCATTGGGCTGGGCTCCTCTACCCAGAGTATGAAAGTAAGAATTAGGGAGGTAAATATCATTTTAAAAAATATTTGTTTAACTTTCTCTAATTATATTGGTTAATCATATAACCAACAATACAGCAGCTCAGACACAGCTCCTGGGGTGAGGAGGCAAGCCCTGCCAGACAATACAGCTCACAAGAAACCCTGAATCTGGGAAGGAGGGAGGGAACACCTGTAAACAAGCACCTAATTGCTTAATTGCTGAGTTATTAGGCTGCTCCTTGTTTTCCTCCTGGGCTATGGGTACTAGTCCTCCTCAGCCCCTCTCTACCCCCTTTGCCTGCTCTGCTGCCTTCTTATTTCTGCTGTGCTACTGCATAGCTTCCCTTCCCTGGCAGACTGTGCCTGTTCAGAGCTAAAGGATATCAGTAGATTAGCCAGTTGTCACTATACTTATTGGTTAAATGATTAATCATTTAACCTTTCACATCCCTAGTAAGAATCTACTTTTAGAAACTAGGGCTTTTACATAGGCCATCAACCAACCACCTGGTTGCAGGTTTGCTTGTAGATTGAGGATGTGACATATAATCTGTATCTCCAGGAAAACTCAAAAAACCCTTAAATTTATTCTCCTCACCTTGATCAATCCTCCCCATTTTCTACTTGACATTTTAGAAAGGACTCAGATTTTGTTTCAGCCCACCCACAAAACTCCAAGTTATAGGTATCATATTAATTCCCCTGGGTCTGCAGCAGATGCAAGATGCAAGCCTCTTTCTTCCTTGAATATGTTAATAATTGGGTTGCTAGTGAAGGCCACTATCTCTCTGTGCCTGGATCTTTCTTAGTGGGGTAGGAAGTGGTGTGGGACAGACCTCTGCTCTTGCTGCCAACATTTTTGGGCAAATATACTATGTCACGGAGCTCTGCTCTGATGCATTCTAATTAACATGTGTTGGAGCAGGCTCAATTAATTGAGTCTGCTGCAAGTCTTCTGGAGCATGTCAGAACCTCTCTAATTAAAGCGCCCTCCTCTCCACCCTGGAGTATGTGTATGAAATGAACTATTTGTGAGCTACTTCAAAATTCCTTTTGAGGAAGCTAGGGAACTCCAGAAGTCACCTACTAATAATACGTTAAGGTTGAAAGCATCTGACATCTTTAATATAGGGGGCTGAGAATCCTTATATGAGACAACTGCATGTAGAATTATAGGGCATCTTACAGCTTACCAGACAAGCTGCTGGCATTAGGGACATTCAAGCTGTATGGTGACATCAGATTCATATACCTGCCTAGATAATTCCTTCTCAAGAAGTTAGTTCATAACTTGAGAGAAGCAATAGCCCATCTCTAGCAACTCCTCAAAGAAAATGCTGGAGAAAGTAGCCACCTGAGTCCTCTAAAGACCCAACATTTGTGCAACCAATTCACAGGAACAGCTTGAAAAGGTAGATAGCATAAAGCACACTTGACTGTGGGTGTGAACAATTATTGTCTGGGCAGAAGAGTGTGACTTATCAGAAGAGCAGCTCCAGCATGCAAAGGTAACAGCATGTGAAACGATCTGATTTTAGGTGAGTTCAAGGTTTTACACAAATATTTTATACAGCCTTACTCACCAGCACTAAAGATACTGAATATTCTAGCATGCAACCCACAGGACTAGCCTGGAAACATCCATACACTCTCCTGTGCACTTTATAATTTGTATTTTTTCTGTTCTTTAGAACCAGTTTGTCTTTTTTAAAGCTGAAGTTACTAATTTTTCAATTAACAGAAGGATGCTTTCTCATTGTCATCCAGTATCATGCCACTGGAAGTTTCCAAAATGGTATTTTGAAATAACTGAGAGAAGGAAAAAGGGAAAATGAATCACGAGTAATTATAGTTTCAGTTCTATTCGTACAGCAACTGACTGTTAGTGTTGTTTGCACCTACCATTTCCTTGTGATTTGGGTAAAATGTTTGTGCAATTAGAGGGAACTTCTCAGGACCCAGAGTTTTGTAGATGGACACTATCTGTGCAAACTGTAAAAGAAAACAAAGCAAAAAATAATGTTTAAAGACTGACCAAATTCTGTTGAAATCTTCAAATTGTCATTCTACATCTTAATTCTGTAAAAGCTAATCCTTTTATTGCATATATGCATAGATAATACACAGTGGGATAATGGGTTTCAACGTCTTATACTTTATATATCTAAAGATGATTTTGTGATAATAGCATAATTATATGAGCAATTATTCAAGCAATGCTATATTTTATTACCATTTTTTATTTCAAGGTCTTGAAGTACTTTACAATTATTAATCTATTAAGACTTTTTGCAAGACTGTGAAATTGATAGGTAATTTTACAAGATGGGGAAATAGAGAAAAATTGTCTTACGTTACATCACACAGTCCGGTAGGGAGCAAAGAATATGAGTTTGTTTCCTAGTTGCTTTACCTGTGTCTTAGCATCTGTTCAGTGTTGTTGGTCCACAAAGATCCCAATTCAATTAACAGAAAGTGCATTATATACATCTTTATGAAACAACCATTTTGCTCTTTCTTTTTCATGTGGACAGCAGTAAAAAACAATGCAAAGCAATCCTACTCAATAATTTAGGGAAGACAATAACAAGGAATTCCATAACCAATGTCAACTAATGGAAAATATTTATAGCCTGATCCCTCTAATGAATAGATTGATTTTTATATTATGGCAGTTTAAAAAACTAAATCACTCCTGAAATTACAGCTTGGCAAGTAAGGTTTCTAGGGAACAAGAAGAGGTTGGCAGTCAGAAGACCCACTATTGTTTCAAGCCTCCAAAGCTTTTGGCTTGTACATGCCTGTATTTAATTATCAATATGTCAGCATTAGACATACACATCTTAGCACAAGTTTGAATGGTGGGTTTTGCTGGTAAAAAAAAAAAAAAAAGAACAATAGAACACTGTATTGTAAAGCAGTTAGATCAAATATCTACTATGTTAATACAAATTAGGGTATGGGTCAGAAACTGAACGTTATGGAGAGGAAATAAGGCTGTTGAAAGCTCTGAGTTGCATTTTCAACTGGCAGAGAGGATTTATTTTAATAATGTTTATTTAAGTTTTCTATTTCATAAACACATTTTTAAATTTTGCAGGACAAGGGAAAATGCCTTACTGCTGAGTAGCTTACAGTGGAAGTTGGGTAGTACAAAGATAAATGGGGGAAAGAAAGTACTATCCATTAGTTGGATAGTACAAAGATAAATGAGGGAAAGAAAGTTTTATTCTGAAAGAAAGCAAACTTTTATGGGTAGGATTCTTCATAATTTAGTATTTATTTATATTCCAGTTAAGGACCTCTGAAAACCCCTGCATTTGGAATCACATATACCCATTCTATCAGAATATCAGAACAAACAAACTGAATTTTCAGACTGAACAGAAGACATGGGCCTTTCATATTAAAGCCCATTTAAAAATATATGCTTAAATAAACCTGCTCAAAAACTAAGCCATTGTGTTTTACTTGTGAGTGTTAAACACAGAAGAACTAATAACCAATGAATAAGGAAGGTATGAACCAGGTTTTAAATTGTGATATACACTTAGAGATTGATTAAGATGAGTAAAACAAGCAAGGAATAAATTTAAGAAAAATAAGTCACTTTTCAATTTTGTGTACTTAACACTGAAACAAATTAAAGCTAGCATGGGCGTATCTACAAGAACTGCAGTCACCCCTTTACTTTTAGTCAAACTCTCAGTTTCAACACTAACCATTATGGCTGTGCAAAGTTTAGGGTCCCTGATTTGATTCAGTGATTCATTGGTTGAATCTCTGAATTCAAATGAAGAGACCCTTTAATCTCTCTGAATTGATTCGGAGAGATTAGGACAGATTTGGCCATTTGGACGTAGATACAGCTTTAAATGACTTTTCTACATACCTTTAGGAAGCAGGAGCTCTGAACTCTGCAGTGCTGGGGCAGATGCAGAGTCCCACAAAAGTGCAGAGGGCTCCCCAGCATGCTTAGCAGCATACTTGGAAGTGGACTGGAAGTACCTCCGGTTCACTTCTGGGTCTGCTGGGGAGCACACTACAGGGCCTCCTCATGCCACTTCTGGGTTCACTGCCGAGCATGCTGAAAAGCCCCTCACACTGCCGTGGGACTCTCCATTTGCCCCAGCACTGCACTGATCACAAGCCTTGCCGCTACCTCAAGGTATATAGAAAAAAAACTTTTGAAGCTCCTGTGTCCAAATAGCTGACTTGCTGAATCATCATTGCAGCTTCAGATTCAGATTCAGCTGAATCAAATCAGGGACAACGATCCGAATCAACAGATTGAATCACTGTCCCCAATTCTGGCCAAATCCAAATCAAAATTGAATACAGCCCATTTCACACAACACTATGAACCAAGTTAAAGAACTTCTGGAGGGCCTGGATGTGTTCAGATCAGCAGGTCCATATGCTTTCCACCCCAGGGTGCTGAGGAAATTGGCAGGGGTTATTGCAGGGCCCCTGGCACAGCTTTACGAGCACTTGTGGTGCTCTGGCCAGGTGCCAGACAACTGGAAGAAGTCCAATGTGGTCCCTATCCTTAAAAAAGGAAAGAGGGAAGACCTGGGCAAGTATAGGCCTATTACTTTTACTTTAATCCTGTGGAAGCTCTTTAAGAAGATTATCAAGGAGCACATCTGTGATGGCCCAGCAGCGGAGATGATGCTCAAGGGCAACCGGTATGATTTCATTAGGGGCAGGTCCTGTCAGACCAACCTGATTGCCTTCTACAGTCAGGTCACAAAATCAATGGGCGCAGGTGTTACGGTGGATGTAGTCTTTCTGGACTTCAGGAAGGCCTTTGACACTGTCTCCCAGCCCAATCTCATTAAAAAGCTAGGCAACTGGCATTGATGCCTACACAGTCAGATGGATTGCAAGTTGGCTGAGGGGTCGTACTCAGAGAGTGGTGGTGGACGGGTCATTTTCGACCTGGAGGGAAGTGGGCAGTGGGGTCCCCCAGGGCTTGGTCCTTGGGCCTGCACTGCTCAATTTCTTTATTAGGGACTTGGATGATGGGGTGGAGAGCAGCCTGTTTAAATTCGCAGACGACACCAAGATTTGGGGTAAGGTGGGCACACTAGAAGGGAAGGACAGATTACAGCAGGACTTGGACAGGTTACAAGTGTGGGCAAATGAAAATAGGATGGGGTTCAATACTGACAAGTGCAGGGTGCTGCACTTGGGCAGTAGGAACCAGCAGCATACCTATAGGCTGGGGAACTCCCTTCTCAAAAGCACGGTGGCGAAAAGAGATCTTGGAGTCAATAATGACTCCAAGATGAGCATGAGCCGACAATGCAAGAACATGGTCAGTAGGGCTAATCGTACCTTGTCCTGCATCCACAGGTGCATCACAAGGAGGTGATCCCCCACTCTACGTGACACTGGTCAGGCTGCAGCTGGAGTACTGCATCCAGTTCTGGGCGTCACACTTCAGGTGGGATATGGACAGCATTGAGAGAGTCCAAAGGAGGGCCACTCGCATAATCCGGGGACAACAGGGCAGACCCTATGAAGAGAGGCTACGGGACTTTAACCTGTTCAGCTTTCACAAGAGGAGGCTGAGGGGGGACCTAGTGGCCATCTATAAACTTACTAGGGGTGACCAGCAGGGTTCAGGAGAGACCTTGTTCCCCCGAGCACCTCCCGGAGTAACAAGGAATAATGGCCATAAGCTGCTAGAGAGTAGCTTTAGACTAGACATTAGAAGGCACTACTTCACAGTCAGGGCAGCTGGGATCTGGAACCAACTTCCAAGGGAAGTGGTGATGGCTCCTATCCTGGGGGTCTTTAAGAGAAGGCTTGACATTTACCTGGCTGGGGTCATTTGAGCCCAGTTTTCTCTCCCCTCCCATGGCAGGGGGTCAGACTAGAAGATCTACAAGATCCTTTCTGACCCTACATCTTTGAATCTATCTATTATAATGACCAAAACCAGTCTGTGACCATAGCAAACAAACTGAAACACCAGAACTATTTTGTTGTTTCACTTCAGTGTCTCATCTCTTCAATGTAAAAAGATTTTGCTATTTGTTTTTTATGTTTTTTGATTCTCCCATGCCAAAAAGCAATGCATCTAATTTTGTCTATTAACAAAAGCTTTATAGAGTTTCATGAGCCCAATCCTGAAAAAAATGTACTCTGTGTGCTCAAATGCATGAGGATACCCAACACTTAAAAAAAAAAAAAAAAAAAAAGAGTTTGTCATGGAGCAGGTCCTCAAGGAATCCATTTCTAAGCACTTGGAGGAGGCGGTGATTAGGGACAGTCAGCATAGATTTACCAACAGCAAGTCTTACATGACCAACCTCTCTGTTGCCCTGAGGGGGTCAGGCTAATGCTCAGGATCTCAATATTGCACTATTAGACAGGAGGGCGTGGTGTACAATTGCACATGTACACATAAAAATCAATTAAGCACACAAACTCATTAGGTGCACGCACCCCCTACTAGGCATACACACACACTAGCAACTCGGATACACACACATTCAAAATAACCAGTCTAGGTTCATGTAAACCTATCATCAGTTTACGCCCAAACACACTATACATTCCAAACTTAGACAGAATCAGTTACCAACACCTGAACATCCAATACACATACATGGATTACTAATTCATATACCATACACACACAATGATATCTATCTATCTATCTATCTATCTATACGTGTGTGTGTGTGTGTATATTCATTAATGCACACACATACCACCCACCTACACATACGAGCTGCTACTGCTGCCACTGCTGTACCACACACTCATGCAGGTGCTTTTCCCCCACCGCACTGCACACCTGTACCCTTGACCTCCCAGATCCTTCCCACTGCACCTCAGGCTTTTGACCCCCCAACTCTCCCCAATTCTGCTAGCGTTGCATGTCCCAGGCTAACTTCCATTTCCCTGTGCTGCTACACTGCCCTGCTCCTTGAGGTGCATGTAAGAAGCAGCAGCTGGAGGAGGAGTGGGGGGCCCAGAGACACTAGCCGTTATTGCAACTAGAGAGATGAGGGGAGAAGTGGCTGGGCACGAATTTGGCAGCCATAATTCAACCTCTTGTGAGCTGCATTCAGAGACAATCCAACCAGGGTGCAGGGCCTGGGGCAAATCAGCATGTGCAGGGCCCTGCCCCTAGACATGAGAAAGCCAGTAGCAGATTCAGCAGTGGGTGGGAGGGTGGCGAGCGGCCGGATTCAATGGTGGATTTGGTGGTAGGAGGGTGGGGAGGGGGTTGCTGCGTGGCCATAAGTAAAGCCGGCAGCAGTACAGTACAGTACTTTATAACAAGTTCACTGCACTGCCCATGTGCTCTTCTGTTTGCATACTTTTTCCAAACCGCCCATAATAATGGCAGAAAAGCATAAATCTGATGGAAGTGATATTCTTCTTCTAAGAAATGTAGAATAATTACTATGGAAACAAAAATGGAAATAATTAAGAGGTATGAAAAAGGTGAGGTCCCAGCTGAAATGGGCAGAGCTTTGGATATCCCCCAAATGACCATCGTGACCATCCTGAAAGACAAGGCAAGAAGTCAGAAGCATGTTAAGGATTCAGTTCCTATGCACTCAACTGTGATAACTAAGCACCATGTTGGACTTATTGCTCAGGTTGAGAAACTGTTAATCATTTGGGGGAAGGATCAAAATATTCACTATGCTCCTGTGAGTTTAGGCATCATTTAGGAAAAGGCTAGGAGTCTTTATGATGATCTAAAGAAACAACAAGGGGGAGAGTTCTAATGCTGAGCCTTTTATTGCAATTAAGGGGTGGTTTATGCATTTTAAACTGACACCAGGGCCAATTTGCATAACATCAAGGTCTCAGGTGAAGCTGCAAGTGCTAATGAAGAGGCAGCTTGTGCTTTTCCTGAGACACTAACTGAAATCAGTTAAGAGAATGGCTATTGTGCTCAGCAATTTTTTAATGTTGACAAAACTGAACTCTTTTGGGAAAAAATGCCATTGAGAACATACATTGTCAAAGAGAAGAAATCCATGCCAGGGTACAAAGCTGCTAAAGATAGACTCACTCTTTTGCTTGGTTCCAATGCTGCAGGTGACTTTAAACTTAAACCTTTACTTATTCTACTATTCAGTACTATTCAGAAAACCCCAGAGCTTTGAAAGGACATTCCAAGACATTTCTCCCAGTGATGGGAAATCCAATCCTAAGACATGGTTCAATACGAACATTTCTGAGGATTGGTTTAACCATAATTTTGTGCCAAGTGTCAGGGATTATTGCAGCAAAAACAATCTTGCATTTAAAGCATTGTTAATCCTCGGCGATGCTCCTGGTCAACCATCCTTGATGACATGCATCCTGATATCAAAGTGGTGTTTCTGCTCCCCAATACCACCTCACTGTTGCAACCTATGGACCAGGGGATAATCACATTCTTCAAGGTCTAATATTTTAGGTGCACATTTGCCCAGGCCATCAGGGCAATTGAAAAGGAACATGGACCAACTCTGAAGGACTTCTGGAAGGGCTTCAACATATACCATCCAGTTAAGAACATTGGTAAGGCATGGAATGAAGTCAAACAATCAAATCTGAATGGTGTTTGGCGAAAATTGTGTGTGTCAAATAAGTTTGTGTCTGACTTCCAAGGCTTTACAGACACTGTTGAAGAGGTGATCAAAAATGTTGTTGAAATGGGCAAAGAACTCAACCTAGACGTTGCATCAGAAGATGTTGATGAGTTGTTGGCATCCTATGCTGAAGAATTAATTCAATGAAGTCCTTATTGGTTGGAACAGCAGAAAGTGGCAGAAGAAGAAGATGCACCTACTGTTGAAGAGACTCCTCCTTGTAAAATCTCGACACCAAAAGTGTTGGCTGAGGCATTTCAACATTTGGAAGCTGCCATGTCCTTGTTTGAGGAACATGACCCCGATATTGAATGCAGTGCATCAGTGAATAGGGGCATATCCAGCATGTACAGCTGCTACAGAGAAATTTACAAGCAAAAGAAGAGAACATCTGTCCAAACTTCCTTGCACACTTTCTTTAAGAAAGCAGACAAGACTCCTGAGAAGCCTCCAGCCAAGAAACCTTCAAAAAATCCAGCAGAGAGCAGGCGCAGAAAGCCCCAAATAAATATGATTGCTATATGAATCTATAAATGCTATATGAATAATAAATATGAATAACTGTATGCATACATAAATAAATACATATAGACAAGTAATATTGTTACATTTATTTTATATAATTGAGTGAGTACTGTACAAAATTCTGGGTTATTTTGGGTGAAAATAGGGTATCAGGCCTTGGTTCAGGAACCAATCCCCCATTATAACATTGTTTCCTATGGGAAAATTGATAGCAAGTTACAATGTTTCAACTTAAGACCTGGTTTTCAGGAACCAATTGTGTCATAAGTCTGGGGACTGCCTATATATACTAAAAAATAAACACCCATAATAAGATACTTTAATTTAATTTAAAAAATATATTTTTGTCCTGATTTGTATGTGTGTGTGCTGTATATGTAGAAATGATCGCATAATAGCTCAAATGCAGTCTTACTCTTGTATATTGTGTGAGGTGTGCAGGGGTTTTGGGGGGTATGGGTGGGTGGGTAGTGGGGTTTGTGGGGAGCTGTGGGTGAGTTTGGGGGCTGAACATCTGGGCTGAGCAGCAGTGGAGTGGAACAAACTACTGCTCAGCATGGGGGAAAAGCTGCCCCTCCTCCTCCCACTGCTGGCACTTCCTGGTGCAGCCATTCGAATCCCACATAGGGCTGTCTGTGCCTGCTCTCTGCTGCTAACACTGCCCCATGGGGCAGCCCAGAGGTGGTGGTGACACAGAACAGTCCCACCAGGGCTCCAGGTGGCTGCACCAGGAAGCGCTGGCCATGGGGAGGGGTCGCTTTCTCCCCTGCTGAGCAGTAGTTTGTTCTGCGCTGCCGCTGCTCAGGCCAGATGGGCAAGTGCAGGATGCATGGGTTTGGGGCATCATACACTGGTTCTTGCCTGTACTGGCGGGGGGGCAGGGGATACTGGGAGCAAGCAGGCAGATGGGAGACAGAAACAGCTGGGCAGGAGCACAGGGCCAGCACCCATGTCCTGGGGCCAGTGCTGGCAGGGCCCACAGTGGGGCAGCAGGAGCATGGGGCCCCAGACAGCAGGGGCTCTATGGAGCTGGGCAAGCTCCCCTCTCTCCCTGTTGGTGCAGGCTCAGCCTGGCTCTGTACACCCCTTTCAGCCCACACCATGTGGTCCTGCCACCCTGCTCTGGGCCTCGCTGGTGCTGGCCCCAGGACACTGGCACAGGCCCTGCGTTCCCACATACCCACTTGCTTCCATACCCCCTGCCTCTGCTATCACTTTCCCCAGTGCTCTGCCTGCCTGCTGGCCACTCTGCACCTGCTACTCTCCACATGGCTGGACTACAGGACTCAGCAGGAGCCAGCCTGGCCCAGCCTTGAGGACTGGGGCAATTGCCAGCTGTCCTTCCCTGCCTCCCCACCCCAGCTTTTTACCTGAATTTCCCTCTGGCACAGGGAGAAGCGAACAGCCCCATGACACCAGGCCAGAAGCTTCTGTTAGGCAGGGGAGTGGAGGAGGGGGCTGGGCAGGCTGTGCTGTTCAGCATCCTGCCATGCCTTCTCCTGGATCCTATTGCCCCTGGCTCTTGTTGTCTTTGACAAGAAATTTTAAATTTAGAAATATTTGAAATTTAGAAAATTAATGTTTATTTGCCTCTGGCTAGCTATGTCGCCAGGCACGGATAAAGATTCATTTTCTAATTTTTTAGGGGCCCAGGCCTGATAAAATGGCCTGGTGGGCTGGATCCAGCCTGTGGGGCGTATTTTGTCCACTCCTGCATTAGAGGGTATATGGCTCAGTGACATGGATGTTGTCCTGGTTAGGAGAGGGCTCTTTGTTCTAACCTAGGCTCTTGTTTCCAAAGTGGCAGAAAACTTCCCCATTGCTATACTTCCATTTTACATAATGAATGTTAAACGCAAGATGCAAAGGATCAGCTTCAAATGGAGGCTGTAAAGGCCTGGATAATGCCTAACCTGTATCGTAGTGATTAAAGCAGTATGTTGGGAAACAGGATGAAACCCTCTATGAGTAACGGGAGGCCTAGAATCAGGGTTTCCTGCTCCCCATGTAACTGCCCTAGCTACAAGACTTTTTGGCTAAATCACAAGAAGTCATCCACCTCCTCGTCCCTCCTACTTGCTAGTCATAGGTACTGGCCTGGCTACAATGGGACTTTCCAGGCCTTATGAGTATATTTTAGTGAACATGCAGCAACACACACCTACCCAGCCAGAAAGCAGCTGTACTGAGCCAATAGAATCACTGTACTGTTCGCCTTAGCCTCAGATTTTGTGGGAACCACCAGATTTAAAAGCCCCATGGCTCTTTCAAAGAAAGTGGAAATTACATCTTGGGGAAAGTGGAGACCATGCATCCTGCAGAGGATAGCCAACTGGCTGTGCCCCAAACAGCAGTTGGGGAGCCAGCTGCACCCCACATGGGGCAGGCAGGGAGGGAATCTGGGAATACAGTGCCTGCCGGACACGATGGGGAGATACTGTGTATTACCTTCCTGGAGGTTGAAGAGGCCTGACAAGGTGAGTGAAGGGATGTAGGGTCCAAAGTAACTCACACCCCAAGAAAGGGGAAGAGGCTCTGGACAGCAATGCAATGGTGCCCTGCTTAGTCACCAGGCCGAGCCATTTTGAGTTCATCTTATCAGTTGATTAGCATTATTTCTGAGCCCTATGAAGAGGTCCCCAAAAGGATACCAGCCTCAGACTAACACTGTGAGATGCATCACATGATAAACACCTCCAGTATTTCAACAACAGCATATATCACCTGAGTGGAAAGGGGTGAGGTGTGGGGAAGGAACAACCCCACAGAAGACGCACCCACAGTCATATCCAGCCCACAAAAAACTACTGGCGTGTCTCCAGGGAAGTACAGGGTTATCATATGAACATCAAGTTGTGGCGGGCAGGCAGGTTAGGTATGACATAGCTAGGCGTGCATGATATTGCAGCAGTAGTGCTGGGTGGGAGCCTATCTCAGTCATGTTTATATTTTCTGTGATTTGTATACAGTTCACTTTTTAAACTTCCATTGTATGTGCACGTGTTACCTTTGTTAAATTATGCATGATACCAGCATTCTATCAAGATCAGTTAACAATACCCTTGTTATGCTTTTGTAAACATTTGTGTACACCCAGCCTCTGGAAAAGTACCTCTTTTGCTATCTGATGCAGAATGAAAGGAGAAGGGAACTTGTTTCTAATCTACAGTATAATTATTTGATGCTGACCACATTTTACATATTCCATTTAATCATTAGTGCTGAGTAAGACAGACAACTCATTTAAATGATTTAAACTTTCAAAGTGAATGCAGAATTGACAGACCCACTCATCTACCAAATCTGTTTGGATGCATTAATGGAACACAGAAAAGATGGAAACTGACAGAAGAACTTCGTCTCCATGCTATTATTTCCTACTATTGCATACAAGGTAAAAGACAAAACAGTGTGATTATGAAGGGAAAATAAGCTTTTATGGTTACTTTTCAAGTCAGAAAAACTGAAGATGAGTTGAAACAAGAATCGGAAGAGGATCCAAACCAGAAATGTTAGGTAACAATATGGTAACAAATGGCAAAGAGAAACACTTGGACTACTGAAAAAGGGAGTAAGCAAGCATTTAAAGAGGAAAAGAGGTTAGGATTTAAGGAAGAAGGAAGAATAGAAAGAAGAAGTGCAGCCAAGGTTACAGTTTAAGAAACAAAGATTTAGGGCAATATTTATTAGATCAAGCATCACATCATCCTCAGCCAAGAAATCTTTCAGAATTTGCTGTTTTAAATATCACAGGATACGGAGGGAAGTTCATGGATACCACATGGGCTTGATAATCAGGTATCAGATCAAGCCCTGTAATGAGGTCTCAGTCTCACCATACCCTCTATTGTCACTGGGCTCTCTATATCCCTGTAGCTGTGCCCTCACTAGCACTGGGGCCTCTACATGATATGGTAGCATGCCTCAATGAGGTCTTCTCCTTACAGCCTTGTGATAAAGGAAAAAATGACCAAACACCAAAAACACATGCTCGTGGCATGTGGGGGTGGATGCAGCATGATAGCTGTGTGATCGTTGGTCCCAGCCCGTGCAAAAAGCCTCTGACGTAAAGTCAGAGACTTAATCTAATTGGCTAGATGACCGCGTGCTCCGGGCGTGATCAGTGCATGCAGAAAAGTTCCCAGCTCATGCAGCCCGTTTGGCGCATCGGGAGTAGAGAAAAAAAAAATTGCTGAATGTATGGCGTAATCCTATTGGCTGCCCGAGCACTATAAAAGGAAACCTAAAGGGGACGGGGAGAGACCCACGCGATACCGGAGAGGCCTGATCACCCTCACTGGAGGTCCTACATCGACAAAATCCCATACCCCCGGATGCCCGCCAGCCCCGACTGAATGTATTGTTCAAACATGTTACGAACTCTCAAGTTACTGGCAAGTGTAACCCTGAAACTGCTTTAAAAGAAACCATCTATACGAAACTGTGAGTAAAGGGTTTATCCGTTACACCATTTCTTTAACTGTTTTCCATCAACAGGAAGAAAGATAAGGGAAGGGGAAGCAAGGTCCCGCAGTACTTTTGTCCCCGGCCTGTTCGTGTAGCACCTTTTCGGGTCCAACCACCCACCATTGGGTTAAACATGGCATCACGAACAGGATCCTCGGGGCAAAGGGGAAATGAAGATGTAGACGAGCTAGTCAGGCATTGCTCGTGGGGGAACCATCACCGGCCCCCAACCACAGACACTGATACTCTGTGGGCCCACGTGGCGTACCATCAAGCTGGGCAAGACGGATAGATAGGGGGCTATGTCTCCATCTGCCCGACTGAGGGCAGCAGGGAGCCGATTAAAGAATGGGTCGTGTCCTGGCTCAGCCCCGCAGCCCTAGGATGCCTCCTTTCCAGCCCCGTGGTTCTTTACCACCTGCCCAACATAAAACCAGAGGTGTTACTTAGCCGTGTCAAGCCCGCGGGCACAGAGACCGCGCTCCCACGAAAGAGTATGCCAGGTGCATCCAGTACCTAAAGGAGGGGAGCAGCTGCGAAACCCCCCCTGATAAATTCAGATGCCCCAACCTTGATCCTGGGGGCGCCAAAAATGAAATCCTAATGGCACTCCGTGACAGTCTTGAGACTGATGGGTGGGAGGCCACCATGTGGACAGGGCAAAAATGGAATCTGGGAAAGATGATTAATATCCTGTTTCGCTCGGTGACCACATTACTATGACATGCAGCGAACCGAGCCAGCGTGATAGATATGCTGACTAGAATGGCGGCGCAGCAGAGTACTGCACAGCCCGAGCCACCGCTTAAAGATGGAGCCATGGGAGAGGAAGAAGGAGAGGTCAAAAAGTCCTGGGCGGGAAACCCCGACGCTAGTGAAACCCCATCGGCCCCACCCAAGGAACTGCCCCCATATAACACCCCACCTTGGCTATAACCCGCCCTCGCCACCGACATAGGCACATCCGTTCTGCATGCAAACCCTGTAGCCTTAATGAAAACTGTCACCAATGGCGTGGGAGCCCGCACCGTCACTACTTTCCGCATACGCACCAGAGGGGAGCTCCGAGAGTTGGTAAGAGACACCAGATTAAACCTGAGTGAAACACTGGTAATATGACTGGGACAATTAATATTGGAACACGGGTCAGATTTAGTAGACCCTGAGGAGTGTACTACCCTAATGCGCCAACCTGCATGGAACGGAGGAGCGTGTAGCGACACGACTCAAATACTGCACAACAAGGTTTGGCCAATCCCTCTGTGTGCTGCCATGGTCCCAGCACTGCTAAACCAAGCTCATGCTTGGCATGTGGATCCACCCAGTGATTCATCGCCCGCACAGCTCCTATATGCAATAGTGGGAGCCAGTTACTTAACCTGGGATGCCAGATGATATCCAGTAATTCTGACTCCACACAAGGCAAACAGCATTTGGCCCTATCGCTGGTGTCATGATCCTGGCAAGGTCCTTGTGTAGTAGAGGCCTGCGTTGAAATTTACAAAGGTCTGAATACACCCATGTTCCGTTTGTTATTACACCTGCTGGTAGGGGGGCCGATAGGGAATGTCCTAAGTAGCCTAGGAAAACTTACCACAGCGCATAAAACAGAACCCAAGCCCACCCCACCAGTGGCAGTGCAGGTAGTAGGAGCGTGGGGAGCACTGCCTAGTAAACCCCGAACTGATCGCTTGCTGCGTGTGTGACTGCCGGACCACACACCTGAGGAACACGCCATGTTTGGCTTTCTGCTAAACAAAAGTGGCCTGATGAAGAATCAGCTTTGCGGGCTAGGAGATGAGGGGCAAAGAGCACTGGTGCTAAACCTAGGCTTCAAGCCTAAGGGGCAGGAGCCAGACAAAGAAGAAAGCAAGTAGTGGCTGCCGATACGGGCAGCGATGGCCAACCCCTCAATGACGAACGCCCGTACACGACCTATAGTGTGAGCACAACTGCAGCTACAGAGCAACAGAGGAGCAACGACAGCAGTGGCGGCAAAGTGGTGAGTGAGGCTGTGCCGACAGCTGAAGCTGGTCCAGAGGGGAGCCTCCCGGACCGCTTTTAGCTGATCCGGCAGGGAGCCGCGCGCAAACAGCGAGCCGGCAAGTGGGCAGGAGGGGGCTTTGAGCACCCTCGGAGGAAGCTCCGAGGAGTGATTCCTGCTTGCCCAGGCGGGTTGCTGGGCTAGAGACCTGCACTCCCCCTCCCCAACTCGGGAGACTCAGAGCCAGGCTGCTGGCAGGCACTTCCGGGCAGCCGGGACTGCTGATTGGCAGCTGAAGAACCGCAGGAGTTTCCAAACCTAATCAAGTGTAATTAACAAGCAGGGGTCTGAG
>JAGPOW010003182.1:30135063-30169131 GCA_030014935.1 Caiman crocodilus
CTGTGACCCCAGCACTCGTTCCTGCCATTGGCAGGGGGTCAGACTAGATGGCCTGCTCTAGGCCCCTTCTGATCCTAGTTACTATGAAACTATGAAACTGCAAATTCTACCCCTATCCCTATGTGCTTTTTGCTAGACACGGGAGCCCAAGTAAACGTGTTGAGAACTGAAACGCCCCATGTCAAGACATCCAAAGTCATCTTTGTACAAGGGCTAAATGCCACGACATCCGCGCCCGTGGTCAAGTTTTGCATCAACAAAAGGGCCCTATATGGAGTCCTAGGGGGCATAAACATCTTGGGCATCCCCGCAATAAAGGCGTTGGCCTTAAAGAACGCCATATACCTAGCACTCCCATTGACTGTGGCACCAGACGAAAAACATCAGCCAGTGCTAGCAAACCCTGCACCCTGGCGGTATTAGCCAATCCCGACACTCACTGACCTGCAGCCCCAAATCTGAAACCTCTTGGCTGACCTGTGCAAGCGAGGGTGCATTCAGCCCATAAAATCCTCCACTTACCTTTTGGCCAGATGGGGTATCCGTAAACTGGGAAAGCCAACGGAAGCTCGTCTAGTGGAGGACTACCAGCAAACAAATCATCACTGTAACCCGCTCCAAATGCCCGCCACACAAACTGTCACGGACATCCTTGATGGTATAACTGAGATGCAGAGGAGCAGAGAGTGGTTTGCCACCACAATGGACTTAAAGGACACGTTTTATTCAATTCCTATACATGACCCACATGGGATCCTTAATATGTGCACAGGCAGACAAATGTTTTCGTGGAAGGTTTGGCCACAAGGTTACTGCAACGCACTGGTGCTAGCATCCATGGCCATGAACAAGATGATTGACGAGTTTGTTCGCTTCTACCTGGAGGCCACAGACGTCTGCATTTGGGCTTATGTTGATGACGTTGTCACCATAGGACGTAATCAGGGCACAGTTCATAGTGTTACGGCGAGCCTGAAGAATCATCTACATGACCAAGGATGGACGGTAAACATGACTAAGTTCATGAGCGAACCATCCGCAGACATCACCTTTTTGGGGACACGGTTCGCAGGACAGTGCCGGTGGGGAACGGCACATAATGCCACCTCTGACACACCTTTACCTTGGCCAGTCACACAAACAAATTTTCAAGGCCTGTTGGATCAGTTAAATTGGTTTCACAGCTTCGTAACACTATCACAGCTAAAGGTTATCCAACGTCTGCAGCACCAAATCCACAAAAAAATGCAACGTAAAGCCCCTTGGAGTAAGAGCAACCAAGCCGCCCTAGAATGGGTTATAAAAGAGGTTAGAGAGATGCGTCTAATTGCACCCCCCGCTAGTGGTAGCCTGACCATCCACATAGGCTACACCACAGAGCATATCTGGTTCATAGCCAGTAACATCAAAACAGGAAAACTTGCGTACACCGGTCACTGCACGCTCTGAAGTCACCAACATAGGTATGATTGTCTAGGGAAAGTCATGCTTGCGGCTCAACTAGGAGAACACCTCACAGCAAGCCCAGATGTACCTGTTGCACCCAGTGGTACCACACTGGCATTGCTTAACCCTGATAAGATTCACCCAAAGTATCAGGGCATGGCAAAAACTTGGAGTGCCCTAGTCCTTCGTCACCAGTATCACTGGTCAGCGTGGCAAGTCGCTGATGGAGAAATGATTCCGGCCGCCAAAGAGGATGATCTCATTGTACCATGATTGTATGGGACTACATCCCCGGAGTGGATAGCTTCAGATGGTACATCCTGTGATGGCGGAGGGTATGGATATTATTGCGACCCCTACCACGACTACGAGCTCCAAATGTCCCATCCAGAAAAGTCGGTCCAAGCATCTGAACTACGAGGCTTTCAAATAGTTCTTGAACACATCTACTGTCACTATAATGGAACACTTCTGGTACTCATCATAGCTGTAGACTCAGAGTACATATACAAGATTGTCACCGGAATGGCACAAGTTACGGAACACACACCCCTCTGGAACGATGTTAAGGCCACTTTGCTACATTTCTCTGTCTGCCCCTTAATCAAGCACATGCGCTGTCACTGACCTGACATGGACCCCGTACATGCCGTCATAGATCAGCTGCTGACCCACTGAGGACCCATAAACCAAAAGGACATACCTCAGATACATGCCACTGACATCATAGACATGACCCCTTTCTTGCTTGGCTCCATTAGCGTTGGCAACACCCTGGACCAAAAAGGACACAAGCTTGCTGGAGGGAGCAAAGTAACAAAGGACCGAGCATAGAACAATGGAAAAGAATAACCCAAGCCTGCTCTGCCTGTGCGTGTGAGAAACCAGTGCACCATAAACATCTAAAAGGCACCTACGACCCAATGCACTTTGCTCCAAGTAAGGTGTGGCAGGTAGACCTGCTTGGACCACTCCCAGGAGCCAAGCCACCAAACAAGGGGCTAGTAGTCATAGATCTAGGAACTCGCCAAGTCCTCGTCCTTCCCTCATAGAAGACCACCGCTCCAGTAATTCAAGGATGCCTACAGCTCGCTTTTGCCCATTGGCAAGTGCCCCACATCATACACTCCAATGGAGGACCACCTTTTAACTCCAAAGGCTTAGAGCGGTTCGTGACAGAGCATAACGTTCAGTGGCATCACCATTTACCCTATCACCTGCAGTCAAATGGCGTTGTGGAGCGCTAGAAAGGACTATATAAGGAGCAGCTGAGATTAAAGGGAAATGGATCATTTAAGAACTGGACTAAGTACAGTAATGATGTACTAATTGCCATGAATGCCACTAAAGCTTTGTAGGACGAATGCACCCCGGTGCCACATCTGCCTTGGAAGCCATGCTACTCATCCCAAGAAGCAGTATGGCTAGCCATTCCCACAGCTACCAGCAAGGACCCAACCCCAGCTTCCAGTGTTGTACTTAAACCCGGCGAGTACCTGAATACCTATTTTGTCTCTCTTGAAGCAGTCTCACCCGCACGCACTGTCTTAACCCACCATAACTGGCTAAGTCAATGTAGCACAGTTTAGTATACATTACTAATGAACCCCAAGTTTTGTTTTCTAGCCTAAAATGGTATGAAGCTGCCAATGCATGACATGGTGTGGAACATTGCATTGGTCACCGGCTTACTTGCATTCGGGACAACCGTCGCTGTGAGTAAACCCACCAGTGACGACCCCTGGCAAAAACGCCATGCTGCACCTTGTAAAAATCTAGACAGGTGCGGCCAGGTTCAGTACTGGCTAGCTATGAGACTTATTTGCAAGTCTTGGGTGAAACTTTTATCATTGCCGTGCACTTAATTGCAATCTTGATAACCTTATTGTTACCATTGTTTAGTGCCTTATTATGTATTTGTATTGGATGTTGTATTTTGTATGTTATCAAACGGCGGTTAATGACATTTCCGTTTTGTATTTACCCACATGCTATAGGAGAAGAGGTTCTCAAGCTCTAAGATGTCTGAGCCTGGTATTTGGTCAAGGGGACATGTGATAAAGGAAAAAGTGACCAAATGTCAAAAACATGAGCTCGTGGCATGGGGGGGAGGAGGTGCTGGACGCAGCATGATAGCCGCGTGATCGCTGGTCCCGGCCCACGCACAAAGCCTCTGACGTAAAGTCAGAGACTTAATCTAATTGGCTAGATGACCGCGTGCTCTGGGCGTGATCAATGCATGCAGAAAAGTTCCCAGCTCATGCAGCCCGTTTGGCACACCGGGAGTAAGGGGAAAAAAAAAAAAAAAATCGCCGAATGTATGGCGTAATCCTATTGGCTGCCTGAGCACTATAAAAGGAAACCTAAAGGGGAGGGGGAGGGATCCACACGATACCAGAGAGGCCTGATCACCCTCACCGGAGGTCCTGCATCCACAAAATCCTTTACCCCTGGACACCCCCCCCATCGCGACCCAATGTATCATTCAGATGTGTTATGAGCTCTCAAGTTACTGGCAAGTTTAACCCTGAAACTGCTGTAAAAGAAACCATCTATACGAAACTGCGAGTAAAGCGTTTATTCATTACACCATTTCTTTAACTGTTTTCTGTCAATGGGAAGAAAGATAAGGGAAGGGGAAGCAAGGTCCTGCAGCCTTTTTGTCCCCGGCCTGTTCGCGCAGCACCTTTCAGGTCCAACCACCTACCATTGGGTTAAACAAGCCTCAGTCCAGTCCACCACTTTAAATAACAACAGGCAAGCAGCACCAGGCAGCCAAGCTGTCACAGAGCCTTTTTTCATTTTTCTTGGAGGAGCTTCTTCTCCAGAAGCTGCCAGTCCCAGCCCTGGGGCTTAGGTGTGCCCAGGGCCTTGCCTCCTGGTCATCTGACTGGGGACAGGTAGTAGGGGTGTAGGTTGTAGCTGTGTTGGTCTAAAGACATAGCAGACAAGATTCTTTGGATCAATATGATATATTTTAGTAGACCAGTTGAATAGTTGGCGAAATATATCTTAGCAAGCTTTTGGGTTGAAAACCCTTTGTCAGGCTGAGGAAGCACCTGCAGTTGGTGTGTGTGCTCTTCCTGGATGGAACAAACAGTAAAGAAGCTAGAGGCTGGCATGCAATAGAGGCAAGAAAGCCAGCCAGTGAAAATGGAAATGGAGGAATTAGGGGATGAGAGACAAACTGGGGTAAGGGGGAAAGGGGTTGTAGCAGGTAAAAGTGGCGAGGTACCTGCAGAGTCATGTGTCAGGCAGGTTATAGTGTATCATAAATCCAATGTCTATACTGAGTCCATGAGTTTCTGCACCTAGGACGTTGATAAAGTACAGTTCATATGCTCATCTGTGAAAAGTGCTTTGTAAACCCTAACCTCATCACCAGAAGCCAACTTCCTACAGCACAAAACATACCGAATGGATCCAGACCGTGCCATGACAGGACCTGCAAAGCCTGCCAATAGTATGTCCAGTATGGAGATATCTTCACAATACATATCTCCATCAGGGCACAAAATGCCCTGATGGAAAATATGAAGTAGACGTCAAGCAACAACTGTGCACCAGAATGAGCACACACTGAAAATCTATCAAAGACAAGAACACCCAACTACCTGTCTCCAGTCTCTCAGGCCTGATCCTCAAAGGGAATTTACAAACCACTTTTCATAGATGAGCCTATGAACTTCATTTCATCAAACTCCTGGATACAGAAACTCATGGACTTAATATAGACAATGGATTATGACGCACTACAACCTGCCAGATACATGACTCCCCAGGCACCTCTCCACTTTTACAAGCGACATCATCCTTCCCCCTGCCCACCCCAGCCTGTCCCTCACCCCCAGTGCCTCCATTTCCATTTTCATTGACTAGCATTCTTGCCTGCATTGTATGCCAGCCTCTGGCTTCTATACTATTCCTTCTATCCAGGAAAAGCAAACACACCAACTGCAGAATCTTCTTCAGCCTGACGAAGAGTTTTTCAATTTGAAAGCTTGCTAAGATATTTTTTCCAGCTATTCAATTGGTCTACTAAAGGATATCAAATTGACCCAAAGAACCTTGTCTGTTCGTTGTGTGATACCATAACTCTGTGCCTTCCCTACGCTGTGGCCTACGCCTCGCAGACCGCATCCAAGGCAGTTAAGCTGAGTTCACCTGGAGCCTCACAACTCTACTGCAACCAGCAAGCCTTAGGCCTCTCAAAGAGCTTAGGGTTCTGGGCTTTTCCCAGCCAGGACTGTGAATGTGTGTGGTGGATGGAGGTTAAAAGGTGCCTCCTACCTTTCACCAGGGAGGTCCTTGGTCCTGGCATTTCTTGGGAGCTGCCATGCCACTGGCAGTCCCACCAGGCCTCCCAACCCTGGCAGGGTGCAGTTTTAGCTCATGTCCAGGCCCTGGGGCCTCCTCTTTCCTCACGGCCCCATCCCATACCTCCAAGTTCATTTTAGCATGGGAGCTCAGCTAGAACGTGCTCTTCCCCTGCTGGCTCTTGATGCAGTGAGTGCTGCCTCCAGCTCTGAGAGCAGGGCATGAAATGTTCCAAAACCAGAAGCCAAAAGGAAATAGGTATGTATGAAGGGAGGAGAGTAGCATTTACTCTGTCTGTACCTGGAGGTTGGGGAACCCCAACAGCAGGAGGTTCACCATGAAGAACACCAGCTGCTCCACCAAACCAGGATCCAAAGAGGTGCAGTGGGGTGTCAACATCTCCAGCAATGATAAACACCCACTTACTCAGAACACTGGTTGGAGGACAGGACAGGTGTTCCTGGGCAACCATTGGCCATATCTTGCCACATCTGGCTATGGCTTGCCCAGTAGGCCAAGAGGTCACAGAGCAGTGGCTCCATGCCCCCGGTAAGATAAGCAGCCACCAAGGCCTGAGTGCTAACTGCTTGATGGTGGGGTCTTGTGCCTCTGGACCCCACACTCTGCCTCCTCTTCCGCCCTGGCCAGAAGAGTGGCCACCTGCCTTTCCAGCACGCTTCACATTTGGTGTGCTAGAAACACACAGAGGTTTTCCATAATGTAATGTATGTATGCATGTAATATATAAATATGTGTTCTGTAACGTATGTTGTGCTTTCCTGCACAGTCAATGCAGACTGTCAGGGAAAACAGAGATTTCTTTTATGCGGAGAAAGAATTCCAGAGACTAACAAAATCAAAAAGAGGATTTTGGGGAGGAATAAATTGAAAGAAATGGATTAGGAAAGGGCATTAGGGTATTTCGGAAAGGATTGGATCCCACGTGCTAGGAACAGACTAGCAAGTAGGAAGTGAGAGCCTTCCTGATGCTCCTGATGCTGCTGAAGGACACAGCTCAGTAAGCTGACAATGGCACAGCTGACAAAACTCATTTCAAACAATACTTTTATGCTCCTTCTCTGCCCCTCCCACAAAGCACTGGGATTGGAAGGGACCTCAGAAATCACAGTCACTGGCCAGCAGCTACACATGTCAGTATCAGAGCAGTCCTTCCCCACTCTTCCCCTACTCTCTCCTTAGTTTGTATTTCCCTGCAAGCCCAACTTCAAAACTCAAAAATCCTCAAACTTTTTTAAACATTTCTAGTCCCCTCATTTTGTTTCAAAGGTGTTTCGAAGCCCTGTGTTTCATTGTGGTTTTGGTGTTTCAAGCTCAAAATGCCTCAAAACACCTTCGAAACAAAATGTCTGTTGAAATTTTGCACATCCCTATTTTACATGCAGATGTACAAGTCATGGCTATCACACCATTATGCTGAGTACCTTAAAATGCAGAGCTACAGCTACTTTACCACTCAGGAAGAATATGGTGGAACTTAGGGTTCTCATTCTAACTGCTTCCAGTGGTGAGTGAAAGAAACTGGTTTCACTGTAGCTGTCCCCTAAAGCCTGGTAGGGTGAAAAGGCCAACAAAAAAACCTGTTTCAGTAGGATTCATGCACTTCCATATCCTCACTAGGTGAAGTAGATGTCTGCTCAGTGTGCAGCCCAGGGACTGAACAAAAGCTAGACAACTCTGATTTACCAGAACTTATATAAAGAACTATTTACACTAAAAATGTGACAGTCTTGCTATTGCCCTTGAAAAGATATGTGGTCAAGCCTTGCTGCTGTCTTTCCATACCAGGAAGTTCCTGCTGCCTTACCATGACTGTCCGCTGGGATGCCACACTTCTTGGATCATCTGTTTCCAGGAGGACTTACTTTATGTCATATAGTTGGCCATGGCTCTACAAAAATCTTGTTCCTTACATCAGTGGCGGACCTACATTTTTGGGGCCCTGAAGATTGAACTGTTATGGGGACCCCTTCACAACCAGCAACGAGGTCTGGGTAACCACTGTTATCTTCTTCAGTGGGGTTGTTCCATGACAGATCACCACAAATTTTTAAAAAATTTAACCACTACATTTCAGATTTTGATTAAAATTGCTGTACTGGATTATCTCACATGTCAAAGTCACTGGTGTGAATAATAATTTCCTATGCCTTATAGTTTTCGAGTTACGGGGGGATGAAAATTAGGGAAATGTTATGTACATGCATGATGCAGCATAGCCTACATGATACTTTAATAACCTTTTAAATTTTACTTTAACTATTATTTTGTATTGAATTACACTATATTATTAATATTATTATTTTTTAAAAACCCCTTCTCATACAGTAGACTCAAAATTTTTAAGCAATGTGGACTAAAATCGCTTCTGGGGCCCCTCTGGGATTAGGGGCCCTGAAGCTTAAGCTTCATTAGTTTCATAGTAGATCTGCCCCTGCCTTACATTCCGTCTTCCAGAACCAAAGTATGCGTCTGATTTGGGGGTATGGTAAAAGAAAATACAATACTAACAATATAGAGGGAGGAATAAGGGATATACAGAACTCAGTGAGGTCAGGTGTATATGCAATGAAACATTTATCATAACCCCTGACCATATTACCCTGGAATAGCTGTTGGCAGCTTTACTTAGGAAAAAATACAGAAGAGGCTCCTTCGTATGATTAAGTTGCAGCCAGTTTTGGGGTGGATGTTTTCTATACTTGTCCTCCACCAGCAAGGATTTTTTTGGCATGTACCTAGGTGCAGCCCTGAGCCAATTTTTGGCCTATTGTTTGGAGTTGATGTTCAATTCCTGTTTTTCTAAATGGAAACTGTACAGAATTTCCATAAACAGCAATAACTATTCAGTAGAGGATTTGTATTTTAACACCTTTGTCACAGGCGTGAAGCAATGCAAAAAAGTCTGTAAAAAAAAAAGCAAATTTACAGTGAATACAAAGTTTCCAAAATACTGTTTTTCTCTCTTGTGCACATTTATTTTTTAGCTGTGTCTTAGTTTCCAGCAGATTCTTTGACACAAGTTTGAAAGTTATCAGTATGGTTATGTTCTGCTTATTAGCATAATTTCAATAATTTAGGTCAGCAGGAAGCCGGAACAAATACAACTCAATTCTTTTATAGGCCCTCTCCCTGCAGAGTGTCTACACATTTCATGCCAGTGCTCAGATTATCAGCGAGTAGCCTTCAGTAGAAAAGGGAGCAAGACAGCAAACTAACAATGTAGCATCAAGTGAGTGTAGACACGGAGAGGTAAAATACACTAACTCAGCACTCAAAGAAACAAAATCTATTTAAAACAGACTCTCCAAAGAGAGAAAGATGTGAAACTGCAGAAGGAAAGTGCTCAATAGGAAGACAAACATGAAAGCAAATGGGGAAAACGCCCTCCAGAAAAGATTCAAGGCAAAATGCAACACATGGAGACACTGAGTTAAGTGATCTTGGCAACAGACAACTGAACAAAAAATGTACCATGACAAAAAACTTGTTAGCAAGGGGCTTGACCAAACTGCTTGTAAAACTGTGAGAGAAGAGATGCATGAGATTTGTAAAAAATGTATTATCAGTAAACACACAATTATGAGAAAAGGAAAAGTTGTAACTGGACTTTGCTTGCAAATTAAATAAATTCCCGTAAGTAGGATTTCAGATTGATTACAGGCCTGAAGGCAAATTGGTTCTGACATTAAAAATGATTCCTTGAATCTTTCCTGACATTAAGCTGCTTATCAACAATATTTCCCTGGAAGGAAGTATGTGAAGCACTAGTGATCATCGCAGCAATTTTGATACAAGGTCATTTCACATATGAATTCCACCAAAAAAAACCAGCTTTTGAAATTTTCTTGCATTTAAAATAGGGGTGGAGCGATAGAGATTTTTGGGGTCAATACCAATAGCCAATTTTTTTGCAGGGAGAGCAGCTCCCAACACTGCACACACCCCAGGAAGCCACAGGGTGGGGGATTGGAGCTGGGAGCTGGGGCCAGAGCTCTGCAGGGCTCTTCCCAGCATGTGAGGTTTTGTGCTCAGGGCTGCATTCCCAGTGCTGGGAGGAAGGTTATGGGGTGGGGGGAGAGCTCCATAACCCCCCTCCCAGTGCCGCCTGCCCCAAACGCAGCCTTCATGTGCTGGGAATGCAGCCCTGACCACAATACCTCACGCACCAGGAAGAGCTCCCCAGAGGCCTGGCTCAAGCCTGCAGATGCATCCCTGCCCTTCCCCCCCAATTCCTCCTCCCCACACAGATCTGGGAGAAACATGGCACCCCAGTGCCTTTCCAGGGTGCACGCAGTGGTGGGAGTCATTCCCCCCCACCCCCAGATGAGCTGCGGCTCCGTCCCGCATCCCGCCCCACCCCAGCAGGACAGCACCTGCCCCAGCCCCTGCTCAACATCCTCCCTCACCATGGGGCATTGATCTTTCCCCCTCACATCCCTTCCCTCCCCTTCCACCACAACAGACTTACCAGCTGCATATAGCTCTTCAAGCTGCCAGACTGTGCTTCTTCCCATCTACATGCTACACTGAGGCTGTGTGCATGCACGGACATTTATTGGATAAATTATCGGCCCCATCAGGCTGATTTCCAATACAATCAATTTTTTTTTATATCGGTGCCAATCTGATATTGGACCTATATATGGATGCACTTCTAATTTAAAATTATGTTAATGTAGTCACATTCTGGATCTTAATTCTACAGTCCTCCATCTGCTAACTACAAGCAGCATCTTCTTCCTTTCCTCCCAACCTATCATTTGGGGAAGGCAACAGCTGAAATTAATGCAATACCTACAATACTTTGTACTGTACTAAACCAATTTTATTTTAAATGTAGCCTAGTGACATATTCATGACTTAATTTACTGTATTCCATGCTTTCACTGAATTATAGAACTAATAACAATTTGCAAACATTTAAATATGTGAATCTTAGGCCACTGACAGACATTACGTTTAAGATGTAAACTGGTTAATCACAGCTTAAGTAGTGACCTGGCCACACGCTGTGGTGTGGTGTGGTAAAATTAGAAATAAGCCACAAAGTTACACAAAATGTGTGTAATAACTTTGCAGCTGGTTTATATTATGCCTTTAACTGAACTAATGGCCAATGCCCTGTCTCTGGAGCACACTGGAGCTTTTCAAGACTCCCATGTGCTCCATAGGCTGGGAGTACTCCTCAGCTGAATGAGCTTCACAACTTGGGACGTGCATAGTGTACTCCTGCAGCTGGGAGCTCTCATCAGCTGAAAGGGTGCCCACCCGAGCTGGAAGCCAAGCAGTGGTGACAGGTAGGGTGTGCATGGAGGTGCATGTGCACCCCCTCACAGGCCATGCTTTCTGCTTAGGCAATGGGTGGGGGGCAGATGACAGTGCTGGTGCCCTACTGTGAGTGCCAGCTGGGGAGTGGAAGATTCAGGAGCATCATGGCCACTTCCAGGAGTGCCGTGGATCCTTCCTGGTCAGTACGATCAGTCATGGGGGGACCTCCCCAGTCGCTGACTGGTTGCTGAAGGGGCATGTAGCCCCCTGACTCAGGTGACACCAGTTGCCCATGGAGCCAAGCTTGCTACTTATCAATGCAGGGGAGCCTGAGATTGAACTCCTGCTGCACTGGCTATATGGCACAATAGGATCTGATGCAGGATCTTACAATCATGTCTCCTGCTGTACATGTATGGCATGATAGGAAGTGCTATTATTGGGATCTGGCATTAGATTTCATCGCACCTTTACTTTTAAGATCTCACTGATCGTCATGTAATATATAATCAGAGAATATGTTTTAAATGTGGGCTCAAACATATTACTCAGTAACAAAATATAGACTTCACTTAGGTATGGATAGATGTAATAAAACATTTCCAAGGCCTTTGGAATATTTCAAAGGGGCAGCTATGCAGGACATATATGCCCTTTGAAACTTTCGAAGGTGTCTGAAACATTCTGATTAGGCATGATACCATGATGATCAGCTCTGCAGCATCATATTATACAAGTTCTGTTTCCTGTAGAATACCTTAAAGTTGGTACTGGGAAGTTTCTGTGGTTCTACAATGCCAAATAATTAATATTTGGTGGATTTTACATTGTATAAAGCAGTAACAATTTCTGAAATGCTCACCATCATACTACAGAATAGGACAAGTCTATGTCGCAACTAACTCTAAAAAACAGTGTTTTCCCATCCTCCCAGCCCCCCTTCCCCTACCCCAAGAAAAAAGTCAATGTTCATAATGGGTCTATAATTGAAGAACGATATGATACATTATATGGGCTTCTAGTTACTTCAATGGGTATCTTCAATTTGGCATTTCAAGTTAAAACCAAACCCTGCCAGCCTATGGCCAGTGAATTAAGATCCTACTGCTCGTATGTTCATTGCAGAACCTACTCTTATGTTATAGATTATGTCATCCCTTCCACTAGGGCAAAGGTACACTTAATTTATCAACAAAACCATAAGATATTTTTCCAGAACCAACCATTGTTACATAACCTTCACAAGGCAGAATACAACTGCTTATAGATTCACAGCCACAGGGGCTGCTATACTTTCTCTTTACCATAAAGAGAACAGAGCAGCCATCATGGAATTACATCTGCTCTACCAGTAAGGACATCTCATTTCTCTGAAAATAAAGAAGAATGACCATATAACTGAAAACCTTTGTTACTTGTGCACTGTATAATTTTGCGGAATTGGGGCAAACCACATAAAATATAGTTGAATATATATAGTTGAATATACATACCTCTGTTTGAAGATTCTATAGCTATATACAAGACTAAATCACCAACAGTGTTACTTGGAAAGAACTCCATGGTAAGGCTAACAGATTTGTCAACTATAAATGTTTTTTCAAGATCAAGAGCTTGCCCTTTGGGCTGTCTTCAATTTTCTGGCTAGGATTCCTGGTGTTGAAAAACACTGAGGTTAGGGACAGACATCCAAAAAGCTAGAGCCTGAATTGATTCAATCTTCTTAGGTTAGTCTAACCTGGCTAGGTTGAACCAATTTGTAAATGCACAGACATTCCGTCTGGACAAAGGAAATGTAGCCACATGCCTGCAATTCCTCAGGCCAAGAGCCAGGGGGCACCAGAGCTTGCCGTTGGCTGAAGGGAAGCTGTGCTGTGAGGTACAGCCAGCCCGGGTAGTAGCCTGAATTGAACTGGCCAGGGAGGAGGTTTAATTCCCCCGTCCTTGTCCCACTGGCACAGACCCAGGCCAGGGTCCATTTGGTGCTTCCCCCTCGCTGTTGTAGTGGTGGAGGTGCAGCTAGATGCCATCCAGCAGGGCCTCTGAGGCAGAAGGGGAAAGGAAAGGGGTATTCCCCCCTCCCTGCCCCCTCTCCAGGAGACTGTAGCCTGGGTCTGCCCACCCTGACAGCCACTGCTGCCGATCGCTCCATGAGTAGGGCCAGCAGCAGTGTCTACACATCACCCTATGGCGACATAGCAGTGCACTATGTTGTTGTATGGTGCACTATAGTGACATAGCAATCATGTGGGTCTATACTTGATCAGCAGCTATGTTGCTGTAGCAGTACATTCCCCCATTTTAGTGCAACCTGTGCCACATGCACAGGACAGCATGGGCAGTTACTGCACCGTGCTTTACTACTTCGTTTTAGAATACTTCCTTTTGGAATACTAAGGAATACTTCCCAAAATGAAGTACTAAAGCACGGCCACACAGTGATGTGTAGATGTGCCTAAGAGAGGATAATCCTTGCTGCCCACATCCTGGCAGAGTTGTATCTTTTTCCATGATTTTACAGAGTGACACTTTATACTTATCTAAGTATGTGTGCATGAATTGCCCCCAACATGGTCTCCATTTCCTCACTTGCCCAGCTCCCTCATCTCCCATGAGACCCTTGAGGTCAACATTATGATATAATGCTATGATTATTCATGAATGTTTTTTTCCATCATGTTTCCAGTCATAGATATTAGGCACTATAAAACAAATTTGATTTTTTCAAGTGTAGTCCCATGAAATTCAGAAAAGTTATGGAGGGGGCCTGGAGTCTATAAAGGTTGAGAACCACTGGTTTACACAGTCCATCCATCTTCATTCACTGATACCTTTTTAGGTAACCTGTTAAGTAACCCATTTGCTTTTCCTTTGAAAGCAACAAAGGAAACATTGCTAAATATATCATGACAGTGGCAACAGTTTATGGAGCAAAAGAAGAACATATCTGTTGTTCTGAAATAAGAACTTCAATGCATTAGCTGTTACTTTTTAACACAACATGAAACACAAAAGACTTCATCCAACATGATTGACAGAAATAATAATATAAAAATTATTATGTAGCAGCCTCAGTTGTGCTTAAACAATAATTATAATAGCCTCTGACTCTAAAGCATTTTTGGGCATGTGTGCTTGCAGCAGCTCAAATAGAAGCAGTTCAAATTTGAGCCAGGGCTTTTTACTTCAGCACATGTGCTCGGACATATACTTTGTTGTGGAGAAAATTGTGCCACTTGGGGCAAAATAACCCTGCTTGGCTCCTCCCTGATCTGCACCCAGGGGGAGCTAGAGTCCAGGGCCAGCACCTGTGTTGTTCCCAGCAGTACGAAAAGCTGCCCTATCCTGGCTCCAGCAGTATAAAAAACTGCCCTGTCAAGTAGGTCAGGGCTACTTGCTCTCTGGGGCTTCTGGGGCCCAGCCAATTGGTACTTGGGGACACTACCCCTTGTGCCAGCTGGACTGCTGAGGCAGCCCTGAGAGTTCCCTATACCCTTTACCCACTGTAGCAGTCTGGCAGTGGGGGATGGTGCTTGGCTGTGACCTGCTGTGCACTTGTCAGACCTGGATGAGGCATCTGCCACTCTGGGCCAACTGGCAGTGGGCTGTGGCTTCAGGGTTGACCTTTGTGTGGCACTACTGCTATGTGTGCCCTTGCCCGGCCATCCGGGCAGCTACCGCCCGAAAGATGTTCTGGGTATGGTGGCCTGCTTTGAACTGTGAAAGCATGTCCTCCTGGCCCCAATTGGCCAGGAGGTCAGCCACCTTCAGCTGGGTCCAAGATGCCAGCTCTGAGCAGGCAGGGTCCTGCCATTGGCCTCCCTAGCAGGAATTCTGGTGTTCCCGATTGGAAAACTGATAAATCTCTTATAAAAAAATCCCAAAGTCACTCTGTAAAATACCCCCAAATCCATGTTCCTCCACAATTAAAACAAAAGACAACTATACATAGAAAGAGAGACAGAGAAACAGTGATGAGTTGGGCTTGTTTTATTGGTAGATCTACAGTGTTAAAGCAATTTGGAAGACTATCAGTGTCTATCATAACAATAAAGTGAAATCTAAATAAATGTTTCATGAATTCATGAATACATGAATATATGTTTTGTTGCTCTCCACAGGGGCTACTGCCTGCCCCAGTAGCCACTGTCTCCCCCACACGGGTTACAGCCCTCCCTCAGGGGCCATGGCCCCCCAACAGGGGAAAGCCCCCCCAGGGGTTACAGCCCCCCCCAGCCCTCCCTGCAGGGCCCATATGCCCCACCCCCGTTTGCTTCCCCAACCCACTGGATTGCTGCCCCACCTGGCCCCATTCCCTGCCAGCTCCTGAAGCCCCCCATATAGCTACCCTCCAGCCCCATCCCTCACTTGCATCCGCAGCGCCTCATGGCTGCCCCCCCAACTCCAGCCTCCGGAACTTAAAAAAAACAAAGCCTCCACTCACTGCAGGAGCAGGGGCTGGGACAGCTCTGGAGCATCCTGGCAGTCCCCCCAGGCAGCACAGGGCAGCAGGGCACAGGCTGGAGCTGCTGGGGCTGTCACCCAGCTCTGCACTGTGCGGGCAGGGTCCCAGTGACCCAGACAGCAGCTAGAACTGCTGGTAACTGCCAGAGGGGGTTGGGTTTTTGTCTCCCATGATGCTAGGGTGGGGGGCATGGATTGAGGGGTTTGGGGGGAAGGGAAGGGATCGGGGGGCTCAGGGGTAGGCAGGGGTTGGGGGGCTGGAGGAGGGGGTGGGGCTGGACAGGAGAGGGAAGGGATCGGGGGGCTGGAGGGGGAGGCAGGGGATGGGGCTGGGCAGGCAAGGGATCAGGGGGGCTCAGGGGGCAGGCAGGGGGTGGGGCCAGGCAGGGAAGGGATTGAGAGGGCTCAAGAGACAGGCAGCAGGTAGGGCCTGGCAAAGAAGGGAGCTGCCATGCTGCCTGCATCTCTATGGAGGACCCAGCCTCCAGTTGCCTCAGGGCACACTTTTTTTCTGTGCTGATTTTTTTGACCGCTGGATATCCAGGGGTCTAATTTTGCCCCCGCACTGCAAGTTTGCAGCATGGGGAACATTTTCTCATTCTTGCATGTGCCTCTTGCAGCATGTCAAAGGGGTTTAAAATGCTGCAAGAAGCATGTGCGGGCTCATCTGGATGCACCCATTGACTCTAAAGCCTTATAATAGCCTCTGACTAAAGTTCTTATTGATAAGAAAACTAAAGTTGTTTAAAACTTGATCAAATGCTACAAAAAAAAATTTGCATTACATTTGCTTAGACTATGCTCCACAGTAAATTTGTTATGGGAAGTGGGTTGGGGACCACTGAATGACTCAAAACTGTTCTGAGAAATGCAGCAGGTCCACTGAATCTAGACAGTACTGTAAAATACTTCCATCCATGAGTTTAAACCCAGGAATTTGAAAGACAACTTTTGCTTGCCAGAAGACATTTTGTCCCCAGCTATACTAATTTTTGCACCTATCAATAGGGCTGTGCGAAGCTTCAGTTCTATCTCCAGAGAGATGCACCAACTGCAGGTGTTTCTTCAGCCTGACAAAGGGTTGTTTAACCTGAAAGCTTCCTGAGATATATTTCTCTAACTATTCTGTTTTTTTTCCATAATAAACATATAAAAATAAAAACACAAGATAAGCCACCACACACCATAAGTAACATATATCCAACACAATATCTGTACTTCTTGTTTTCAATTCCTTTATAAAAAGAAAGGCTCTGTGACACTTTGGCTAGAGATACTGCTGGTGCAACTGTGCTAGTGCTGCTCACTCACTAAGTTATTTTACTTGCTGCCATTTACAGAGGTGGACTGGACTGAGACTCTAGGGCCTCACTGGGGCACACTACCGTGTTGTGCAGAGGCCTCAGTGCCAGGAAGGGCGCACCTGAACACAAATATACACACCCAGTCACACAGTGAGGGTGCTCCTAACAGACACACACTAGGTGCTCCTACTTGAGAGGAAAGAAGGGCTTGACAGTTTAGTCTGGCTACCGTAGATACTGCTGGTGCTACTGATGCTGAGTCACCTAAGTTATTTTTACCAGTTGATGTTTACAGTGGTGGACCTGGATGAAGATGTAGGGGAGGAGGAAACCTCACTGGGGAACACTGCCATGTTGTCCAGCAGCCCCAGAGTCAGGAAGGGTGCACCTGAACACACACATGGTGTCACCTGCCCATGTCACAAGTTTTGCCTGCCTGTGGCCAGAGGTGCAAGGCCCCAGAACCCAGACTCCCCCTGCACCTATCTCCTTGACAGCTGGCAGGCTTCATGGCTGCAGCAGGGCAGAGGAGGCCTGCAGTTTTCACCCCCTTGTGCCTTAACACACACAGTGTCACCTATGTCATGAGTTTTGCTTGTCGGTAGCTTGAGGTGCAGTTTTCCAAAAACCCCTGTACTTATCTCCTTGAAACTTGGCAGACTTTGTGGCCTCAGCAAGAGTTGTCACCCCTGCAGTTTTTACCGTGCTGTTGTGTAACACAGACATATGACATAAGTTTTGCCTTCAGAAATTTGAGGTGCACTTTCCCAGAAAGCCCTGCACCTGTCAACTTGAAACTTGGCAGGCATTATGCCCTCAGCATAGGCTAGTATCCTTGCAAGTTTAATTCAAATTGGCCAAAAACCAACAGAGTTATAGATATTTCATTGATTATACTCTATGGCCTGGTCTCTGAATCGCTTTGAATCAGCTCCGAATCTTCCAAAGCTGATTCAGCCAAATCAAATAGCAAATCTGATCTGAATCTCTGAATCAAATTGCTGGCATCTGAATAGGCTGAATCCAAATCCAAATTGAATAGTTCCCTATTTGCACAGACCTACCTATCGACACTGCTGACAGAGATGGTAATTGATGCCAATCATGGTCATGATTTTTTGTGGTTTATTACAAACGTCACTCTGACAACTGAGTGATTTTCCTTGGGCCAAACAGTTATCAGCTACTCCACCTGAGCCAGCTTCAAGACATCCTTTATGTAACCTTTTATTAATCCATTGGACTTCTAGCCTGACACTATGATTCACTTCCAGCTAAATAAATTACCTGGGGCAGACACTGTTTATTTTCCATCAACCGTTAATTAAAACTGTGACTACATAGATATATCTGGACATTTGGTTTATAATTTTATATTAAACTTTTGACCTTTTACATAACTTTTCCATGTAAGGTAGCTGGCCTGGATGAGTCCCCAAAAATACCTTCTCAAAATTTGCATCAGCCATCCTCTCAGAACACACATGCCATTAGACCAGGAGTGAGCAATTATTTTCATTGGTGGGCCACTTAAGTTTTGGGGAGATGTCAAGGGCTGCACACACAAAATATTTTGGAAGCTACTATTTTAACAAATTATAGATAAAAAATCCAAATCTAATATTAAAAAATAAGCATCTATTATAACATATTTTAAGTTTATTTTAAAAATATTTTTATTTTTTTTAGTAGTGATTGCATAATAGCTCAAAATAAAGCCTGACTTTTATATTAGGTGTGGGGATGTGGGGGTGTGTGGCGGGGTCTTTGTGTCAGTGTTTGCATGGGATGTGGAAGGGGTGGGGACGGTGAACATTTCAGGGGAAAGGTGGGGACCGCCCACATGCTAGGTCCTGGGAACTGGCTGGGGTGGGGGCATGGGGAGCATGCAATAGAGCTCGCCATGGCAGTTTGGTGCAGTTGCAGGTGTGGGACCAAGCCCTGTTTTCTCCCACTGAGGGTAGCCTGTGCCTGCTGACAGCACTGCCCTAGCTCCAGCCCTAGCCCCAGCTAGCACACACATGGTCCTGGTAGGGCTGATCCTGCTGCTGCATCCACCTGGGTATTGCTTGATTACCCCCACCTCCAGTGGCTCCACCTCCTCCTGCCCCTGCTGTGCTGCTCCATGAAGCAGGTACTGAGGGTAAGAGACAGTGTCTGTGAGGTGTCTGCCAGGCACCACATGTCCAGGTGGTGGGGAAGCTGCAACCGGGTGACTCCTGCCCCAGCATACAGGGTTACAGCTCCAGCTCCTGGCCATCTTCCACCCACATGGCAACTAGGGCTGTCCAAAACAGCACCAGTCCAATCTGACTTCCATTTCAACAATTGAACAGAACAGTATTTCATTTCAAGTTTTGTTTAATTTCGAAAGCACCATTCCATTTCATTTAGTCAAAACTATTTTGCTGTTTTGACATTGTTTCAATGCTTCTCCCCTGCCTAGAACAGCACAGCAGGGGCAGGAGGAGGAGCCACTAGATGTGGGGGGATGTGGGGGGAATAGAGCAGTACTTAGGCAACTGCAGCTGCAGCAGGAGCAGCCCCACTGGGAAGGTCAGGGTTGGTTGCCTCACAACCAGAACCCAAGGAAACAGCTTGAGGTGCTGCAGGTGGCGGCTGGTGTCGCTGGTTGCCGCTGGAGGCTTTTAGAGAGGCAGCCGCCATTACCTGGATTTTGAAGGGGCTCCACAGGCCGGAGGGAAGTGTTTGGTGGGCCAGATCCAGCCCGAGGGCCGTATTTTGCCCAACCCTGCTCTAAGGGGTGTCAGAGGCTGTGATTAGTCCTTGAGGCAGCAGGTGCCCTGGGGCCACATACAGACATAGAGGGCCCACCAAGTGTGAAGACTTTAGTGAGTCCAGTACAGTCTGAGGTAATTCACTAGCAGGAGGCTCGCTTGGAGCTTGTTCTAGGGCCCTGGGGGTAGCCTCCCTTTGCAAAATTTACTAAGAACATTAAGTCATGATGAAGGTGGGGTGAAGCGCCAAAGCATGACAGGAGCTGAGTGGCCACTAGAGGGTGTCAAGGTTGCCCTTGAAACACTGGTCCTATTATGAGACCCTATTCTGAGTTTATTCCACCCCGGTCAAAGTCACCAAAAAAATCAATGCAAAAGGTGGATTTTTGTTTGTACTCTTCTTTTGTGACTCAACCTTAAGGGTAAGTAGATTCAATAATGGGTTTTCAGGGACGTGAACAGGATGAAAATTCATTGCACTTAGATACCTAATATATGGAACAGAATCTGGCCTTGAGTGCTGGCATATGTTGAGTTACTGAAGAGCCTGCCCTAAAGTGTCTGAAATCATAAAAGCTCATGCTGGTTGGATGCCTGTAGAAATGATTCTCTGTGGGCATTCTGCATGGTTATAAAAAAAGTGTATCACTTTACAAGTAGACTTATAATTAGAGGACACAGTTAGCAAAGACCAGATCAAAGTTTTCTGGTGAGGCTTCTGAATAACTGAGAGAATATTAATGACCCCTAGTGACAATTATATCAATGATGATCACCAATGGTATTAGGAAATTCAAGTGAAGGTGTTCAAAACAAAAATAATATTGCCCTTTTGTGTCTGATACCACAGGGTTGTTCTGTGCTTAGCGAGAAGCTTCCGCTCTTGCTCTCTCTATAGATATATACACAGAAACTAGAAATATCTACAGGTTCAAATTATGCCTTCAGTCACGTACCTTAGTAAAAATAGCTTTTGAGAGACAATTTGTAGTAGATAGTTGAAAATTTAAAGTGGCCCAGTGTGTGTAACTAGAGTAACATCTGAAAATATTCTGAATATCTGAATTTTCTCAAAATGGTAATCTTTGAAAGGTGTCAAAAGGTAGTAGTACTTGCTGGACTATGTCCAAACAAGGATCAAATATTTAAAAAATAGGATGTCATTTGGTTTTCAGCATGAAAATTATGCTTAGTGGAAAAAACATTTTTGTCCACATTCAAATAAGTCAAAGTGAGATAATAATGTTTTAACATCATTTTCTAAAAACATTTATTTTTGGACTCAGATAAGGTATAGGGAACTTCAGCCAAAGAAACAATTTAGAATTGAATAGAAATCCTATTTTGCCATTAAATGTTGTGTCACTATCTAACATTCTAATGTTATCTGGAAACACTGTCTTTTAAATACTTATGCCTAAAAATGTCAGTAACTGCATTTTGATTGGTTGTAGGTTATATAGTATAAAATGAGCAAAATATGCAACGTTAACTGGTTTAATTTAGTTTTACATATGTAACCTCATATTTGCTTTAGCATAGTGTTCTGCACTGATGTTATAAGAAACACATAACCAAGGCTCATGACTGATCTTTTTACATATAAAAAAGTCAGCTGTACGAGAAAAAAGTGCTCCTTTTTCACTGTGATGGAACAACTTAGTTGGAAGTTTAGCACAGGGGTAGGTAATGTTTTTTGGCTGAAGTGCCGAAAAACACCACAATGCCTACTTTGGAAGGTGCCGGAGTGCCGGCATGGCAGAAAACCAAAATAAGGGCAAGAGGTTACATGGGAGGTTGCCCTGCTTGTGTCCCTTGCCCGCCACCCAAAGCTCCTGCCTCCCAGCCCAGCTGCCACTTGGCCCCCACCCAAAGCCCCTGACCCACAACCCAGTCTCTGTGGCTGCCAGCATCTAGTCCGGATCCAGGTACCTGCTGGAGTCCGGGCGCTCCCAGCAGGGCTTGCAGCATCCCAGCTGCCTGCTGGTAGCAGTCTGGGATCCAGCTGGCAGCAGTTCCTCAGAGCCAGGGCCGGCTACAGTTGGGAGGCTCCAAACAGTTGTGCTGGGCTCCAGCATCAGCTCCGCACTGACGTGTATACCCACGCATCAGAGTGGGCAGGGCCTGAGGCAACATGGCCCTGGTCCCTCTTCCGCTTCCGGCACAAAGGTGATGAGCCTGGTGCAGCTGTTTGTAGCCAGCCCGGGCTCTGGGAAGCTGCAGCAAGCAACCGGCAGAGTGCAAACAGCTGTGCTGGGATCATAACCTCTGTGTTGGGAGCTAGGGAGAGACCAGGGCTGCGCTGTCTCAGGTCCTGCCTGCTCCAGCATGCGGGTGCATGTGCCGGTGCAGAGCTGATGCCGGAGCCTGGCACAGATGTTTGGAGCCTCCTGGCTGCAGCCGGCCCCGGCTCTGGGAAGCTGCTGCCACCGGGATCTCAGGCTGCTCCCAGCAGGCAGCTGGGACGCTGCAAACCCTGTTGGGAGCAGCTCGAGCTCCATCACTGGCAGCAGCTACCCAGAGGTGGGGCTGGCCATGGTATGCCAAACAAAATAGCCTTGCATGCCATGCTTGGCACGCGTGCCAGGGGTTGCCGACCCCTGGTCTAGCATATTATGTTTACAAAAGCTTTCAACTGGCTAGTCAAGCTCAATACAGACATAGATATTTCAACCCCTTCATGATTCTAACGTCACAAGAAGAAAACTGCAATGAGGTATTATTTGTTTGATTTTATTACACCATTATTGCATATAAATGCTACTGCCTCACTGCCCAGCTTTACTACATACAATGAATCAAAACATTAAGAAGTGCCACATGGTGCAGAAAGTAACAAATGCATTAAAATAATGTGTGGAGTAAGGTAAAATAACCTTACTAAAGCAAAGTAAGTGATATGTTAATTATGAGGTTCCTACTTTTGTTTATCACAACATATAAAATGTTATACAATTAGCTGAGAGCTGTATATATTACAGGATTCTTGGAGGTCTTTTTTCAAAAGTAAAGAGCTAAAAAAATAGAAACCTGAAGGCAGCAAACAGAAGAGAAGAATATTGCCAAGTGTACATTTTCTACTCATATTTCAGAGGAGAAACATATGAATCACCTACTATTTATAATGCATGGCAGCTCTGGAAGTTTTATTAACTAGTGGGCAATTAAAACTGCCAAAGAAAAGTAATTGCAAGGACCATAATCATCTTGTGCCTATCTCTCAAATGAACAATGTAATGCACAGATCTCTATAGTAAGTTCCTATTCCATACACACCACAAAGATCACATTATATCTTTATTCCATTCAACTTTATAAAGTGAAGTCAAACAGAACATATGAGTATCCAAAAGACCTGAATAAATGTTTGTTTTGACTTGGATATGGCTTCTATAAGGGAACAATCAGTGACCCCACTAATTTCCCATTATCCCATAAGTAACCAAGGGTAGAATCTGATTCCCGGTAAGTACATACAGGATTATGAAAAGAGCTTTCTAACAAGGAAGCCTAATAGCTTCATATTTCCATACTAGGGCACTGGTTAAAAATACACAAGTGTACAGAAAACACTGGCTAAGGGTTAACTTAGATTATGTTCAAAACCACAAATACAAAAAATATTTTCTTTTTTTTTTTTGTGGGAGAAGCGGTGAAGAAACTGCCTTCCTCACTAGAGGAGGATCTTAGCATAGTCTGTCAGCCAGTTTCCTCTCTTTATTTAACCATTTTTATTAAAAATATTTTCTTTCTTTACTGGACTGACACTGATTTATTCAAAGTGTGACACACAAAATGCATCTGGGTTGCTTTTTAGTTCTTTCATTGTAGGTCAACCACCTTAAAAATTAACTTTATGGCTCATTATCTAAGAAGAAATGGAGATAAAAAAAAAGTAATGACATAATGTTTTGCACCAGAAATCTACATTCAAAATTTTGTATCTCACTTACCACCCATGGTTTGTCACAGAAGTTGTAGATTGACTCAAGGGAGTTAACACTCGGGATGCCAGCATATTGCATTCCGATGATTAAGTTACGGAAATCTTCATTCTCAGCCATACTGAATGAATGTTGTCGAACAAGAACAAAATCAGGTCTGAATGATCTGAAGAGAAAAAAAGTATGTAACTATTAAGTGATGATCAAATTACTTTTTCATCTGACAATAAACAGCAGTCTTAGAAGGGAAAGTTGTACCAGCTGCTGGACAGAAAAAAAATTAAAATAGTATTTAAAAGGAAGGCAATGAGTTGAAAATCAAAGACAGCGTGGGGCAGTGGGGAACAGCAGGGATTGCTCCCCTGGCAGCAGCCAGTGAGTAGGGGCTTTTTTTAAGAGCCAGGAGCTGGAGCTGGGAGAGCAGACAAGGGATGGGGACTCATGACAGAACCCCCCATGCAGTGTGGGGCAGTGGGATTGCCCGCCACTCTACCTGGCAGCAGCCAGTGAGTGCTGGGGTTTTTTTTTCCAAAGAGCTGGGAGTTGGGGCCAGGCAGGGCAGCCATTGACAGGGCTGGCAGAGCAGGTGGGGGATGGGGCCTGTCTGATTCGGAGATTTGGCTGATTCGGCAGTCACTGAATATCCGAATCAGATTCAGCCAAATCAGCTTGGGACAGTGATTTGAAACACCAAATCAAATCACTCCCCAAATTGGCCAAATCTCAATCTGAAGCAAATACTAGTCGCTTTGCACAGACCTACTGGTTTTTATACAAATTCCTTACAGATGCACCTATGTACATATGTTTAACACCAAAAGAATATTTTCTTTTAGAAAATCCAGTTGGGTCATACCTTTATACATAATGCCATGCTACAGAACAAAGTAGCAAGACCTTGTAGGTTGCTCTCCTATTGGAGGATAATTTAGTGAAGTAGAATCTGCATGATTTCTACTTTTTATGTGCTTTAGGCAATGGGTGGGCATTACATGTTTGCCAGGAGAAAATCCTTTCTCTGGGACACAAATCTAGCATACTGCCATTCAAGGGGTTGCTTGCAGAAGACAGCTGGCTCTTAGACAAGAAATTGAGAGTACTTCCAACCAGGAATATCTCTCTTCTCTCATGCCATCCTGAATGTTTATACACACCTCTCAGTACTATAATAAATCCTTGGCTGTCCCTCCTCCCTACCAAGGAGGATGGCAGGCAGGAGAGAACTGGTTCTCTGACAGCTTGCCCAGAGGTCTGCTACCATTGTTTAAACACTCCAGGAGAGTCCTTGGAATTTTCAGGTCACCTTGGGTCTGTTCAAGGTATGAGGCATCATTGTTCTGTGGGTGAATCCAACATGAGCGTCCCCAGCATGAGTCAAGCTGTGGGGGAATGCCCTCAGCCCATCAATTTGCTAATTGGCAGGACTTCAAGGGGTGGAATCCCTGGGTTCCATGGCACTCCCAGTCACAGGCTCATCTTCCTGTCCCTCAAGCCCACTAAACCCAGTGGAAAGCAAAATGTTAACTTAAATAAACTCTACTTCAGGCTCTAGAATAATAGTTCTCAACCTTTCATGCTACCCCTCATTGGAATTAAGGCACCACATGCAAAATTCCAGCTCTTAGCTTTCTGGTTTTTGACTATGGAAAAATAATATAGCAAAACTTTTGTTGCAATGAACTCAGAAAAACCACAACAGGTCAGAATGTTTGATGCTATGGATTTCTGTTTGAAATCTCTGGGTTTACTCTGTGAATCATGTCTAAGAGTCTGCATATCAAATAGGGCTAATATTGTCCTTAAAAGGATCTTAGCAGTCTGGTTCAGAATCACTGGTCTAGATTCACCACAAGACCTCTTGTGTGGGGGAGGCCACTCATAGCAGAAAGAATGCAAGGAATGGAGGCTGTCCTGGCAAAAACAGAACACAATTTCACTATATACTGGGAGAAAAAGGAATCAGTGTCATCTAAAGCAATGGCCTTGAAGAGGAAATTTGCAGGACTGCCATCACCTCTCAACCAAAAAATTGTTCAGACAGCTACAGTTCAGCCACTTTGGTAGTTACATGAGCCCTGAAGGAGGGTATTAGTGATAACTTTCCTGCCCTCACTTAGTTTGAATCCCCATTTGAGCCTTCATAGCCTGGAAGAATAATTTACACTTCCTTGCACTGGCTTTTGTCAATGTGGCCCACTAAGTCATATACTTTCTGTATGATGTAATATTTTGTTTCTTAACTTCTGCATTTCAGGACTGTTTTATTTTTTTTAAAGTTGAAGACATTTAGTGTTTCTTTAATAAATGTACAATGTCTTAACATTCAGCTTTATAGAAACCTGAGTATATTGTTATAGTTTCAATATGTATTTTCAATTACTGTAATGCTAATCAAACTCAATTAGGTTAATGTGCTTGCTTTACTCAAGTGCAATATAATTGTTAATGACAACTCTAGTTTAGTACAATAGGGACCTAATTTATGCTAAATCAGCTGTCTTTAAAAAATAGGAAGTGTAGGTAACATTAAATACAAGTCTGTGAAGGTGCAAATCTACCCTGCGGTCTGATTAACATGACTAACCACTTGCAAATATTGAAATGCCATTAAACAAAACAAGCAGTGTTTGTCAAAGAGCTTAACAGGAAACACCAAACACCAAGCCAAAGTGAAAAATGATGCCAGAAAATATTTTTATGATTCGAAAACAAGTCTGCCCACATAAATTTAACTTCTACATAATTAAGGGATGTGTTTCATATTCCCCCTGTATCCTTTTTTGGCTGTGAGAAATCATCATTTTCCACAGAAAGTTAAAAACAGTTGGCAAGACTCTGACCTCATTTAAGTTATTGTAAGCCCAAAGACATTCTTTTGACTTTAAAACTGTGCAGTATAAGGATGATCAGAATCATTTCAGTATATGCAATCAGTAAAACAGTTCAATGCAGTACCTCATACAGTTGTTAATTTAAGACTAGGGTAACATTCCATTCTTTCCTTGACATCTGAATGCCCACATTTGGTCACCTATATGGGTTAAATGTGCCAAAATTGCTACTTATGCACAAGTTAGCCTTCTATCTCTGGACACATAGCCCTGAGAATCTGGACACATATGAATAACTACATATGCACCTAGCTGGCAACAAAAAAGGAGAGAGAAAAAGCCTTTGTGTATTTTTCTGCCAAACGGCTCAGTGATTATATGGCACTCACCTAGAAATGTGGAAGACCTGGGTTTTGGCCCTCCTCTCTCGCCAGAAGAGGTTTAGAAGCTAAGCTTCCTTTGACTTCCCAATATAACACTGACAATCACACCACACATCAGCCATTAACTAGGACCTTCCTCAGTCCCTGCTTCAAAGCAGGTTCCTTGGGCATCCACAGGAGGGAGGTATGTTAGAAATCTGCGGGCCACATGCAGTGGATGACCAGTGGCATGATGATTAGAGTCCTAAACTGGGAAGTCCAGAGTAATGAGGTTCACCAAGAAAGGGGGTCTAGACCCCATAACCTCCAGCTTCCCAGCTGAGTACAGTAGCTACTGAGTTATGGGGTCACAGAATCACCCCCTTTTATGTTCCTAAGGCTAAATCTAGTAGTTACTGGTTCTGGACTCCATTTCTGGGCATCTAAGGACACTGTGTGTCTACATGGGGTGTATACAAATGCCCTAGTCGCTACTGTGCATGCCCAGTCAATGTGACTTACGTAGCTGCCCAGTCATCAACATGCTTAGGTCTGTGTACCCTGGAGGAGAATGCCAGCCTAGGCTTAAAATAACATTTTTGGCACTTAGATGATGAAAAGTGCCATGGAGATGGACTGATCTGGACATTTAGCTGACCAAGAAAGGAACAGAATTCTACTGTAAGTTCACCCCTTACGCTCTAAGAAGGGAATATATAAAAATCCCACACTCTTCCTCAGCAGATGTTTCTCCCAATGCATATTCTGTCCTCCCTGATGACTTGAGTGACAAAACAAGTACTGTTCTTTATTCCTATTAGGTCTGCTGAGCTAATATAGATACAGAAAAATGAGCTGGATCCTGTTGCTTCTTGTACATCAGCATTCAAAGTACTTGCTTTAGGCTTCCCTTTGCTCTACTTGAGGGAGGCCTGAGTAAAATTTCTGCTTCTATAATACATGCAGAGCAGGAAAGGTAGCTCCATAGTCAAGAAAGGATGGGGACAAATTTTACTTCAGCTCGGTACCATGGACTCCTTACACTCCTCATACAGAGGAGCAGTTTATACGGAGTAATGTTCCCAGAGGGGACACAGTATACTAGTTCCCTCTCCGCTTTCAGAAGTCCCTTTGTGCTCTCCCTCACAAACTTGAACTTGGAACATTTTGTGATGTCACAGAAAAATGGGTGTATTGCTTAACTTCCATGAAAATCAGATGTCAGAGCACAATATGTGCAGTTGAAAGTGCAGTCCAGTGTCACCTCTACAAATAAAAATAAGAAACCTGATGTTAAGTACCAGCTCTGAACCAAATTTTCTTTAGAGTCTAAAGGATTATGCCATGCTTTTCCATTTCCATTTTCCAGATTGGAATAGGAAGTGATGAAACACTGTGAGACATCCTTCTCTTCTATGATTCCTAGTAGGGATGGAAACAGAAATTCCAGACATGTTTATTCTCAGAAGACTGTCAGCTGGATTTTGAGGAACAAATGAGGAACTTTACATTCAGAATGGCTTTAACTTGCAAGGGAATCTCTAGGGGACATCTGAATATGGGGTTTTGTGTAGGCCTATTATCAAAAGAAGCACCATTAACAACGTTTAGAGCTAGACAGGATTCTGCTTTCAAACACTTCCAAAGTATGTAGAGTCATAATGGGCTCTTTTTTGAGGACCATCCGACCTCAAGACAAACTAAATCTTCCCTTCATTACTACACTTTAGCAAAGTGAGGAGGTGGAACTTCAGGCATTTTACATGTGTTCCCGACGCGGCGCTGGGCACTTCTAATTAATGAGTTGTGCTAATTAAAAGTGCCCATGTGTCACATGTATCTGTGGTGTAGCATGCCTCTGAGAAAAATGGCAGCAGTGAGCTTTGAAATAAAGCATGCTGAACCATGTGTTTTAGTTCAAAGTGCACTACTGTCATTTTCTTAGCATGGAGGCATACTGCACCACTGATAAACATGACACACGAGGCTGTTAGAGCACGTTAAGTTATGTACTCCAGCAGACTCGACTAATTTTGTCTGCTCTGATATGCTGGATTTCCAGCATGTTGGAGCAGGCTCCCCACATGTGTGTAAGTACCCTTTGATATTTAACAATGCAGAAGGTTAAGGGAAGCAGATGACCTGGAATCATAACCCTGGAATAAAATCCTCATTATGCTTCCTAATATAATAAGCCCCTGTGATTTGCTGGTGACTGGCTTTTATCCACACTATTTTGTTGAGAGTAGTGGTTCTCAACCTTTTTAGGCTTGAGGTACCCTGCCTTTAACCTGAGGAACCCCTTGGAAAATGCAAGCTCTTGTTTTTCTGTAGTGAAATAACAAAAGAAAACTAATAAAGCAGTTCTGTTGCCAAAAACTCAGAAAAACCACAGTAGATCAGAATGCTTTTGACTGGACCATGGGTATAGACAGTTATACCCTGTACAGGAGAGATTGAGTAGATAAAAGGAGTGGGGGTGTAGCTTTCTATGTTAAGGAAAGCTACACATCCCTGCAAGCTAATATTGGCGACCAGGGTGGATGACTGGAGACCCTCTAGGTTAAAATCTGCGGGGAACACTGCACAGGGGACACAACAGTAAGAGTCTACTACAGACCACCCACCCAAAGTCAAGAGCTTGACCAGGAGTTCGCCCAGGAACTGGCTGAGGCTGCATGCTCCAGGACCATGGTTGTCATGAGTGACTTCAACTACCAAGACATCTTGTGGGAGGATCACTCAGCAAAATCCGAGTGGTTGCAAAGATTCCTAGCATGCGTGGATGACCTCTACCTGATTCAAGAAGTCTGCGGGCCAACGAGAGGTAAAGCACTGCTTGACCTGGTACCGGCTACTGGGGATGACTTAATTGGCAACCTAGTGATCCAAATGAAAGCTGGGTGACAGTGACCATGAGCTGATCAGCTTCAGCATCTGCCATAAAGCTGGCAAGTCAGTCAGCAACACTGAAGTCCTTGACTTCAGGAAAGCCGAATTTGACAAGTTCAGAAGGCTTATCAGTGAGGCCCTAAGGGACCACGACCCCAGGGGGAGGGGAGTTCAGGAAGAGTGGTTGCTCCTCAAGGGAGCCATCCCCAATGCACAAGCTAATTCTATTCCATCTCCGAGGAAAGCAGCAAGAGGGCACAGCAGCTTCCCAGCTCTCCAGGGATCTAGCAGACCTACTGAGGCTAAAAAGAAAAGCCTACAAAGGATGGAGGATGGGATTCACCTCCAAAGAGGAATATTCTACACTGGTCCAGTCCTGCAGGGAACAAACCAGGAAAGCCAAGGCTGCAACTGAACTCCAACTAGCTTCAAGTATCAAGGACACTAAAAAGTCCTTTTTCAGAGATGTGGGCAGCTGGAGGAAAAACAAGGGCAACATTGGACCCCTGCTAAATGAGATGGGACATATGACAACTGGCACCCAGGAAAAAGCCTATTAAACCTATTAAATGGGTACTTTGCGTTTGTCTTTCATCAGTCCCAAGGGATGCCCATGCCCACTACGGGACAGGGAGGTCCGGGTGAGGATGATCCCCTGCCCTCCATCAATGCTGAGCTTGTGAAGGAACACCTTGAGAGGCTGGATACATTCAAATGAGCTGGCCCTGACAATTTACACCCCAGGGTACTCAAGGAGCTGGCGAGCATCATAGACCAGCCCCTGGCATGGATCTTTGAGAACTCCTGGTGCTCTGGTGTAGTGTCCAAAGACTGGAAGAAGGCCTGGACTGGACTGGAATGTGGTGCCTGTCTTCAAGAAAGGGAGGAAAGTGGATCCAGCAAACTACAGGACCATCAGCCTGACCTCTAGCCCAGGAAAGGTCTTAGAAAAGTTACTTAAAGAGGCCAATCCTTAATGGACTGGCCAATGCCAACATCCTGAGGGATAGCCAGCATGGGTTTGTTGTGGGTAGGGCTTGCTTGACCAATCTCATTTCCTTTTACAACCGGGTGACCTATCACCTGGATGAGAGAGAAGAGATTGATGTCATATATCTTGACTTCAAAAAAGCCTTTGATCTGGTCCCTGGTCCCCTCTTGGCAAAACTGGCCAAATGTGGCCTTGGGTCCACCACGATCCTCTGGCTGCCAAATTGGCTCCATCTTCAGATTCAGGGGATGATAATAGAAAGAAGTCAATCATCTTGGTGCTTTGTGACCAGTGGAGTTCCCCAAGGCTGTGTCCTTGGACCCATATTGTTCAACATCTTCATTAATGATGTGAATATTGGAGTCAGAAGCAGACTGGCATGGGTCACCAATGACACCAAACTCTGGGGCAAAGCATCCACACCTCAAGACAGGTGGGTGATCCAGGCTGACCTGAACAGGCTCAGCAAATGGGCAGATGAGAACCTGATGGTGTTTAACACTGAAAAATGCAAGGTTCTCCACCTTAGGAGGAAAAACCAGAAGCATTCTTATAAGCTTGGCAGTGCTATGCCTGCTAGCACTATAGAAGAAAGAGACTTGAGGGTCATCATTGACCACAAGATGAACATGAGCCTTCAATGCGATGCTGTGGTAGTAAAGCGAGCAAAATGCTGGCTTGCATCCATAGATGTTTCTCAAGCAAATCCCAGGACATCATTATCCCCTTGTACTCGGCCATAGTAAGGCTGCAGCTGGAGTACTGGACACCAGTTTTGGGCCCCACAATTCAAAAAAGGACGTGGAGAAGCTTGAGAGAGTCCAGAGAAGAGCCAGGCACATGATCAGAGGTCAGGGAAACAGATCTTACAATGACAGGCTGAGAGCTATGAGGCTCTTTAGCCTGGAAAAGTGCAGGCTCAGGGGTGATCTGATGGCTATCTATAAGTTTATCAGGGGTGACCATCAGTATCTGGGGGAACATTTGTTCACCAGAGTGCCCCAAGGGATGACAAAGTTGAATGGTTATATATTACTGCAAGACCCTTTCAGGCTGAACATAAGTAAGAATTTCTTTACAGTCCAAGCCCCCAAGGTCTGGAATAGCCTGCCATTAGAGGTAGTTCAAGCACCTATATTGAACACCTTCAGGAGAAAATTAGATGCTTATCTTGATGGGATCCTATGACCCCATCTGACTTCCTGCCCTTTGGGTGAGGGGCTGGAGTCGATGATCTTCCATGGTCCCTTCCAGCCCTAATGTCTATGAAAACTATGAAATCAATTTCTGGGTTTATTATGGTTGCCCCCTAACACCTGTGAAAGATCTCAACACATTCCAGGGTGCTGTGGCATCCTGGTTAAGAATCACTAATCTAGAAAACTCTAAGAAATTTTAACATTCCCAGCCTGAATGTAGTAGTCCAAGTATGGACAGTTGTATTTGATTCTGAATATATTGCATAAAATTTGGCAAGAGCAATATTTTAGACGTTAAGAGTCAGTAAGTGACATTGTATTCTGGATGACCAACTGCTAAAGCAATGCCTGTTTCTAACAAGTTATCTAAAAGATATTTGGAGGTTAGTTCTGAGAACGTGTGATCCAGGTTTCATGGCAGAGTGTCAAGGGCATTGAAGTGTGTCTGGCATAAGGAAATTCAATTTAATGGCACAGCATGGGTAAAATACTTGAAGGATTAATTATCCTTCTTTAGTTTTGCAGACCACTCAGGGCAAGAGAGAGACTGCACCTCTTTCTGAAAAAAATGAGGCCATCATCTCAGAGACATAGTATGCACATAAAAGAAAATAACTAGAAGTGTCCCTTTCTAATACAACCTCCCTGATCAGAGCTTTAAGTCTTTATTTGTTTTAAATGTTCAGATTCATGTTTTCCAGATGTTCTACATGCAAATAAGAATGATTCTGTAAGTAGTACTGGATGGAACTGAAAAGGACTGCAAAACAGCAGCACAAGGCACTGAGGTAACACAGGAGTCAGTTCTCCAGGAGAGATGCTCTGGTCTCTGGCCAGACCATCTCTGTGTGGCTCCTCCTGCCCCTGGCACTGTTAAAGGTGTTAGGGACATGGGATGGGGGGGGAGGGGGGTTATGGATATGGTTGGGAGTGGGTTGGTGTGAGGAGTGGTAGGAGGGTGTTGGGGGTTATGGGGAGTGGTGGGGGATGTTGGGGGGTTGCCAGGAGTGGAGGGGTTTGAGAGGGGCTATCAGGAATGGAGAGGGATGTCGGGGGTGTGGGGAGCAATGGGGAGGGGGATGTTCCATATATGCTTGAGTTCATGGAGGGGCTCAAGTTGGGTCTGCCACACACCTGCCCCCTCCACCTGGCAGCCGCAGCACTGGCTGCAGCAGGCAGGGTGGCTGTGGCTCTGCTGCAGGCACAGTCAGCAGAAATGTGGCACTGTGTGACCGAGGCTCTATACATGCTGAATGGACCCAGCCCAGCCTGTTAGTATGTGGCCTTGGACAGGCCAGGCCGGGTTCATTCAGCATGTACGGAATCTGGGTCATACAGTATTGCATTGCTGCCAGCTGTGCCTGCAGCAGAGCCGCAGCCCGCTTGCCTGCTGCTGCCGGTGCCATGGTCACTGGATTGGGGGGCAGGCATGTGACAGTCCAAGAGCCATCTCTAGGGTTGTGTGGGGCCTGGGGCATATCAGTTCGTGCAGTGCTGGGGGATGGCAAGTGAGGACAGGGGCTTGGTGAGTAATTGGAGTGCAAAGCTGGTGGTGTGCAGTATCCGCGGCAGAACTGGCAACATGTAGCAGCCACAGTGGAGCTGGTGGCACATGGCGGCCATGGCGAGGCCTGTATGGCACTGTCCCCAGGGCCTCCCCAAAGTGCGGGGCCTAGGGCAGTTGCCCCAATTTGACCCCTCCTAGGGAAGGCCCTGGGCAGCCCCCACTCAAGTCCCTCCATAAAGCACATGGTGGGACACAATCCGGCCCAGTCCATTGTGGCACAGGCTTTCCACTGGAGTGGGATGCGTGGCTCTGGGAGGAAAACGTGCCATGCCACTAACATGAGTTTGCATAGGAACCATGCCTCCCAGAGCACTCTGGTGTAAAGCCAGGCTAGTGAGCCATGCCAGGCCAGGTCTGGTCCCACCATGTGCCTCCTGTGGGTTAAGCAGCGCTGCTGCCAGATGCAGGACTAAGCATGGTGTGCAGGGATCGTGTGTCGCATTGACCTGGATGCTGCCAGAACTAGGGCTACTCGCACCACCAGTCTAGGCTGGTCCATGGCAGCAGGAATCAACTTGGTATGCTGCATGCCACACCACGTCCTGCCAGCAAAGAACCAGCCCAGCCTGGTGGTGCAAGCAGCCCCAGTGGTAGCAGGACCCAGCTCAGCTTGGCGTGCTGTACTTGTATCATAGTATCATAGTATCATAGTAGTTAGAGTCGGAAGGGACCTGGGCAGATCATCTAGTCCGACCCCCTGCCGTGGCAGGAAAGAGCACCGGGG
>JAGPOW010003182.1:30169231-30184772 GCA_030014935.1 Caiman crocodilus
GGGGTCATCTAGACCCAGCACTCTTTCCTGCCTATGCAGGGGGTCGGACTCGATGATCTATTGAGATCCCTTCCAACCCTAACATCTATGAATCTATGATGGCATCATCCTTATGCAGTGACTCTGGAGTTCATCCCACCAGGAATCTGTGCGTGCCACTCTGGCTAGTGAGGACTCTGCCAAAATCTCAAGCAAGGTTTTGCAGGACCATCTCTGCTTGCTGTGAAAATCTCTGAAGCACTCTGCTGTAGTGTGAGCAGGGTGCCGTTCCTGGCGGCCAGGGGTCATGGTGGCTGATAAACAAAGAAAAAAACAATGGTTGCCTTTCCTCCAACAGGAGGAAAGTACACATCCCCATCTCCACCATGCAGTGCACAAAATGCTGGCAGGCCCAGAAACAGACTCTGCAACAGTGGGGTACCACTCATATTGCCCAATATGAAGTAGTACCCACTTCAGAAACAGGTCCATGATTGCCACTGCCCATGCTAGCTGCAAAAAGTTAATTAAAGCAAATAATTAGTTTGGTGTCTGTTACATTATAGCTAATGAATCTGTCATGCACCACCACTGAAAGAACATGGCAACTGACCTACAGCAACACATGAATTCTCCCTCTCCCTCCCAGACCTCCAAAGCCAACCAGCACAAACCCAGGAGTTGCCTGGCAGTGGCAAGAAGCACATTACAAGAGACTTACCGGATCCAGCATGTTCCTGGGTAGCAGTAGATGATGTATCAGCCACATGGGTTTCTTCCTGACCCTCCACCTCCTCTGCTTCAACATCCATGCTAGTCCTTGGAAGGGAGCTAAGTGACACTAAGTGTATGGTGACTGACGGTTCTTCTTGCTAGTCATGGTCAGCAGGGAGCAGTGTGCATACAGCTGAGACATGTTCATGGTTTCACCCTCAGGAGAGGCTGCTGCCGCTGCCTCCTCCTTCTCCTGCCCAACCCCAGGGCTGAAAGTCTCCATACGTGGGTTGTCACCCACATCCTTGGAGAGAATAATAGACAGCTTGCTGTAGAAGGGAGCAGTTGTGCGACCTGCCCCACAATGAGAGTTTGCATCTTTGGCTCTGTAAAACACTGATCTCAGGGACTTGATCTTGCACCAGCCCTCGGTCCTGTCACAATTGTGCCCTCATGCCTGCATCGCCTTTTGCGATCTCAACATAAACAGGCTTATTCCTCCTACTTTCCAGCCTGTCTATGATCCTTTGCTCTGACCAAATGTCATTTAAGTCCTCCAGTTCTTCCCAGATCCAGATGGGTCCATGGGCATTGGAGGTATCAGCCCCCTGGGTTGCAGCTCCATACTGCTGGCCTTGGCTTTCTGAGACATGGTGAAGCAGTTTGTGGTCAATAGCACAAGCAATTTATGAGAGGGGGCTAGAAAAATTTGGGGTGGGGGGGTGCCTTTATACTCAGGCTGTGCTTGCATGAGGATCTAGGAAAATTCATAGGATTGTGAAGTCATTATCTATAAGCGTCAAAACACCCAAAGGTGATGAAGCACCCAGCTTACCAACAAAGACCTGGTGATGGGGTAAATAAGGCCATTGTACTTTGGGGTGGCTGCTCAATGGCCTGGAATATTGCAAACATTGATACCTACCCACGTGCTTGTGCACAATAATTTTATTGCAGAAATACAGCCTGTTTTCCCTGAAGTGGCAAAGGTTTTGAGCAGCCTAACAGGAGAGGAGTAAGCAAGACATTTTTGTTTGCAAGCTTGATTAGATCAGAACATCAATGGCTGCTAAGAACGTGCAAAAGCCCCAATGCCCCGGAGTGCTGGGATGAAGTGTTGAAAAAACAGCTGCCCCAAGCTCCATACCACAGAACACCCTACAGCCCCTGCACCTCACTTGGTACAGACAGATGAGAAGCCACTGCTGATGGAGAGGCACAAAATGGAGAATGAGAAGCGCTCCCAGCTGGGTCATGATCTATTGATTACAATGGGCTGTGGGCCTAGCCCACTAAAATAACATGTGCCACCACTGTTGGGCAGTGTAGAGCCTTGTTACAAATCAAATAAATACAGGGGACAAAGAATGAAAAAACAGGGTGTGCATGTGAAGGGCCTAGGGCCAAAACAAGTGCTCCCTGGGGAAGGGTACCAAGCAGAGCATTCCAGACAGCACCCACAAGCACTCAAACTCAGCTACAGTGCCAGCAGCTACTGTCCAGCGATGCTTCACTCAGATTCTCGACTGGAGGACACCAAAGAAGAACACCCCAATATCCCATCCAGGTCATGAGGTGCTACAGGAATTTAGGAGCAGGGCTAAAGGATATGGGGGCTCAGGTGATCCTCCCAGTCTCAGGCTATGGACTGAGGAGGGAGAGGAGAATCCAGGTAGTGAACCAAAGATTGCAGCGCTGGTGTCATTAGGAAGGCTTTGGCTTCCATGACCACAGTCCACTCTTTGGTGAGAGAGGCAGTGAGCTGCTGGGAAGGGACGACATTCACCTCTCTCTGCTGTGGAGGAGGCTCTTCTCAGCCAGACTGGATGACCTGCTCCACCAGGCTTTATACTAAGCCCTTCAGGGAATGGGGGGGTCTACCACCACTGCTGGCCTGCTGAGCAACCCTTGCAAAGCCAGCAGGCCACAACACTTAAGGGAGCCCACTCATGTCCCAGCCCTGGAACGACCAGTAGGCAAGGCAAAGGCACTTGTCTGCCTGTACACAAATACCAGGAGCTTAGGGAATAAACACGAGGAACTTGTCCTCCTGCTTAACGCAAAAAATTACGATGTCATAGGGATAATGGAGACCTGGTGGGAATCCACCCATGACTGGACCATGGGTATAAATGGCTATCCCTTGTACAGGAGAGATTGAGTAGACAAAAGGGCAGGGGCATAGCTCTCTATGTTAAGGAGATCTATGCGTCTCTGTGAGCTAACACTGGCAACCAGGGTGGATGGCTGAAGAACCTCTGGGTTAAAATCCAAGGGGAACATGGCAAAGGGGACACAATAGCAGGAGTCTACTATGGACCTCCCACCCAAAATCAACAGCTTGACCAGGAGTTCACCAAGGAATTGGCTAAGGCCGCATGCTCCAGGTCCATGGTTGTCATGGGAGAATTCAACTACCTAGACATCTCATGGGAAGAGAGCTCGGCTAAATTCAAGCAGTCACAAAGCTTCCTCTCCTGCATGGATAACCTCTATCTGACACAAGAGGTCTATGGGCCAACCAGAGGTAAAACGCTGCTCGACCTGGTACTGGCAGCTGGGGACTACCTAATCAGTGACCTAATGATCAATAGGAAGCTGGGTGACAGCAACCATGAGCTGATCACCTTCACCATCTGCCATAAAGCTGGCAAGTCCGTCAGCAATACAGAAGCCCTTGACTTCAGGAAAGCTGACTTTGACAAGCTCAGGAGGCTTGACAGTGAAGGCTTAAGGGACCATGACCCCAAGGGGAGGGGAGCTCAGGAAAAGTGGTTGCTCCTCAAGGGAGCAATCCTCAATGCACAAGCTAACAATATTCTATCTCGGAGGAAAGGCAGCAAAAGGGCACAGCAGCCTCCTTGGTTCTCCAGGGATCTAGCAGACCTCCTGCAGCTAACAAGAAAGGATACAAAGGATGGAGGATGGGATCCACCTCCAAGGAGGAATATTCTGCACTGTCCAGTCCTGCAGGGAGCAAACCAGGAAAGCCAAAGCTGTGATGGAACTCCAGCTAGCTACAAGTATCAAGGACAATAAAAAGTCCTTTTAAGATATGTGGGGAGCTGGAGGAAAAGCAAGGGCAACATTGGACCTCTGCTAAACCAGATGGGACAACTGACAACCAATGCCCAGGAAAATGTCTTTCATCAGTCCCACGGGATGCCCCTGCCCATTAGGTGACAGGGGGGAGCTCTGGTAAAGTGCCTGAAGATTAGAAGAAGGCCAATGTGGTGCCTATCTTCAAGAAAGGGAGGAAGGTGGACCTGGCAAACTACAGGCCCATCAGCCTAACCTCTATGCTGGGAAAGGTCTTGGAAAAGATGATCAAAGAGTCCATCCTTAACAAACTAACTGATGGAAATATCCTGAGAGATAGCCAGCATGGGTTTGCTGCAGGTCAGTCTTGCCTGACCAATCTCATCTCCTTTTATGACCAGGTGACCTATCACCTGGACAAGATAAAGGAGACTGATGTCATAAATCTTGACTTCAAAAAAGCCTTCCATCTGGTATCCCATGATCACCTCTTGGCAAAACTGGCCAAATGTAGCCTCAAGTCTACCGTGATCCATTGGCTGAAGAACTGGCTTCGTGGTCAGACCCAGAGAATGGTGTCGATGGAAGTCAATCGTCATGGTGCCCTGTGACCAGTGGGGTCTCCCAAGGCTCTGTCCTTGGATCTATATTGTACAACATCTTCATGAATGATGTGGACATTGGAGTCAGAAGCAGACTGGTGAAGTTTGCCAATGATACCAAACTCTGAGGTAAAGCATCCACACCTGAGGACAGGAGGGTGATCCAGGGTGACCTTGACAGTCTCAGGAAATGGGCGGATGAGTGTGTAGCACCAAAAAATGCAAGGCTTTCCACCTTGGGAGAAAAACCTGTAGCATCCTTATAGGCTCAGCAGTTCTATGCTTGACTAGCACTACGGATGAAAGGGACTTGGGAGACCACAAAATGAACATAAGCCTTCAATGTGATGCTGCGGCTAGTAAAGTGAGCAAAACTCTGGCTTGCATCCATAGATGCTTCTGAAGTAAATCCCAGGATGTCATTCTCCTGTTGTATTCAGCCTTGGTGAGGCTGCAGTTGGAGTATTGCATACAGTTTTGGGCTCCACAACTCAAAAAGGATGTGGAGAAGCTTGAGAGAGTTCAGAGAAGAGCCACGCACATGATCAGAGGTTAGGAAAACAGACTTTATGATGACAGGCTAAGAGCTATGGGACTCTTTAGCCTGGAAAAGCACAGGCTCAGGGGTGATCTGATGGCCACCTATAAGTTTATCAGGGGTGTTCACCATGATCTGGGAGAAAGATTGTTCATCAAAGCGCCCCAAAGGATGACAAGGTTGAACGGTTATAAACTCCAGCAAGACCATTTCAGGCTGGACATAAGGAAGAATTTCTTTACTGTCCGAGCCCCCAAGATCTGGAATAGCCTACCACCGGAAGTGGTTCATGCGCCTACACTGAATGCCTTCAAGAGAAATTTGGATGCTTATCTTGCTGGGATCCTATGACCCCAGCTGACTTCCTGCCCCTTGGGCAGGGGGTAGACTTGATGATCTTCTGAGGTCCCCAGCCCTAATGTCTATGAAATCTGTGAAATCTATGAAATGCATGGCAATGGTGAACAACACAGTGAAGAGTTCTCCAATGCGGAGAATATGGAGGACATGGGTGAGCAGGAAGAGGAGGTGGTGGTACTGCTTCTGCAAATGCTGTTTACCTGGGAATTACTGCTGCAATGCTTGAGAAGGACAGTAATGGTGCTAGATTGTTCAGTGGCAAGTTGTGTTCCAACTTTAACAGCATTAATGATAATAATAAGAAAAATGTACCCAGTGGACTTGGAACAGGTACACAGAGGAAAGCAAAGAAGTAGAAGTTAACTGGACTTAGTTGAGAAACCTGAGGAGGACCAGAATCTGCACAGTGTGGGCCTGTGAGAGCATCTCGGACTTGGGGGAGTGAATCACGCTGACTTGGAATGAGCAGCAGTGGCTGGAGAGGTTCCAAATGAAAAGGGAGACGTTCTATTATATCGTCTTGATGCTGGGGCCCCTCATTGCGAGTCAGGACACTAACATGTGTTGGGTCATCCCACCAGACATCAGGATGGGCTATGGGTGGATGAGTGTGTAGCCATCGTGAAACTGGCCAGCCCTTCCAGCCTCTGCTACATCGTGAACCAGTTTGGCATGGCTGCCTGCACAGTTGGGCTGGCAACTTGTGAGGTATGCCAGCTGCTAAAGGAGATCACTGCAAACAAAATTATCTGCCTGGTGAATCAGCAGCAAGTCATAGATTGCTTTAGTGAGAAGGGGTTCCTGAACTGCATGGGTGCTTTAGACATCACTCACATGCTAGTACTGTGACCTGCAGAGAAGGGAAGGGCTTTCACAAACAGGAAAAGATATGCCTCTATGATCCTGCAAGCTCTGGTGGACCACTGGGGCTGGCTCGTGAACATTTATACTGGGTGGGCTGGCAGCACGCAGGATGCACACGTGTTCAGAAACTCCCCTCTGCCTAGCCTAATGGAAAAAGGACGCTATGCACCCAGCATGGAGGAGACAGTGATCTGCAGTGTTGTGGTTCCTCCAGTTATGTTAGTGGACACTGCCTACCCCTAAAGTCCTGGCTCACGAAGCCTTATGGAGGGCATATACGCACTTACAAGATGGAGCCAGAAAATATCATGGGCTTTGTAGTGGCAGCCTGCATGCAATATCTGTGAGAGCTTCGGAGAGGTTTTCAAGGAGTTGGGGGAAGAAAAAGCATGACAGGCAGTGGCCAGACAACAGAGATGTCTGGGAAGCAGCAGCAGCAGCACAGGGACTGCGGAGAGATCTTCGAGGAGAGGCTGGTCAGGGGCCCTTGTGCATGATTGTTTGGCAGGATATATTGCTGACAACAACACCTAAGAGTGCTTTGTTCTTTCTCTGGGTCATGTTAAAATAAATTCATTTACACTTTAAATCTGTGTTTGTATACAAGGGCATGCGGTGTTGCAGATGGGGGGTGGAGGGGAGGACAATCAGAGGAAGGGAGAGGAAATCTGGACTGGGCTAGGGGTTTGCTGCTTTCAGACTGTCAGTGGTTTGGGGAAGGGGGGCATTACACATTATCACCCACATCTGAATGACCTCCTCCCCCTCCCACGTGGCTGAGAAAGTTAACAGTAGCTCTTGGCAGGCTAGGTGGGTGGGAAACCAAGCTGAACAGCAAACCACATTTTCAAAAACATTTAAAAAACATTTATAAAACATTTCACAACACACCTCCAAAAGCCATATGAGGCACTACACAAACAGATGGACGGTGTACCTGGGCAGGAAAGGGGAGGGTTCCTATGGAAGCCCCTCTTAGAAAATGAGCTCAGGAATGCTGGGAAATGTAGACCAAAAAAAAAAAGCCAGAAGAGCTGACCACCACCACCAACGTCGACAGCAACTGCCAATAAAGTAGGGGGAAACAAACACCCACCTGCCTGCTATTCTAAACCCTAAACATTTTATGATATCAAAGCAGTTATCATAGCAGTTATATTAAATTTAAAAAACACATATATTTGTAACATGGTGGGATGGGAAGGGAAAGGAATGGGAGGGGAGGATTCACACAGGTTGTCCTTGGGTTTGGGATGGGGTCTTTGGGATCGCATATTGACAGCGAGAGACCAGGCAGACTGAGCACAGGCAGGTGCAAGTGACAAGGATTTTTGGGTGACCAGGGAGACTCCCAGTGAGAGTCAGGACTGTCCGGTCTGGAGGTGGGAAATGGGGAGACTGGCCAAATGAGAGGTTCCTGCTGTAATACATTAGGAAAGCTATTACAGAGGGTAAATTGGTATTTGACTCCCCCTACTGAAATCTACAGGGAATGACACATGAGAATTAACTCACTTGAAAGCACCATTGGTGCAAACATGAATGCTGTGTTGTGTAAACACAAATGCACTGCATCAAAAAAAAGCTGTGCTAAAATTTTCAGGCACTCTGCATTAATGCCCATGTTGTCTACACACTCCCTAAGTCATTATCTATGATACATGTCTCATCAAGATTCCCTGCAGCTGCATTAAATACAGCCAAAGAGCAAACATTTTACTAGGAAATCCAAGTTACATTTTCCATTCACAGATTATTCTTCCAAATTATTTTTGTTGATTTTATTTTACTTTATACAGTTTTACTTACCTGACAACTTTGGTGCCATTTCGAAAGACCTGGATGTCTATAGCATAATTGCCATCAGCATGGGCTATCAAGTTGATCTCTGAAAATTCTGCCTAAGAAAAAAGAACTGCAATAAATCAACTAATTTAAGTTTTTAATTTACATTTTAACTAATATCTTTCTTCGCATTTTAATTTTTTATGTTTAACAGCTAATACTGTACCTAGCATTGACAACAAATACCTTTCACAATAATAAAAAAAATGATTTAGACACACATACACCACCACAGATTTGGCACCATTCTAGCATGCGGTCTCTGAAAAAGAGTAAAGGGCTACACACATGAGGGATTTGTCTAGAGTGAGAGCTTGTGATTCACGTGCAGGATGATTATAGGGGTAGTTAAATCCCAAGCTGACAGAGAGAAGCTACAGAAAGATCTCACCAAATTAACGAAGCGGGCAAAAAAGTGGCAGGTAAACTTTAATGTTGACAAGTAGAAGGTAATGCACATAGGGGAAAATAACCTTAAGTATAGCTCTTGGCAGGCTAGGTGGGTGGGGAACCAAGCTGAACAGCAAGCCACATTTTCAAAAATATTTCAAAAACATTTATAAAACATTTCACAACACACCTCCAAAAGCCATATGAGGCACTACACATACAGATTGATGGTGTACCTGGGCAGGGAATGGGAGGGTTCTGCATGCTGCACAATATTTGTGCAGATGCAATGCTAGGTTCTGAACTAGTTGTAATGGAACTGGGCAGCAGGGAGATGCACTGCAGTCACATCTGAGGAGTGGAAAGAAGCATTGGCCATGCAGGTACAGCTCCCAGCTATCCAGGCCCAGTACAGCTCCTAACCACCTGGCCCTGGCATAGGCAAAATACCCCATTATGAATGCTTCCAGCACTAACGTGCCACTGAAGCCCCCTCTGTGCGCTGAATCTAGCAGCTACATGGACTGCATGTTGCCAATCCTTGGTCTATAACATCATGAAAAGCATAGATAACTTGAATGGAGAACTGTTATTCACCAAACTCCAATATACTAGAACTCATTGTTGTTAGTAGTTGATGGGTCTAGAACTAAAAAAAGAAAGTACTTTTTTTAGCATTGTGGAACTTACTGGCACAGGAAGTCATAGAGGCAGATAGCCAGGTTCAAAAAGGGACTGAATAAATTCATGGGTGATTAATCCATTTATATTTATTCAACAGAACAGTCATGAATGTATCCTCTAACACCTCTAAATCAGTGGCTGCACATGTTAAGGAGGGTATGAGAAGGCAAAGATCACTATAGATATGTCCTCTCTCTAAAGAAGGGCTGTCCAACTTCTAAACACTTGGGGACTATATGACAATAGGCCACACCAGGGCAAGCCTCAGGCCCCCAGAAATCACATAGAAAAAAAACCCTCTTCCACACTTCTTCAAAGGCCCCCCGCACAGCCCAGGGTTCACTTTCAGCTTCCTGTACAATGCTGCACCAGCCTGTATCACCCCACCTGTTGGGGAGCAGAAACTGGAACCTGGAGGAGGTAGGGGGGCCTGGAGACTCTGGCTGGAACAATGGGGGAAGTGGCAAACAAGGGACAGGGCAGGGGGAGGGGGAGCCTAGCAGCCAAACCTTATGTGGCCCGCAGGCTGTCAGCTCTAAAACATTCACTCTTGCCACTGTCAGAGGCAGGCTTATCTGTTGTGCTCAGCAAATGTAGTAGGGCTGTGCGAGTCAGCAGCAATCCAATCTGGCTTTGGATGCAGCTGTTTTGGATGGCCGTGATCTGATCCAGAGCTTCGGACCAGGTTTCCACCTTGATCCAGCTGAAGCAACTCTGAAGCTTCAGATCCACCGCGGAGATCCAGCCATAGGGTATAATGGGGAATCAATGGAAGATCTATAACTTTGTTGTTTTTTGTATTATTTAGATGAAACATGCTAGGATAGTAGCCTCTTCTAAGAGCATGAAATCTACCAAGTTTCAAGAACATAAGTGCAGGGGCTTGGGGGGAACTGTACCCCAAATTATTGAAAGCCAAACTCAGGTCACGGCTATGTGTTATACCACAGGGGGCTGAAAACTTCAGGGCTGGTAGCTCTTACTGAGGCCACAAAGTCTGCCAAGTTTCAAGAAGATCGGTGCAGAGGTTGGGGCAGAACTACACCCCAAGCTGGTGACAGGCAAAATTCCTGTCAGGTCTATGTGTTACAATACAGGACGGGTCAAAACTGCAGGGGTGGTAGCTCTTACTGAGGACGTAAAGCCTGCCAGCTATGAGTGCGTGTCCTAGAGCAGGTCTGAGTGAGTGCTGGTCCCTGCCAGGCTGCGAAGCCTGCCAGCTGTGTGTGTCTCACTGGGGGGAGTCTTTTGTTTGGGCCCTGCACCCCAAGCTGCTGACAGGCAAAACTTGTATGTGGGTGGGTGACACTGTGAGTGTGTTAAGGTGTGCCTTTCCTGGCGCTGGGGCCTCTGAACAACACAGCATTGCGACCCACTGATGCCTCCTCCTCCCCTACAGCCTCACTCCCGGTCCTCCGCTTTATGTTAGACCAGGTACAATAACTTAGTTGGCTCAACACCAGTAGCATCATCAGCAGCATCAAAGGTACCCACATGGAACTGTCACAGGGCTTGTCTTTTATAGAAGACTTGACAGCAAGAAGTAAAGATGTTGTGTTGTGTTGGACATATGATGTTATTCATATGCCAGGTCAGCCTCTGTCTTCTTTACTATTCCTTCCATTCAGGACCAACTGCAGGTACTTCCTCAGCCTGACAAAGCGGTTTTCAACCCTAAAGCTGGCATCCCAGGCAGCTAAGCTGAGCTCACTGGGAGCCTCACAACTGCACTGCAACCAGCAAGCGTCAGGCCTGTCAAAGACATGACAGGTCTGGGCATTCCTCAGCCAGGACTTTGTGCATGCATGCACTAGCTGGAGGTTATGGTGCCTCCTCCCTGCCTTTCACCAGGGGATTGTTGGTCCTGGCATTTACAGGGCTGCCATGCTGCCAGCAGCCCTGCCAGGTCTCCCTACCTTGGCAAGGTGCAGTTTTAGCAGTCGTGTCCAGGACCTGGGGCCTCCTGCTTCCCCACAGCCCCAATCCCATACCTCCAAGTTCATCCTGGAAGGGGAATGAGCTCAGTAGGGACATGTTCTTCCCCTGCTGGCTGGTGATGCAGTTAGTGCCCCCTCCAGCTGAGAGAAGGACATTACTTGGCTTTTCAAAATCTCAAAAAAGGAAACTGGTGCAGATGGAGTGAGGAGGGTGGCACTCACTCCATCTGCAGGTGGGGCTTGGGGAACCCCAGCAGCGGGAGGTTCACCTTTAGGAAAACCAGTTGCTCCACCAACACAGGATCCAAGCTGGTGTGGTGGGGTGTCACAACATCCCCAGCAATGCTAAACACCCTCTCTCTTGGAACACTAGTCAGTGGACAGGACAGGTGTTGCTGGGCAGCCATGGTCAGATCCTGCCACATCTGGCTGTGGCTTGCCCAGTAGGCCAAGGGGTCACATTCCAGTGGCTCCACATCATCAGCGAGATGGGTAGCCACTGAAGCCTCGGCGCTACCTGCCCGAGGCAGGGGTCTGGTGTGTTTGGACCCTAGCATTGAAGCCATGCCCATGGCCCACATTGGCAGTGGCTGGCATAGAGGAGACTGGCTGGTGCTGGTGCCGGTGCTGCGAGTGCTGGCACGGGAAAGTGGATGCCCCTCTTCCACATCCCTTCACCTCTGCACTTCAGCCTCCCTGACTTTGTTCATCAGCACCTGCATTCAGTGATCAAGGGTTTAGGGGCTGCCAGTGCACGTGCTCCCCTTCACCCCTGGGTCGCACATGCCTACCATCATGTGGACTGTACTGGACTATAAGGGATCCAGCCATCTCCTGATGCCCTCCTTCAGCTGCCTCATCAATCCCTGCATGTCTGGTGACAACAGCCTGCCCCAGCCAGGAACATTGATCCCCTGGAACTTCTCCATTTGGTTCTTCAGTTCCCTCACGAGGGGGATCACCTGGCTGAGGAGGGCATCGCCAGTGCTAAGGGTCTTGGTGGCCTCAAGGAAGGGCTTCAAGACCACCAAGATCTGGGAGATGGTACCCCACTCAGGTCTGATCAGGAGGGCACTGATCCCTATTTCCCAAGCAAGGAAAATTCTGTTTCTCCACCATCCTCTTGAGCATCAGGTATGTGGAGTTCTACCGAGTCTCCACATCCTGTATGATTCTGTGCTGCGGGATGTTGAGCTCTACCTGTTTCTCCCTCAGCATTTTGCCCCCTTTGATGCTGCGGTGGAAGTAGCCCACCACCTCCCTACATTTTGAAATCAGCTGGCTTGTAGCAGTATTGGTGGTGGTGCCGTCACCAGCAGCCTTGTCCTCCTCCAAGGCATCCCTCACTATTAGGCGTAGCCTGTGTGCCACACAGTGGATGCCAACAAATTTGGCATCACAGACAGCCTTGACCATATTGGCCCCGTTCGTGGTGACCATGAACCGGTGGGTGAGCTCGGCCTGCCCAACGAGCCACCCCTGCACCATGCTGTTCATGGCCCCCATGATCTCTCTTGCCATGTGGGACTCATCCAGCACCTCAGCTTGCAGTAGAGCCCACCGATGGCCTGACTGATTGCACCAGCACCCCATGAGGGAGAGGTAGGTGTGATCACCACCCTAGGTACTCCAGATGTCAGAGGTGAAGTGCAAGGCTACCTGCGGCCCTGCCTTGTGCAGCTTCTCCCTCAAGCACTCCCTGCATGCCTGATACAGGGAGGGCACCACCGCCCTACTAAAGATGGTGTGGGCAGGCACTTTGTAAAATGGGGTCAGAAGTGCTACGAACCACCTGAACCCTGGTCGCTCAACTAGCGTAAAGGCTGGCTATCCAGAGCAAACATCTCCCAGGTGCTCTGGGTGATCTCACGTTCCTTGGAAACATGCCCCCCTTTCTGTCTACATTTCCCCCACTGGTCCAGGGTGGCCTGCCTCTGCTTTAGGGGGAAGGGGGCTTTGGAGCAAGTGAGGGATTTTACTTTCAGCACACTCGTACTGGTGCCAGGCTGAGGAGCAGGAGGAAGGAAGGCAAGGGTGTGATGCCTCTTCAGATGCAGCAGCATGGCTGTGGTGGAGGAGTGTCTCATGTCCTTGCCACGGCTCATGTGCCTTCAGCAGTGCTGGCAGATGGCAAACGTGGGATCTTCTGTCACCTCAAAATGATCCCCCACTACATTACTCCCCTGCTTCTGGGTTGAGGGCAAGGATCCTGCCTTTTCCCCCTTCTAAGGAGGTCGAGACTGAACAACAGGAGGAGCTGCCTCAGCTAAGCCACTTGCCTCCACATCCTCAGCCTTCTCTGAGGTGCTGCTTTCCGGAGGATACCTGGTTCTAGGGGATATGTGAGGTGTGTGGAGCACTAACTCTGATTCCCTCAGTCACCAGAATTGCCTGAGCCAGCATGCTCAGCATCCCTGGTTCTGGCTCCAGCTCCTCCTCTGACAGTGGGAGGAGAGCTGAGAGCTGAAATTGGGATGGAAGAGGCAGTGACTCCACTGCTGGTGCCTACTTCTGGACTGAGTGGAGGTGGTGCAGATGCAGGGATGTTAGGTGCAGACACTGCTCTCACTGCCTCACTTCCACTGGTAGCACTGATGTCATGGCTACTCAGGAATAGAACGTGTCTGTGTTTGGGATGGAGGCGGGGCTTGCAGCTCTAGCTCTTTTCTTACCCCCTCTCCCTCCTCTGCCAGAAGACCTGGCACCTGCCTTTCCAGCACACTTCATATTGATCTTTCCTGTGCTGCAAAATGTCTGTGTGTGTGTGTGTGTGTGAATCCTTTTGTATTTCTGTCTTGTTCTCCTGTGAATAGCTGAGTCTATCTTGTGCTGTGAATTAAATTATTTGTGTGTCTTCTTTCTGGGTCTCAGTATATTGTCTCTGCTGTTCTGAATGAAATTGTGTCTTCTTTCTGGCTCTTATTATATTGTCTATCTTGTTTTGTGCTGTGAATGAAATTATTTGTGTGTCTTCTTTCTGGCTTTCATGATATTGTCTATCTTGTGGTGTGAATGAAATTATTTGCATGTATTCCTGTGTCTCAATATATTATCTGTGTCTTGCTGTTCCGTAAATATCTGTCTATCTTCTTCCACTCTGATTTTTTTTCTATATTCTGGGTCTCTGTGTATGTGTGTGCGTGCAAGCAAGCAAGCTGTGCCTCCTTGCACAGTGATAGGTAACACTGGCTGGGAAAACACAGCTGTCTTTTTGCAAAGTTTCCAAAACAAGTTTCCCAAAAAATAATTCAAAGAAATAAATTGAATTATAATACTACTAATAATTGAATTGAATAGCTAAGTTAAATTAAACTAAGTTAAGCTTATTCCTGACCACTCCTTTATAACACGAAAAAGCAGCAGGCAGTTCTCAGTTACAGTGTTCCTCTCTCACACAGCTGCTGACAGGGAACGAGCTGCAAAAGGCACAGAAGGGCTGGAAACAGGAACTTTTCTACTTTTTTTAGTCCCACACCGATGCTGCCATCGGAAAGGTAGACAGGGAGAAATCCTTCTCACTGGCTACCTAGAGATGTCAGTCTCCCCCCCCCCACTCCCCCTCCCTCCCCTGCTCCCACTCTCCATCCCTCCCCTGCTCCCCCTCCCTCTTCTAATTCCCTCAAAATGGCTGAAGCATCTCTGAAGTGGGTATGAAGCACTTCAGATGCCCCGACCCACTCTGGACACCATTACTAGTATCCCACTTCGACCCGGAAGTGCCGCTTTGGACACTGAAGCATCCAAAGCAGGTCTGGATCCAAAGCAGTATCCAAAGACTTGCACAGCCCTAAAATGTAGGCCTAGGTCCACCATGAACAACTAGAAATCCCCCTTAAAAAGGAAGCCACTGAAAACACAAAAACTGATTTGCTTCAGGCAAATAAAAAAGAAACCAGGAATGGGAGTGAGGGTTACAGGTTCAAAACACGAGATCCAGAAGAGGACACTGAGTAGAGCACACCAGTCAGCTATCAGAGACAGGATACTTGGCTATCTGGATCACTGGTTTGACCCAGTGTGGCACTTATTATGAGCATATTTCCTTTTTAATTTCCATTTAAAAGGAGAGGTATTTATTTTGCTTTCCCTAATACTTTAATAGGCTATAACTACAGAAATAATAACATTGTCAATTATATTTCCCAGACACTTCATTGCAAAACTGTTATTTAAAGACAAACTTGGTATACAAATAGAGCAATTGCAAACTTGGTATACAAATACAGCATATGCTTAAAGCATGTGTTTGTGAAAATGACCTGCATTTATCAGGACTGAGTCCTTGGACCATCTTTTATAAAACTGATGTGAACACTATGCAATGGAAATGGTCAGGGTTTGAATTACACTTTGACTCTTGGGATGGGTCTGCAAAAAAAAATAAACTTGTTCATTGATTAACAAGTCTACCTAAGTGAAGGAGCGATCTGATCAGAGTCATCCCCAGGTTAAGATCTGTAAATCTTACAGAAGGGCTCTTGTTTCTTATGAAGGGGCTGTGGCGGGCCAGTAGGGGGCGCTCCCGTTTTGAGCCGCCCACCTCCCTGCGCCCGACCACCTTCCAGGCTCCGAGTGCCTCCCTTGGGGTG
>JAGPOW010003182.1:30185496-30198563 GCA_030014935.1 Caiman crocodilus
TTGAGAGGGTCCAGAGGAGGGCCACCTGCATGATCTGGGGACAGCAGGGCAGACCCTACAATGAGAGGCTACAGGACCTGAACCTGTTCAGCCTTCACAAGAGAAGGCTGAGGGGGGACCTAGTGGCCACCTATAAACTCACCAGGGGGACCAGCAGGGTTTGGGAGAGACCCTGTTCACCCAAATGCCCCTGGGGGTAACAAGGAATAATGGCTACAAATTGTTAGCGAGTAGGTTTAAACTAGACATTGGAAGGCACTACTTTACAGTCTGGGTGGCTAGGATCTGGAACCAACTTCCAAGGGAAATGGTGATGGCTTCTACCCTGGAGGTCTTTAAGAGGAGGCTTGACATCTACCTCGCTGCAGTCATTTGAGCCTGATTTTCTCTCCTGCTCAGGGCAGGGGGTCAGGCTTGATGATCTACAAGGTTTCTTCCAACCCTACTTCTATGAATCTATGAATCTATGTGATATCAGTTGTAAGTTTGGTGTACCTTTGAACTGTGTTCAGATCCAGATAATGTAGTTCTTTTTCTCATTCCTGCAGGCTCCTCTCCCTATGGCACTTTCAAGCTAATATACCCATTCAGTACTGTTTTCAAAATGTGCTAAAACTGCAGTTTCTGGATACTCTTAAAGAAGTAATGGGGCAAAGCATCAATCCAAAATCCAATATTTAGACCCATTGGTCCTTTGGGAAATCAAGTGCTGTAGTCTACAACTTTGGTCATTTCATTTTTATGCCATAGTGTAAACCTAAAGGGATCTATCAATAGTTATCCTAACATATATACAAACACTTGAAACTTTGTCGTCATCTTCTTAGGCTGCATTTCAGGGCCAAAGTAGTCGTTGGGATAATCAGCTGCATAATGAAGGGGCTAGTACTTTGACCTTAGACTGCAGTTTGTCATTTCACAACCATGATAGTGCATTAGAATAAACAATTAATGGAACAGGACACTTAAGCACACCCTTTACCCCTACAAGTGATTTTTTTCAGCAATTATAATTCCCTATGAAATTTTACAGTAGAAAAGTTTTCACTAAGTTTGTTTTTGGAATTGTTAATGAAATTCCACAAATGAAGAGTCCAAAAATTCAAAAACACAGTTCTATGTACATAAGTTCTCTAATGTACAAGGGACTAGACAGGAAATAATACAAAAAAATTAAAATATAGAATAAAAATCATTTAGTTACCTGTTCCACTTTTATGTCATATTCTCCATGGACCTTTTTTCCACGAAAACTCTTGGCCCTGGAAAAAGAAAAATATTGCCATGTCAAATACCATAATAAATAAACTGGCTGCATTAGTGTACTTGTGAAAGAACATAGAATCACATAGGAAACAGAGGAGGAGAAAATGTGAGAGGTCATTTGGCCCGTATCACTGGCCCAGGGCATAATCAACTATATCAGGACTATTTTTGAATGATGATTATTTCACTTGTTCTTAAAAACCTTCAGTGATAGAGATTTCACAGCCTCACTAAGTAATCTAGTCTTCATCTAAAACATTGTTATTACAATGTTTTTCCTGAACTTTAACCTATATCTCTTTGCAGCAACCTTTGATATCAGTTTGAAGATTGATATCCTGCCTCCCCTCAGTCTTCTCTTTTACAGCCTAAACAAAATATCTTCTTTTAATCTTTCCTTATAGGTCCCATTTCAAGACCTCTGATAATTTCTATTGCTCTTTTCTATCTATCCAATTGGTACACATTATTTTTGAATTCTGCTGGCTAAAAGTGGACCCAATATTTTTTACCAGTGCCAACTGCAGGGGAAGGATTACTTTGTGTGCATCTTAAATATAATTTGCCTGTTTATGCATCCAATATGAAGTTTTGTTTTATTGTTTTCCTTTGTTTGGGTTTTTTTTGCCACAGTGTAAAATGTTTGGTTTATCATCTACTACAGGTGTTTTCAACCTTTTTAAAGAAGTATACCCTTTTTAGTGGCAGCAGCTGGATGTGGAGCGGGAGGGCAGGGGCACGGTGGTGGCCACTAACACCACTCTGCTGCTGCTGTGCCCCGCCTTCCCACAACCAGTCACACATGCAACTCTATGCGCTGCTGATGGGCCTTGCATCTGACCAATCACATGCTGCCCGTCAGTAGCTCATGGAGCTGCGAGACTGGCCGTGGTAAAGTGGTGTGTGGTGGTGGCATGGGGCGGTGGTAGCAGAATTGGGCAGTGTATGGAGGTGGTAGCTGCTCCGTGTGAGCTTCCTCCCCACCATGTCTGGCCAGCTGGACAGTGCCTGTGTAGCCCGCAGAGGGGCACTGCTGTTTTTGCCCCCCCAGCCCTGCTCCTGGGAGGTGGCAGTGCTTCATCCCCATCTGCTTATGTATACTCCCTAGGACCCTTCCAAGTACCCTTAGGGGTACATATATCCCTGGTTGACAGCCCCTGATCTCTCTAGATTATTTTCTCTGGAAATGCTGCCTATTCAGTTTTTTCCCAGCTTGTCTTCATATTAGGAATAGCATGTTGCTGTTGATTTTGTCTTCACTGAATTGTATCCTGTTTCCACTTCATCAAGATAATATAAAATTCCAATCCTGTTCTCGATAGTGGTTGCACTCCTCCCTATTTTGGCATGATATGCAAATTCAGTAAGCTTTTCTCTATTTCATCATCCAACTCGAAAATGAAAATATTGAATACTATGACAGACCACACCTCGAATCAAACATTTTTCTGTTTCACAGGTAACTATTCTGCATATGGCTTTCCAATTCATTGGGATTCCATGTGACAGTTATTTCATCAGCCACACTTCTCTAGATTGCTTAGGAGAAAGTCATGACACAGTGTCAGAAGTCTTCTTAAAGTTGGGATATATCATATATACTACTTCTCTATATACATGATTTGACACCCTGTCATAAAAGCAATCAGACTGGTTTGACATGATTTGTTGCTGATACATCCATATTGGATATAATTTATCACTTTATCTTCTTGGTGTGTAGGAATATGTTATTTGATTATTTGTCCAGAAATTTTCCTGGAAATTGAAATTAGGCTACAATTGAATTTATAATTCAATGGGTCCTCCTTTTCCTCCTTTTTTACAGACAGGCACTATGTTTATTCTTTTTCAGTATTCTGGAAGCCTATCCATCTCATAAATGTATTGGTAACAGCTCTGAGATAGCTTCAATCAGTTCCCTAAGGACTATGGGTTGAATTTCATGAGATGATGTGGAGAATGATAGTTAGCCATTTTATAAATACAATGCGTTGCTTTGTCCAATGATATATGACCTAAGTGGATGACTTCTCTGTGTTGATGAGGACAACAGAATTCCTCTTGTTGTCACCTACAACCCCCAGCTTGAACACCTGGGATACATCATTAATCGTGTGTAATCATTAAATGCTAATGACCAGTGAGCTGACAGGCAGCTCTGCTGGGACCCTTCTGCCACAAGAGCCAGCAGATCTTAAGCTCTGTGGCCTGCAGTGCATGGGACCCTGCCCTGTTCCACCTACCAGCTGATTGTCAGAGCCAGGCAGGGGTGCTTTTCTCATGGCCCCCACATGGCTGCAAGAGCTACAGGTCTGCCTGGATTCCACCAATTAGCAATGGAGGCTGTGGAGCTGATCAGGAAAGCTGGGCATGAGGGAACGTTCATTTCAGCAACAGTGTCAGCTAATCATTGGGGATCTGGGTTTTCTGTTTCCCACCGAAAAACAGAAGAAAATGCAGATTTTCCCCTTTAACCAAGAAAAACATGGATTTTTCTTTTTAACAGAGAAACATACAGATTTTCCACATTTGCAAAGAGCTCTCTGCAGGCTGGCAGAATTCCAACCTGCAAGGGGCTGGGGCAAGTGGGAGGGGGGTGGTCAGGCAGGAGGTTCCATGTCCATTTGCACCGCATTCACACATGTGCATGACTGCCAGGGATTGAGGCCCCCATAGGGAGGGAGTTGGGCAGGGCTGAGGCTGGGGTTGGGGCTGCTGCCCAGCTGGAGCCTGGGGCTGGAATGCACAGGTACAAGGCCCAGGCAGGAAGCGGGATGGTGCTGTGAGAAGCTTGCCTAGAGAGCGGCAGCAGGGGTTGGACTGAATTCTTGCCATTATGCACATTCTCAGCAGGAGCAGAGTAGGCACATACCCCCCAGATTTGGTATGGAGTGGGGGTCAGCTGTCCATCGCAGGCTTGGGCTCCCCACCCTGCCGCCCTCCCATCCAGAGCTTCTGCAGCCCAGTATGCAAGACCCAGCACTTGAGGGCAGAGTGGTGGGGGGAAGCTCCTTGCTGTTGTGAGCCCTGTGCTGCCATGGTGAAGTGCCCCCTGGCATCCCAGCAGTAGTGGGTGTGGCAGAGCAGGTTTGTGTCTCTCACTGCTGCTGGGAAGACAAGAGGCATTGTGCCAAGGCAGCATGGGGCTTACAGCAACAAGGAACTTCCATGCCCGATTCTGCCTTGTCTCATTGGGTCTTGCCCACTGGGCCACAGATGCCCTAGGGGGAGGGCAGCATGGTAGAGAGCATGAGCTCGCAGGCTGCACCCCTTCCAATGGTTTCCATTCTAGCCATGCAGCCCATGGGGGAGGAGAAATCAGATTCCATGCTCCACTCTGCCGCAGCAGCCACCTCCTCCCACAGACAGCAGCCAGGGCTCAGGCACTGCTGGAGGAAGAGCAGGGGGCTGCAGACCAATGTCCATGACCCTGTAACTCTGGTAACTGGAGGCCCCCTCCAGCAGGGCTATGGGGCTGGAAAGCTGTGAGTGGGGAGTAAGGGGTACCAGCAGAGCTGGGGGGTGTGGGTGAGAAATGAGGGGCACCAGCAGGGGTGGGAAGGGGCTGTGGATGGGGAGCGAGGCATCAGCAGGGACAGAGGGGGTGCGGGTGGGGAGTGAGACGCATCGCCAGGACCTAGGAGGCTGTGGGTGGGGAAGGAGAGGCACCAGCAGGGCTGGGATAGCAGTGAGTTGGAGTGAGGGGCACCAGCAGGGTTGGGGGACTGTGGCTTGGGAGTGAGGGGACTGGACTTGTGTCCTGTTGAGGTAAGGGGTCAGGGGGAGCTCTGACTTCCCATGATAAAAAGCCCCAAATCAAATATCAACATTTATAGGTATCTAGAATTAATTTTATTATAGTGATTGAGGCATTGGTAGGCTTCCCAGTTGCTTTAAAATTGTAAATATATCAGTAAAAGATTGTGTTCAATTGATACCTATATATATCTATATTTATATATATATAGTGATGTTTCATTTTAATCACATTTTGGGCTTTTTAGTTAGAGAATTTGCAGTGTTTATTAGAGAATATGCAATTTTTTAACAGAGGAAACCAGGATCTGTGCTGGTCATTAACACTCTCACAGGGAAGAGACCAGGCTGCCAGCAACTGTCTCTCGTGGGGACAAGGGACCCCAACAAGCCCCATAGCCCCATGGCTGGAGAGCTTGCCTTTAAAGTGACTTTGTAGCTCTACAGCAAGGGAGCTGGAGTGCCTATACATGCCAAAGCGCTATATTTTTAGCATAGTGCTACCAAATGAGAAGGCACTATGTACTATGCAGCACTAACAATTAACACCTCTCCCTACCTTCATACCTCTTTGTAGTTGTGCCTATTTTGTGCCTTGGCCTTTCTGATTTTTTTCCTTACATGTGTCAGTAATCAGAAGCCAGTCTTACCTTTTTTGTGATCTTATATGTTATGTACATATACACACAGTAGATTATACACTGATGTATCGCATGAACACATCCTCAAACCTACATCTTCTCTTTCTTTAGGAGCCTTTCAATGATCTTACTTTGGAAAAATCAACCTCCTGACATAAGAGGTATCTCTTATAAGATTAAAATACATTTCAATCCATTGGTTAAAATATTGTCAAATAGTTATTGATTACAAGATTTGATCCTGCTCCTCCTAAAACCAATTTAAAGTAATTATTTGCAAAATGAACAGGATCCTAAAATAAATCTTGTTACTCTATATACTTTAGGGCTGTGTGCAGCTTCGGTCCCTGATTCGGTTCAGTGGAGGCCCAATTTGGTGGCTGAATCTCCGAATTGAATCAGAGGATCCTTTAGTTTCTTGGAATTGTTCCAGAACCCTCCAAATCAATTTGGAGAGATTCAGACAGATTTGGATGTAGATACAGCTTTAAATGTTCTTTCTACATACCTCTAGGTAGCAGGGCTCTGAACGCCGTGGTGCTGGGGTGCATGAAGCGACTCACAGAAGCATGGGGGGCTCCCCAGCATGCTCAGCAGCACACCTGGAAGTGCACCAGAAGCACTTCCGGTCCACTTCCTGATCCACCAGGGAGTGCACAGGAAAGGCTCCCCGTGCTCCACCCCGAGCTGGGTGATTGGTACCTCCTGTATCTGGGAGGGGCACCCGGGGTCCCCCTGCAGCCGATTGCTGAGCTGGTGGGGGGCACAGGAGGAGGCAGTACACTCCCTGGCTGACCAGGAAGTGGATGGGAAGTACTTCTGGTCTACTTCTGGGTTCACTGTCAAGCATGCTGGAGCGCCCCCGGTGCTTCAGTGGGTTGCTCCATGCACCCCAGCACTGCAGCATTCATGAGCATTCTACCTCAAGGTATGTAGAAAAAATTTTTAAAAGCTGTGCCTGTGTTTCCATGCCCTCCTGGGGTGCAAGCAGTGGCGGGAGGCACCTCCTCCCCATGAGCCGCAGCTCTGCCCCACTGCCCCTCCTGGGTAGCACCTGTCTCTGCCCCCCATCACCATGGGGGGCATTGATCTGCCCCCCACATCCCTTTTCTCCCTTCTCCCTCTCTTTGCACCACAACAGACTGACCAGTTGGAGACAGCTCTCCATGCTGCTGGCCGTGCTCCTTGCTGCCCAAGTGCTGCACTGTAGCTGTGTGCAGCACAGGCATTTATCAGACAAATTATCAGCTCACCAGGCCAATATCCAATACAGCCAGTTCTCTTTATATTGGTACCAATCTGATATCACACCAATGTATCAGTGCACTTCTAATTCTTAAGTAGTTATTCTACATTTTATGGTTGAGATTCTGAGAATTTCAGATATATAGCCCTTAATTAAGAAGACCAAAGGCAAACATCAACACTATAATGTTACTGTCCCTTCTAATATCAGCCTGTCATCCTGACAACAGTGTTGCTCTCTGCTGAATGGCAGTAAGGGCTTGTAGCCTTGTAGACTAGTTTTCAGTGGAGAAAAATACAGTGAGGAGAGCTTTCTTCATCCAGGGATTTCAACTCGGTATCAAAGGCATGTTTCTTAAGGAAAAATACGCCTTAAGATCTGACCTCCCCTAGAATGCCTGGCAGAAAGCAAACTATCCCACTTCTCATATTGTCCCCACCACACCAAATGGTTGCTTAACTCAAATCTAACCATAACAATGTCTTCCAAAGTAGCAGAAAGAAAAAAAGAACTTGGAAGCCTCTATGGAACTGCACCAATTTGTAAAATTTTCCATAGTAAAATTTACCTAATTATGCTCATTCTTTCCTATTGATGGAAACTATTATAAAATTGATTTTATACAGCAACACCTCTAATTAATGAATTCTAGCCAATTCTTTTCTAATTCAAGTCACAGATGGTCTTTTCATCCATCCTCCCAGTCAGCGGTCATGGATGGCACCTCAGCAACTGCATTAGAGAGGTCAACTCACAGCTTCGAAGCTGGTGCCATTGTACAGGGTTTGGATTCCTTGACCATGACCTGTGCTTCCAGGATAAGGCCTTGTTTGGACGAGTTGGGCTACATCTCTATCCAAGAGGTAAGAGTTTGTTCTCTTCCAGGTTGGCTGATCACCTATGCAGGGCTTTAAACTAGGTTCAATGTAGGATGGGAATGTTGGCAACAGAGTGAGATCAGGAATGATGAACCATGAGCCAGGTGCTGGAAGAGTCCAGGTAAGTACCAAGGGCTCCACTAAGCATCAGGATGGGGAAGTAGTAAGGGTGCCTACTGGGGGCTTAGATGTCTCTATACTAAGGCTAGGAACATGAGGAACAAGCAGGAGGAACTTGCATTACTTCTTACAAACAAATAATTCAACCTGGTTGGGCTATCAGAAACCTGGTGGGACCCTACCCATGACTAGGCAGTGGGCACTGAGGGCTACAGGCTGTACAGACAGGATAGAATGGGGAAAATGTGGCGGGGGCATTGCTTTCAATGTTAAGAAGCAATATACATCTTTTATAGTTAAGTTGGGCCTAGAAGAAGGGCAAATTGAGGTACTATGGGTCAGATTACAGTGGAGTTGGGAAGAAAGGGACTTGGTAGTAGGGGTCTATTACAGCCCCCAGAGGGATGAGTTAGACCTAGAATTCTTGAAACAGCTCTCAGAGGCAGTGTGCTCAAAGGACCTGGTTGTCATGGGTGACCTAAACTTCCCAGACATCTGCTGGGAGGAACAGGCAACCAGGTCTGCCTGTTCATGTAAGTTTCTAACCTGCTTACAGGACCTTCATCTATTACAGGAGGTAAACAATCCCACTAGGGGAAATGCCTTGGTGCTGGCCACAGGGGATGACTTGGAGGGAGATCTGCAGGTACAAGGTAACCTAGGGGATAGTGACCACTAGGGGATAGAGTTCACTGTCTGGTGAAAGGTGGGGAAAATAACTATTAGGGCTGAAGTGCTAGACTTCAGGAAGCTCAACTTCAACAAGCCCAGGAGATTAGTTACGGAGGGACTGATGGGCAAAAGCATTGAAAAGATGGGAGTCCAGGAAGGGTGGGCATTTCTCAAGAGACTGATCCTGCAGGCACAGAAAAGGACCATCCCAGTACACAACAAGGGGGGAAAAAGAGCAAAGAAACCTCTTGGTTGAGCAGGGAAATCCAAGAGATTGTGCAGGGGAAAAGAGAGGCCTACAGGCTGTAGAGGCAGGGAGCAGCCACCAAGGAGGAGTATACCTGCTTGGCTCAAGCCTGCAGGGAAGCAGTGAGGAGAGCCAAAGTAAAAATAGAGCTTAAGCTAGCAGCAGAAGTTAAAAATAACAAAAAGTCATTCTTTAAATACGTAAGAAGCAAAGAGAAAGTGCAGGGTAACATAGAGCCCCTTCAGAATGGACTAGGGCAACTGGTAATGGGTAGGATGGCCAAAGCAGAGCTCCTAAATGATTTCTTTGTTTCTGTATTCCTGGACATGGATACAAGCATGCATTCCAGTGGGACTTTAGGTAAGTGTGAGATACCAACCCACCAACTGTTAGCACTGACATAGTAAAGGGGCACTTGGAGGGGTTGGATGCATTTAAGTCAACAGGCCCTGAGTACCTTCATCCTAGGGTACTTAGGGAATTAGCTGGAGTCATAGTGGAACCACTGGTGCAAATGTTTGTGCACTTGTAGTGCTCAGGACAGGTCCTGGAAGACTGGAAAAGGGCCAATGTGGTCCCTATTTTCAAGAAGGAGAGGAAGGAGGAACCAGGTAACTATAGGCTGGTTAGCTTCACCTCTATCCTTGGCAAGATCTTTGAGAAAATTGTTAAGAATCACATTTGTCAGGGACCAGAGGGTAAAACAATGCTAAGGGGCAACCAGCATGGGTTCATAGCAGGCATATCCTGCCTGACTAACCTGGTTTCTTTTTACGACCAGGTCACAAAATACCTAGATGAAGGAATAGAGGTACATGTTATTTACTTAGATTTAAAAAAGGCCTTTGACACAGTGTTGCACCAAATTCTTATAAATAAACTAAACAGTTGAAGTGGGTGAATAAAGTAGGATGCAGTTTAACAAAGATAAGTGTTGCACCTAGATGCACCATGTGTTGAACCTAGGGAGGAAGAATCATCAATACTCCTATAGCCTGGGAAGAACCATTATAAGTAGCACAACTGGCGAAAGGGATCTCGGAGTTATAGTCAACTCCAAGATGAACATGAGTCACCAATGTGATGATAAGTAAACCTAACCATACTCTTTCTTGCATAAGTAGATGCATCACAAACAGGTCTTAGGAGGTGATACTTCCCCTTTATGCAGCATTGGTTAGGCTGAAGCTGAGTATTGTGTTCAGTTTTGGACTCCATGCTTCAAGAGGGATGCAGATAACCTGGAAAGGGTTCAGAGGAGGGCCCCCCACCTGGTTAAAAGTCTACAGGGAAAACCCTGTGAGGATCGATTGAGGGACCTGAATCTCTTTAGCCTCCACAAGAGAAGGCTGAGAGGTGATCTTGTGGCCATCAACAAACTCATCGGAGGGGACAGCAGGAAATAGGGGATACAATGTTTACCAGGGCACCCATCGGGATAACTAGAAACAATGGCTAAAAAATTAAGGGGAGCAAATTTAGATTGGACATCAGGAAAAAATTCTTCATCATGAGGGTTGCCAAAATATGGAATGTGCTTCCAAGGGAGGTGGTGCTGTCCTCTTCCTTGAAGATATTTAAGAGGAGTTTGGACAAACACCTGGCTGAGGTCATCTGAACCCAGAACTCTTTCCTGCCCAGGGCAGGAGGTTAGACTCAGTGATGTAATAGGTCCCTTCTGACCACAAAATCTATTAAATCTATGAAGTTCATCTGAGTTGTACCTCTTTCTTCAGTGGCAGCAGACACAAACTCCTACTAATTAACTGAAAATACTTGGCTAATATATTTCCCAAGGGTCTAGTTGCTGAGATGGATGAGAGCTAACATAGTAAATTAACAAATATATATATATATATATATTGCTATGACATGCAAAAAAAATCAGCAGTTTATTCTGGAAGAATAAGAAACTGGCAAGAAGAGAACAGCGAACTGTGGATTCACAATGGGAAGCTACTACTGGCAATCACTTACACTGTCCTCTTGTAATAGAGATTTATTATATTGTAGTTTTAATTTTATTGCACTGCTACAGGAAATACATTTTCCATGCAAACACAAGATTACACACTTAATTTTTTGCCAGAGTTTTAAGTAGAAATTTAACATGTGATACATAAATATTATTAATTACATGCAGTCCTCGACTTTTTGAGTTTTTGACTTTTTGAGTTGCGACAAACATCACTTACAATGTTTATAAATTGACATCCTGTTTCAATGTTCTGACATGGGTTTTGACTTTGTAACAGTCAATACTATGTGCACCTGGAAAGTGGTGGAAGGGAAGGGACATGGGGCACAGATCAACGCCCCTGGGGTGAGGGAGGGACCAGGGATGAGGCTGGGATCAGGGATGGGGCTAGTGCTGGGGCTGGGTGGGCATAAGGGGAGTGGCGAGTGGCGGTTCCTACCACTGCATGCTGCTTGTCTAGCCACTCATCTGCCAGTTCCTGTTGCTGCTCCTGCCACTGGTTTAGGAAGGCATGGGGGGGCATGTGCCCCAGATCTGCGTGGGGTGGGGTGGGCAGGGCCAAGGCTCCACAAAGCTGCACTCTGGATGGGCAGCAGGGTTTACGGTGAATTTTCAGGTTGCTGCAGCCTCCTCATAGCCCCCCCTTAGCTGGCTGCCCCACCCTGATCTGGGTGCACAACCCCCCATGCCCTGTAAGCCAAGGCTCATCTGGGAGGGATGAGAAGGGAGAGGTGGCTCTTGCAACTGCTCGCTGCTAGTCTGGAGGCAGCACAGAAACTCCATCTCATGCCCGCCCTGCCCCAGCTGGGTGAGGCTGCAGCCCCCCAAAAAATCACTCACCTGGAGTGGGCTTCCTGCTTCCCTGCCTCACCGCACAAAGATCCAGAGGCACCCCCCCATTCCCCACTGGACCAGTGGTGGGAGCAGTGGCAGGAACTGTTGGTCTAGCTGTCAGACAACCAGTGTGCAGCAGCAGAAACCATGTCCCCTACCTGCATGGCACCAGCTGGGCAGTGCTTGCCTCAGCTCTGGTCCCATCCCCATCCCCAGTCCTTCCCTCACTGCGGGGGGCATTGATCCCTTCTCTTCCCCCTCTCCTTCCATCACTTACCAGCTGCACACAGTATCAACCATCATAAAGCAACCAATCCCCCATTTGTAACACTGTTTCTGTGGAAAAATCTGTTCCAAGGTGTGACTTCTCGACTTCAGCCATGGTTTTTAGGAACCAAGTGTATCGTACGTCTGAGGATGGCCTGTATTATTATTAACTAATTGTGTTCTGAAATACCATAAGTAATGAGTGTCTGAATATTCACTAATAGAAAATATTTTCTGCATATTAAAGGAACATTTTTAATTTCATTACTTTAATAAATCCAGTTTCTGATTATACATTCTTTAATTTACATTCTTTAGTTTTTCTTTTTAAATATTGAACAGTCAGCTGTTATTTGGAAAAGTCTTTTGATCAAGGAAGGAGCTGTCTATGCAATTCTATAAGTGCCATGAACTCACTCCAAATCAGGATTGATCATAGAATCATAGAAGTAGGGTTAGAAGGGGCCTTGAAGATCTTCAAGTCTGACCCCCTGTCTGGGCAGGAGGAAAACTGGGCTCAAATGACCCCAGTCAGGTAGGCATCAAGCCGCTTCTTAAAGACCCCCAGGCTGTAGGGGGGCAACACTTCCCCAGGAAGTTGGTTCCAGATCCTAGCCACCCTAACTGTGTAGTTCTTATGGATGTCTAATCTAAACTTACTCTCCAACAACTTGTGGCTGTTAATCCTTGTTGTCCTGGGGAGCGCTGGAGAAAACAAGGTCTCCCCCAAACCTTTCTGGTCCCCCCTAGTGAGTTTATAGATGGTCACCAGGTCCCCCCCCCCCAGCCTTCTCTTGTGAAGGCTGAACAGGTTCAGGTCCTGTAGCCTCTCATTGTAGGGTCTGCCCTGCTGTCCCCAGATCATGCAGGTGGCCCCCTCTGGACCCTCTCAATGTTGTCCCCATCCCTCTTGAAGTGGCATGTCCAGAACTGGACACAGCACGCCAGCTGTGGCCTGACCAGTGTCACGTAGAGGGGGAGGATCACCTCCTTGGCCCTACTTGAGATGCACCTGTGGATGCACGATAACGTCTGGTTAGCCCTGCCGACCGTGACCTCGCATTGTCGGCCCATGTTCATCTTGGAGTCAATAATGACTCCAAGATCCCTTTCTGCCTCCGTGCTCTCAAGAAGGGAGTTTCCCATCTTATAAGTGTGC
>JAGPOW010003182.1:30198663-30269396 GCA_030014935.1 Caiman crocodilus
ACTCCAAGATCCCTTTCTGCCTCCGTGCTCTCAAGAAGGGAGTTTCCCATCTTATAAGTGTGCTGCTGGTTCCTACTGCCCAAGTGCAGCACCCTGCACATGTCCGTATTGAAACGCATCCTGTTTTTGTTAGCCCACCCCTGCAACCTATCCAGGTCTTGCTGCAGTCTTTCCTTCCATACTAGCATGCCCACCTCATCTGAAATGTTGGTATCATCAGCAAATTTAAACAGGTTGCTTTTCACCCTGTTGTCCAAATCGCCAATAAAGAAATTGAACAGAGTGAGCCCAAGCACTGAGCCCTGGGGTGGTCGACAGTGTCAAAGGCCTTGCTGAAGTCCAGAAAGACTACATCGACAGTAACACCTGCATCCAATGCTTTTGTGACCTGATTGTAAAAGGCAATCCAGTTGGTCTGATATGATCTGCCCCTAATGAAACTGTGCTGGTTGCTTTTGGGCATCATCCCCGATGCTGGCCCATCATAGATGTGCTCCTTGATGATCTTCTCATGAGTTTCCCCAGGATTGAGGTAAGACTGATGGGCATATAGTTGCCTGGGTCCTCGCTTCTCCCTTTTTTAAAGATGGGGACCACATTAGCTATCTTCCAATCATCTGGCACCTGGCCTGAGCACCATGAGCACTTGAAAAGCCATGCCAAGGGCCCTGCAAAAAACCCTGCTAGCAACACCCTGGGTGTGAGGTTTGCAAAAGGCAGCATATTAGAAAGTGTTTCCCACTCTAATGCATTCATATCTGGTGCCAGAAAGTGGATCTTTAACTTCTAATTAGCACATCTCTGGATCTGTCCAAACAACCCTGCCATGTCTATTCTTGCAAACACAAACAGGTGAGCTCCCCTGGGACTCTCAGCCAGCTCAATACCTACCAGGGAAGTCTTGTGCCAGAGTTAGCAGCATGCTCACACTCTGCAAAACACATGCAGGAAAGAAAGGACACTAGCTCTAGCCATTAAATTGGATTCCAGTATTTGCACACCTTGTGTCCCTGAGCCACCTGACCATAGTTGGAGGGGAAAGAAAAACTTGGTGGGGGGCTGAGTGTGTGCATGTGCACGTGTGGCCCCCTGGGCGAGAAAGTCTGTGGGGGGAGGGGTGGGAGGGATAGAGGGAGAGGGAGTGGGCCTGTGGCTGGGACCAGGACAGGGAAGGGATTGGGAGGGGGTGAAGCCAGGCCAGGCCTGGGATCAGGGCTGGGGCCTGCTGTCCCCATTCCTTCCTCTGCACATGGATTCATTGCCTGGCACCAGCACCAGCTGTGCCTTCCCCCAGCCCCACACATACCCCGACCCCATATTGCCCAGGGGCCAGAGTAGGGCCAGCCTCGGCTGCACTGATGGGCCAGAGGCAACAGAGCCCGTGGAATGCTTGTTCCAGCCCCACCAGGCCCTGCACAGCTGGGGTGGGGGGCAGGGCATGGGACAGAGCCACAGCTCATCTGGGGGGCATGCGGAGGGGGTGGCAGCTCCCATCACTGCATGCATCCCAGGAGGCATAGGGGTCGCATGCCCCTGATCTGCATGGGGCAGGGCACTGCTGCTGCAGGCTGAGGCTGGCACAGTGCTGGGCTCTTCCCAGCAGGGGGGCCATGCTATACTGGGGGTGGGCAGTGGTGGCATTGAAAGGCAGGTCAGGTGGGATATAGAGAATCTTGGAGTGGCTGCAGACACCCCCCGTAGCCTCTTTCCAGCACCACTGCTGCCTCCCCTCAATGTAGCATGCACCCTCTCACCGGTCAGTGGCAGCCTGTCCTGCCTCGTGTAGATCAAGGGGCACACATGTCCATGCTGCCTGCGGTGCATGCAGGAGCAGGAGCCATGCCCCCCTGATTAGCTGCTGGCAGCTCAGTCCTGCATGGCCAGCTGGGCTGTGCCTGCCTTGCCCCACCCCAGTCCCACTCCCGGTAACCCTACAACTAGTAAGCCAAGCTGCAACCAAGAAAAAAAAAAGGGACACCTTCATTACATTTTTAATTAAAATGCCATCAGTGACTAATTAGGTACTGTAAATCCTAATTTTGAGCAGTCTCAGACAGACACAGAGCAGGGGAGGAGGGTGGCACACGGCCGAAGCCAGTCTGGATGTGCCACCCCCTGGGGCTGGCACTGGCTGGAGCCATGCTCTGCCAGGAGCCACACCCAGCACTACTTCACAGTCAGGGCAGCTAGGATCTGGAATCAACTTCCGAGGGAAGTGGTGTTCACGCCTACCCTGAGGGTTTTCAAAAGGAGGCTAGATAATCACCTAACCGAGGTCATTTGACCCTAGCATTCTTTCCTGCCCTTGGCAGGGGGTCAGACTTGATGATCTGCTCAGGTCCCTTCCAACACTACCAACTATGAAACAACTATGAAACCCCTCCAAAATTCTGTGGCATACCTGGCCAGGACTATTTGCTATACAGAGAAACCACAGCTTGCAGAAAGGCTGTTAAACTTTGAGGCTTTATACTAGAGTTACTATGCAAAACAACGAGCTAGACAGATGGCAGTGTGGTTGTGAACCCATTCACAAACAACTGATATTTACTAGGGGTGTGCAAACTGGGCCCTATTCAATTTGGATTTGGTCCGAATCAGGGACAGTGATTCGATTTCTTGATTCAGATCGCTGTCCCTGATTCGATTCAGCCAAATCCGAATCGGAAGATTCAAGGCTGATTTGTAGAATCAACAATTTGGATGTAGACACAGGTTTAAATGTTTTTTCTACATACCCTGAGGTACCAGCACAGTTTGTTAATGCTGTGATGGTGGGGTGGATGGAGCATCCCACAGGAGCGCGGGGGGATGATCCACATGCTCAGTGGCAAATGCACAAGTGGACCGGGTCCACTGGGGAGCACACTGGGGGCCTCCTCATGGCCCCCTCGGCTTGGTGATTGGCTGAGGGGAGACCCTGGGTGGCCTCCCAGACCTAGAAAGCACCAGTCAATGACCCAGGGAGATGTGGGGGGCCTCCTCAGCTTGTTCCCTAGTGGACCTGGAAGTGGACCAGAAGTGCTTCTGGTCCACTTCCAGGTCTGCTGCTGAGTGCGCTGGGGACCCCTCACACTCCTGTGAGATGCTCTATTTGCCCCAGCATTGCAGCATTCATGAGTTGCCTGCTACCTTGAGGTATGTAGAAAAAACGTTTACAGCTGTGTCTGTCCAAATCACTGAACCTTTCTGAATCTCTCCAAAGCAATTCAGAGGGTTCCAATTCAATTTGGAGAGATTAAAGGGTCTCCTCATTCAATTCACATTTGGAGATTCAGCCACCAAATCAGGCTAAATCTCTGTCGAATCGAATCAGGGATCAAAGCTTCACACAGCCCTAATATTTACATTTCTAAAGAGGAAACCTTTAGCAAAGGGAATCCATTCTCAGGAGGCAAACATCTAGAAGGAATTTCATAAGAATATAATAAGAGAGAACCTATATGGGTAGCGTAGGAGATATGCGTAGCAGTTTATCTGTCCGAAAGGATGTAAATATTTCTTTATGTTTTAAATTTAATTGTAAACCAAGAATAACATTGGGCCTGACATTTAGAGCATGAACCAATGTAATGCTCAGAACATTCTAAACACACTTTAAACCCCCAGGGCATTTATACACATACCATTTTGTCCCTCAATGCTCTGGAGATCCAGTGGGTTGAAGCATACTTGATTAATCGAGGCTACTCCACATGCGAGCTGACGCACATTGCACTGTGTAACATGCTATTTTATAATAGGTGAAATGTGCATCTGTGCACAGAAAATTGCAGCAGTGTGCTTTTGAAATAAAGCAAGGTGTTTTAGTTAAAAAGTGCACCGCTGCCATTTTCTCACCAGACACTGCTTATAAAACTGTATGTGCAGCACAAATGTGTACAAATGCCCCGAGAGTCTCAACGTACATACCACTGAAGACTAGCTTAGACTTGCTAGAATATTTCAACTTGAAAATCAAATACTTTTTTGAATGAGTCCTCCATGTACTGGCTCAATGTTATATGGGGACACAGAGTATTCCATACTTGGTATTTGGTCAGTCCTCTTGACATCCCAGACTGCACTGCTTCTCACCCCTGAAACGTGCAGGGCAAGGGGCTGCCAGAACTCTATCAGGAACATCCCTTTGCACAACAATGGACAGACTGCACCATGGGCAAGGACTGCTTTAAAGTCCCAAGGCCATGGATGGCTCCAGAGTTGTTCCTACCCCATGCCAGTTACGTGAGTCTGGAACCATGGAGAATAGGGTCTGTAGCATGGAGGTGAAATTAACAGCATGAATTTCAACGCAGCAGTTGAAAAGCTGTTGAGGGTCTGGGGAGCTGTTGAGATCTTGGGGGGGCCTCTGGAGCACACGCCCCTTGGGAACCACAAGCAGGGTACCACACAGTTCCCCAGACACTGCCAACTCCTCCATTCTTCCCTGGAAGGCATAATGGTCTGGAAACTCTACCACTCTCTGGTGGCATTTTGGCAGCAATACACTCTCCAAAAGGTGAGGGTTCTACTTAAGAAACCTTAGCATTGTATGTGCAGACACTTCTGTCCAGGGACAATGGTGAATTATCCCCAATCAGTATCACTCTTGGAACAGTTCAAGCATTATGCCTATCCACACCCACAGATGCATAAATGGGGGAGGAAGTTACCTTCATTATAGTATATGGGGAAGAAATTCTGAACTGGGGTATCACAGCACTTTGGTGTGCCATGAGATCCTTTTAAGGGTGCCAGACAATATTAGCAATGTGGTATGCAAATATCTACACGTGATTCACAAGATAAACCCAAAGATTTCAAATTGGCTTCCACAGGGTCATAAACAATCTGATCTTCTTTGGTCTTTCTAAGTATTTTGCAGCAGAAAAATTGTTTTATAATTTTTCCATATTCAAAAAAACCCAATAAAAGCTGGCATTTTATGAGGGAAACCTAGAATCTAATGACAGGGTGCTTTGAGTCTAAAAAGGTTGAGAACTGATATAAGGGTGCTTATAAGAACTGAGGGGTTCTGATAAGTTCTGTGTCTAAATGTGTGATTCTCAAAGAGGATGCCATGGCACCCTGGGGTGCCTTTGCGGGCCTTTCAAGGGTGTAACAGTCTCATATAACCATAGGTGACTGGTGTTGCCTTAGTTGGAGGGCACATCCCCTCCCCCGTGACCAGTCCCACCAACTGGAGGGATCCTGCTTGAGGAGTCCCTCTGCAGCCAATCCCATGACAGCCAATCACTGTAGCCAGTTGCTGCAGCTGCTTCCAGGAGTGGCTGCAGCTGCTTCTGGGAGCAGCTGCAGAGATTGGCTGGTGCTTGCAAGGGGGGAACCAGCGCTTGTGCCTGCCCCCCCTGCATATCACCTAAGTGGTGAGCACAGTCAGTTAGGGGGTGCACTGGCACTCTCAGGGGGTGCACCCCTATGCATTGCCACTGCATATAACATTAGTACTGTTAGTTTGGCAAACATGAATTCACAAGATTAATCCAGAGTTTTCAAACAGAAATCCATAGTTGGAGACTTTCTGAGTTCTTTGCAGCAGAAAAACTAAATTACCATATTCAATCAAGTCTAAGTTGACCCTGTATTTAAGATGACCCCCCCCCAGTAATTATATTCTATATATGGAAAATTTATAATTTGTTATAAATTTCCAAGTATACAATCTAAGTACAAGAGAGTTGTCTTAAATTTGCCCTCCCCCCCTCTATTGCTATAGAAAAGAAAGCACTGGTAAGTTATGAGGGGAAAAGAAAAAAATGCTAATAGAATATAGTATTTTTTATGACTTGTTTCAGTTCTAGTATTATTAGACATAAAATTAGAGTGATGATATAGCTGTGATAGTCCAGGAATTATGTAAGAGACAAAGATTCTTTGTATGACATCTTTTATTGGACCAACTGCATGGATATCTTGACTACGCAGTTGGTCCAACAAAATATATCATTGAAAGAAATCCTTGCCTCTCAAATAATATTAGACAGTTTTCCTAAGTACTATGGAAGGTACAAAATGTTCAGACCAAAATATTTATTTATTAGATATATATGTTGCCTCTTCCAACAAAGACTCAGGGCAGCTTACAGTAAGAGACAGAATAAGAACACAAAAGCAAGTGGAATTTTAAAATAAAATATGAAACAAAAACATCTTAAACAAATGTGACTTGTGAAAAAATGTAACTTGAGATTTTACACACACATGCAAGTAAGAACTCTTTGCCAGTCAGCTGACTTTAAAAGAAGCAGCTACTTAATATTTAGATATAGCAAATATGCTCCTAAGGACAACTGTATGAAGATGCGCAGAGGTTTTGAATTTTAAATTGCAGACGTTCGCCATGCCTAATTTAAGCATGAATTCAGTTAGGCTGCTTACATACTTATATTTAGGCAAGCTCTTAAAATGTAACCAAACAGGGACATCTTAAACACAGTACAGATAAGCTGGGCAAAGATACACAATAAAAACAATTTATTGCGTGGATATCACATTGTCCTATGCTTTTGGACTGCATTTTTGATTCATCAAGTCCAAGCTTTATTCTGGAGCAAGGCAAATTCAAGTTATTATGATGGACTATATTATCTAGATCATTATCTAGATTGCATGGCACACAAAAGAATTTTGATTTCTGCATGCAGCTTGGGTCAGACGGTTAAGAAGTCAGGGCTGAGCTGCCACAACAAAGATCAGGCTCCTTGTAGCTCCCCAACCATCCACCCCTGGCATGCCAACATCTTACAAGTCAAGGCGGAAGGTGCTTTTGGCACTGTGCTAAAAACATTGCTGACTCACGATCTAGGTTATTAGGGTTGGTATGATCTAGGTTATTAGGGTTAGCCTTTGCTGATCAAGGGCAAGCTTGTCACCCAAATATATCTAGAGGCTGAAAGTCTCTCCTGTCCCTCTTTCCCCTGCAGCCAGCTGCCTGCATTCATTCTGCTCTGCCATGTCTATGTTCCCTTTTCTGCAGACAGCAGAGGGGAGCACTTCAGAAGGGATAGGCAGCATGGCACAGCTCCATGCCACTGATCCTTCCCATTATGACAGATCAGACCTTCACAGGTTAATCAAACCTCTTTGAAGACCTCCACAGGCTAGTAGGACCTGCCATGGATCATAGGTCACATACCCTGTAATAGACGACAGGAAAATAAAAAATCTCTATATTTTGGGGATAAAAAAACTATAAAAGCCATAGTTGAAACAGAAGGACTGTTGTTTTTTTTTCAAAAATGGAGAGCACTGATGCAAACGATGAACTCTTCAGGAAAAGTTCTTAAGTGTACAACAATGTATGCAAGAGACAAGGATCTTCTTGTTAATACCTTTTAGTAGAAGAACTGTGTATTTGGGAGAGCTCTTAGAAAAGCTTTTGGGCACAAATTACCCTTTCTTATCTTTTGGTACAGGCCTGAAGATGGGAATTTTGTGCCTGGAAGCTTGCCTAAGATCTCTTCGAACCATAAAGTTGGTCCAGTAAAAGATATCGCCCCAAAAGTTCCTTGCCTCTTGCACATTTCTTGGATCATCACAGCTACAACATCATTCTACCAATACCAAATCAATGCATGACTGAAACACTCCAATGTATACCAATGTATACCTGTTTCAAAAAGTGGGCCTTACCTCTGGAAAGTGCTAACAACTGAATCATTCTGCCACTGAACTCCTTTGAAAAGATGTTAATGTATTTGGAAGCAGATATTAATATATTTGGAGCTTCTGGGTTTTATTTATTTATTTATGTTATAGCAATAGATGAGGCAAATGCAGCATAAGACACAGAATAAAATAGTTTCATAAACTATAAACATAGAAAAAATACGCTTGCAAATGATTCAGCTTGTGAATAAGTTTTGACCATTTAGATGTATCACCAGTCCCACAGCACTTGCCCTAACAAATGCCAAGAGCTGATTAATTCCATGGCAGAAGTTTGTAAATTAAATTTTTTAAAGTTCTTTCTTCAAAAACCAGCAAGGTGCTTTTTAATTCCCTACACGATTAGGGTCTATTTTATGTACCGGAACATGCACAACGTCATAGTTAAGGTGAAATACTATTCCTTTGATTCACCTTTTCTTTATGAACAACACCTAGATGATCTCTGGCATGGTTCACATTTCAACAAATTATTTCAGCTTAAAAAATAAACAGTAATAGTAAGTGGTAAGTGATTTCATCTAAAGCCTGACAACAAATGTTAAACACAAGGGAGCCAAAAATATATAAACTGGCTTAATTCCGTAATAGCATTAAAGGCTGCTACGATATCTTTTACTGGACCAACTTTACATATATTCAGCATTTTCCTGAAAACTGCAAAACTTTGATCTGCATTTCTCTAAAACATAACTTTTATGGTGAGCAGCCATGAATCCCTAGTCTCAAATGAATAATTTTAGGGTGTTCATTATGCACTAGAACCTATGCAATCATTTACTAACTGCCTAAATTACATTCTGTCACTGAAAAGGGGGGTTGAGGAGCAATAGCATAGCATGCTGTGGGTGCTGTGACTTATTTACCAAATGTCACTTTAAAATCCTTGGAAGTTCCTATATGTTCTTGTCACGGTGGCAGAAGGCCACCTCTGTTTCTCCCCAAAAACTCTGCTCTGTGACAATTTGGTTAGGATGGGCCCAGCAGAGGATACATACCTTACCCTATCTCTTTAGATAACCTGAGCTGGATACATTCCTGAAGGAGGGGGGAACCTACTCCCTCTGCCTATGTTACTGGCATTACATACCTGGGTGAGGGGCTTGGGCACCCTGGTAAGCTAGAGACTTCCAGTCTGTGCAGCAACTAGTGATGCATTTCAAATTGGTTGGCTAACAGTCAACAGGTGCTGGTCTTCATTTGACCAGGTAAATGAGGTCATAAGGGCTATATAAGTTAAGGACTATCCAGGAGGAAGGGGCAGCAGCCATGAGGAAGACTCAGAGAGAGAGAGAAGAACTGGACCATCTGAAACTTGCTCGCTCTCTCATAATTCATTATCAAGGAACTACCTGCCTTCAGTGGGAATCTCCACCTACCTCTGGATGATACTTGTGAGTAAGCTACCTGAGATCTAACTAGGTATATAGCTTGCAGTAACTCAGATGCGTGATCAAAGGCTACCCCAACCACCCTGTTTGCTCTATGGGATTTCTCTGACACTACACAACTGTGTACCCTCTTACAACCCTACTTCTTGTAACCAATAAAGTTCTCCTTTGTACCTAGCGTGGGAAACGTATTGGGAGTGGAGCTAGATTATGCTTTGGGGTCCCCTTGGTTCGGCTGACTAAGGGAGACCATTGTTTGTGCTTCCATCTGAGGGAAGCACCCCAAATTCTTGAATGAGTCAAGTGCCCTTGAGGGCTACTAGGCCTGTGTTTCCCAGGGGACACAGAGCCAGAATCAAGCCCATCCCTGGGTGGTGGCAGTTCTACCCCAGGCTAAGCAGGTGTGCTACACGAAGGGGGTCAGCCAGACGTGAGGCAACCCCAGGAAGGCACCTGGAGCCTGGAAAGTGGTCAGGAGCAGTGAGGTGGGTGGCTCAATGCAGGGCCATCCCTACCGGCCTGCCACAGTCACTACTGGTAATGAGTTTTAATCCATCCACAGAAGCTCCTGAACTGCTCCAGTGGAAGGTAAGAAGTTTAAAGCTAGGATTCCTAAATAAGACATTTTAGTCAGTTTGAGGAAGGTTAACAAAACAAATTACACGAAAGGCAAGTAAAAGTAGCAGCTCCCTGCATAGGTGTGTGTGAAGGAAGAAAATTGATGGGCTCTTTTTTTTCTTTATGTGAAATGCTCTGCATAAACAGTTACTTGCCAGAGCCTAATGTACAGCAAACAGACAGGTATTAATATTAATGTCCTATACTAAGGCTGTCAGAATCAGCACTTACATACAGGGTGTTTTGAAAACAAACAAAAATATTTACACAGTTCATGCTACACATTTCATACTCTAGGTATGAAAAATCTCACACTAATTTAAAATCAAACAAACTATTGTCACAGATACAGCTGAATGTGAACTCAGGAAGCTACCCATTTTTGGCAACAGCAATGAATGAAGCAGCAAAGATTTTTAAAAATGCTGTATAAATAACAAAGACCTGCAAAGTTTTCTTTTTAATCAAGAGAAGCAAACTCTGAACCTCGATTATTCATACAGAGATACAAAACTCCATATATTAACTTAAGGTGGCATGCAAACTAATCATACTTAACTAAACCCAAACTAAAGTAATGAATAAAAGAGGGGAAAAACAAAGTTCTCTCTCTGGAAAAAAAAGAAGTGGTTGAGGGGGAATACTTGGATGAATGTATGTAACTAAGCTGTATATTATGAAAGTGAAAATATTTCACTTGCAGTAAATAACAGATTAAATTCCTTGCCCTTCCATGAACTATTTAAAACAACTGTTTCGTATGCATGAGTGGGAAAGGCAGAAGACATCATCAATGTTCAGAAGTTAAAAATAATTCAAATCTTTTATTTAGGTTGCAGAGATTTAGGAAAAAAAGTATGTGAACACATGTATAACACATTTTGGTGTTAACCTAATAGAAAACAAAAATTATACCTGGACATAACTGTTAATTTTTTCAAGAGCTAACTTGTCAGACATTTCTTTAAAACACAACTAGGGACAACATCAACAGAAGAATAAATGTAGATTGTCAAGATTGAGGAACTAACTCAATTTTACTTGTTAGTCACATCCAGCATCTATATAACAGGTTCAGTTACACCAAAAAGTTGCATCCAAAATAAATATGGACCCAATTCAGTAAGTCTTTGTTCATTTGAGTAACTCTTCTCACTGGGATTGAGCAGCAAAAGGATTACTTGCATATTGCTTCTTTTCCACTGGGTTTTCTATGTGCAATCTTCATTTTAGGTTACTTTAGTTCACATATGATTTGACTTAAAAAGGAAATACATTGAGGGTCAACCTTTCTCTTCTGGGGAACAGAATGATCATGCTGCTTATTCACTTCCATGAGAATAACAGTGAATTAAGAGAACTGATAAAAAGGAGTGCTGTGTTAATTAGAAAAAAGTTTGTGTATTAGTTAGAACATTAGTACCCCTGGGGTGTACACAGTAAGGCTCTGTGTGTGCATAGCGTATATAGATATGAGCATAATATACTTCAAACAAGATACTGCTATCTAGCACAAATTGCATACCTCCCAAATTGGATTTACAGGTACTCTTCACTTAATGTCATCCTGGCTAACATTATTTCATTATTACATTGCTGATCTATTAAAGAATATACTCATTTAAAGTCACACAGTGTTTGGTTATAGCACCATGTGCTAGTAGGTAACAATTGTGATGTAATTGGATTTGCTTAAAATCATTTTGCATAGTCACATTGTTCAAGAACATAATTACAACATTAAGTGAGGAGTAGCTGTACTAATAGTACTATATGTAATTAAGAGCTATCAGGAATCTCTGTGTTACTACATCTCTTATTAGCATATACTTGTTAATTTTTCAGTGAAAACAGTGTTGAACCATACACTGAATAAAGGTTTTTTTTATCAAGGTACGACTATCACTTTCAATTTAAAGCCAGGTTTTCAAAAGATGTAATATATTACTTGTACCATTCAAAATCTCTATTTTTGCTTTATGAAATTTTGTGCATTCTGTTTTTTTTGCTGACATTTATACAGACAATATAAAACATTTAAGATACAATATAGTGCAAATTTTATTCTATTGAACGTAAAAAAATTTCTGTTATTTTCACAAACATATTTTTATTATGGTGAAAAACTGGTTTCTAAGTGTTAATTAATTTGTTTTAAATTTGCCAACTATTTCATTTTCATATTACCATAGTAATTATCTTCTGAAAATATTCTAAGAAAAATAAAGTCATCTGTACACACAGTGGCCTTATTTTTATTGGCTCTTCACCACTCTCAGGAGTTGTAGACGCCTGTAGATCTTATGTATTCAGAGTTCCACGCTTCAAAATGGCAGTGTTCAATAAGCTTTAGTTAAAGAACCACCACAACCGTTTTGAAGTGCAGCGACACTGAATACATGTGACATTGAGGCTGCTGGAGAGTGCTAATTAGCAGATTGAGTCCGCTCTGACGCGCTAGGTAGGAGCAGGCATTAGGCTTGTGTATTAGGGCTGTGTGAAATTTCACTGGCTGTTTCATTTCAACATTGTTTTGACTCATTTCGAGCTCCAAACAGCAAAATCGAAACAAAACAAGGGCAGCTGAAATGTTCTGAAAGTTTCAAAATGTTTTGAGCTTCAAAGCAGCCTGGCTGAGTTCCTCTCCCCAGTGCTAAGATTGGGTTGGGGAAGGGAACTCAGCCCAGTTGAATTCCCCTCCCCAGCACTATGATCAGCTCAGCCCAGTCATAGCCCTGGGGAATGAAACTCAGCTGAACTGGGCTGAGTTCCCTTCCCCAGCCCGATTGTAGCACTGGGGAGGGGAACTCAAGTCAGCTGGGCACAGGGTTGCAACCCCTGATTTGCCTGCCGGATGAGAGAAGCCAGCTGCTGCTGACTGGGACTGGCGGTTTGCTGGCGTGGGTTCCAGGTGCCAGCACCTGGCTTCTCTCTCTCATCTGGCAGGAAGATCAGGGGCCTGCAACTCCGAGAGGACTGGCACAACCCCCACAGCCCTCCCAGGGTTGTAGGCCCCCAATCTACTTGCCAGATGAGGGAGGCTGTTTTGAGCTTCCCCGTTATAAACTATGGGTGAAACATCAAAGCAGCATTGAAACAGCATTGCTGTTTTGACAAAACAAAATGAAACAGTGGTTTTGAATCTAAACAAAATTTGAAATAAAACACTGTTCCGTCGAAATGTGAAATGCAAGTCAAAATGGAACAGTGACATTTCACACAGCCCTAATGTTTATAGATGACCTAGATGTTCAAATTTTGAGGACTTTTGGACTCTATATACATTATAGAAATTGCTAATATCTATTTGAATATAACAAATGCTCTTTTGTCTTTGCCTAGATACCTCTTCTACTATTCATTGTTTTATATAAAGTTAGTCCCAAAACTTCATGAGTCTCCAAGACTATCAAAAATTACTTTAGAGAATAGAGGACTTTAAAAGGCACTCGCTATCAGATAAGGTTTAAGACATATTGCTGCATATGAAAAAGGTGAAAATTTGACAACTATACAAGACAATGGCTGGGGCAAGACTGGATTGTGGTAACAAGACTGCCAAAAAAATAAAACTTCGCTAATGGCTTGCAAACCATTAGGCATTAAGACTGTGGAGTACTTGTGGTACCCAGTACCAGACCCATGCCATAAGATGATAACAGTCAAAATAACAGTCTTCATTCTTCTACCACATCTGAGAAGACATGGTTAAAAGTATTGGCAGAGTGCTGACATGCTCATCACATGTGTATTTCCAAGCTAAAAGAGCCAAAGGAAAGGCTGAGCCAGTGAAGGTGAGGTAACTACTGTGAAAATAAGTTTAACCAGGTTTCTTACTTGACTAAAAAGAGAGAAAGAGAAGAAAAAAAGATGCTGATGTTTTAAAATGTTCTAAGATAAGGAAAAATCTTTATGCCTTGGTTTGTTTTAATATATTAATTTCTGTGTACAAATATTAACCTCCTCCTTTCCAGAAACCAAAAATTAATATCTGTTCCCAAAACACAATGTGTTTGCTAAATAAGCAAACTGCCTACGTGTGAAAAACAAATGATCAACTTCTTTCTGTTCCTTCAAGGTTGCTCTGTCTGAACCATGCATCTTTTCTGGCTGTCTAAAGTATCAATACGCTTGTAAACTTATAGAGTTCAAAGTTCCTTTGAGAACCCTCCTTGTAATCAATTGTGTAGCTCTAAATAAACCAAGATGGCTCTGTCAATTCTGATACAACAACAACAACGCAAAGTTTAATTTCTTCCACAGTACATATGCATTTCAATTGACCTAGCAGTGAAAGAAAACACAAGACTAGATATGCATTTCAAGAGAAACTTGTAAAAGATACAGGAAAGATGCCCTGTACATAACAAACACACCCAGCTCACATTTCTCCCAACAAGCATCCAATGTACAAGGTGTTAAAATGTCTGAACCATTCAATGTATGTCTGGAGTGTGCCCCATTGATAAACAAATAATCCAATAGAGGTTTGGTGACACCTCCAAGGATCCTTTTGGACCACTTAGACCGGGGGGCAGGCAATTATTTTGGGTGGAGGGCCACTTACTGAGTTTTGGCAAGTCATCGAGGGCCACATGACAGGCAGCCAGGGGCAGATAAATATTAATTTTCTAAATTTTTTAGGGGCCCCATGGGCCAGATAGAAAGGTCTGGTGAGCCGCATCCAGCCTGTGGGCCGCATTTTGCTTACCCCGATTCAGAACCATCACCTGTAAATTGACCTATAATTGCAGGGGCTGCAGGAAAAAACGAGTCTTCACACCTAGGAAAAAACAAGTCTTCACACCTAGACAGAGCCAAACAGGAGCCAGGCAATTAACAATTATACCTTTTTCTCCCTATTTGTTTGGACTCTAATTGGCCAACTATCAAAGAAAATGCTTTGCAGAAACAGGATAAAAACTAAGCAGATTTGCCAGCAAGTTGTGTGCAGTCCAGACCAAGCCATCCTGCCACCCAGCCAAGTAGTGAAGGATCCACGCTTTGAGTGTGTACAAGAACAGCTTCCTGCCTGCACTGGGTAAAAGAACTCTGTGCAGCTAAGATAATACTAAGGACTAATAGCTTGTTTTATATTGGGAAAGAGTCTTTTCTGTTTAGTTTTGTAGCTTGCTGGAAGTTATTAAACAGGCTTTCCTGCTATTCATCAACTGAATGTTGTGTCAATTCTCAGAGCACTAGGTTTAAAAACCTGCTTTCTAAATACAACAATATTTCCAAGAACTGAATTTTAAACTGGTTCACGTAAGAGTTTTTAGTTTTAGCAGTGGCATCTACTGAGGTAGAGCTTACTAGTTTATGATAAAATCTATCATGAAGAACCTATACATTTGCAAAGTATAGCTTTATTATTATTTATTAGCTGGCTCTGTACTAAGCATCATGGATTATTGTAACAGGTCCCCCAGGTCACATTTCAGTTAAGGCAGTTTAGCTATGTTATTAATCATTAATTCAGCTGAAAAGAGCCTTGTTCAATGGAAGGCACAGCAATGCCAACTGCATAAAGGTTATTCTTTCCAATGAGTCACTGCATAGTTTGACACTTCATGGAACACCCTCCCCCCCTTTTTTTTAGCTTTGGTGTATGACAGGACATGAGTAAGTACATTTGCTCATTCTGAACCAAATCCTGCCATTTTGAGAGAAAAATATGAAAACATAAAAATGCTAGTTTCTGTCCACAGCGTTCTAGGGAAGCAAGCACATCCTAGCCTAGTTTTGCAAGAGCCTCTGTTGCCAAATATATGTTTTTTCAGGCCCCTTCTCCTCTGCTTGCTGCTCCCCAACCATGATCATTATTCTTTTGCTTCCATTTGGCTTCTCTCTTTACAATACATCTTCATCTTCCCATCATGTTTCAATGTGTAATCACTGTCTTAGTTGTCTGTATACCAACTTTGTCCATCTTAACATCTGGAAATAACATTATTGGCAAAAAAGCTACATTCCTGTGGAAAGGCCATGATCCCAGTGGATGTTATTCCATGATGGATCATCTCAGACAGTATACCAAAATAATAATGCATCACAAGGATAGAGCTATCACAAATAATAGAAAATGTGTGAACAATCAGCAAAGGGGGGCTGGTAATTACCTACCAAAATATAATACCTTACAAGCTAGCATGCTCTATTAACTGGCATGCTGGCTTGTAAGGTAAAAGCAAAACTGGAAGTGCCCACTGTGGCACTTACGGTTTCGCTAAGCCCCCACGTCCTAGGGCAAAGCAGCCTGTGCTGCCGACCCCCAGGGCACAGCAGCCTGTGCTGGGCCTACCTCCCTGTCCCTCAGGGGCCGTGGGAGGGGCGGCAATGTGACAGGAGGGGTGGTGACACATTGGATGTGGCAGGAGAGGCAGCTGCCCAAATGGGTAAAGATGCCTGTTCGGGCCTCTCAGGAAACCAGCATATTTTGTTATCTGGCAACCTCCATTCCCCATGTGTGCCAGATAACAAAGCTTTTGCTGTATTGGGTTCCTGTATTATCTGGGGCCATGAAATGCACCTCTCTAGACAAAGGGTAGTTCTATTTTGGGCCAATGTAAGGGAGGAAGTTGTTAATTATATGGAAAACTGGTGCTAGTAAGAAAGGCGGCAGCCAAGCTAATTGCTGGCATCACCTTGTGGAAGGCACTCCAGTGAAGGTTCTGATTTGTTACTGGAATTAGAAGTGGACTGAAAGGAAACCATTCCTTCCACATCCAAAACAAAACAAAACAAAAGAAAAACCCAGAAGCAGTGTAACAAGCATTAAGGACCTTCAACCTGAAGATTTTATTGGACATTGTTAAATATGTTAGGGACTCTACGGCCAAATCAAAAAGTCAAATGGAGCCAGCACCTTGTTTTCTTGGTCCATGCTTATAACTTGACAAAATGAAGCGACAAGCCCAACCCCACACCTTCTAATGTTTGGGCAGGAACCGTGTCTGCCTATTGACCTCTGCTTCGGAGCTGCAAAGCATAAAGAGGAGTACATTACCCATCACCAGTACATGACAAGACCAAGAGAGAGGCTATGTCGGGTCTACCAGGTAGCTAGGGAAGCACCACCTGACATAAGGCCTGGTATGATTTACGTGTGTGTGCCCATGAGTTGCAGCCAGGCGACCAACTTCTCCTGCAGACTGTGGGGGTGGTTGGCAAACATAAAATCACTGACTGATGGAAAGCAATTCCATATATAATTATACAGCAAATGGGAGACTTACCAGTACAGGATAAAACCCGAGGTCAGTCTAGGACCTGAAAAAATTGTACACCATAATTTGCTGTTACTTGTGGGAGAGTTAGTGGGACACACCATTGCCTGACCTTGAAAAAGAACAGTCTTAAGTCAGAAAACATGGCATGAGAACTCATCAGACTAAGCTGTACAATAGCCCATGAGAGTATCTGACCCATAAGACTGACGGTGAATTGGAAACAGATTTTTCTGCTAGATTGGACATAAGTGACAGAATGTGCTATACCCTGTACCTCCTGGAGGAACCACAAATGCCAGGTGTGGCTGGGTTCACTCTTCCCAGTGATGAAACAGCAGAAGGCCATGACAACCAAAAGATGACTCTGGTCCTCTCCTCTCCTAAATTCACTGTGTGAAAGGCCTTCCTGGAACCTGGTGAATAACACTCCTCAGCCCATTCAAGTGAGGAAGCCAGTTCAGTGCCTTACCTATGACACCCCAGGCATAGCCTTCAAAATTCCCATCTCTCATCCTGGCAATGCTAGGATAACAATGTCACTACCTCAATTTACTGGGGACAGTAGATCATTCACACAGGGGAGGATGTAACAAGCACTAAAATGCATGTACCTCAGAGAGAAGTGTGGCTTTGCAGCAGCAGAGGTTTGTCTCTTCTAAGGCACCATAGGGAGCAATGAATTTTGTCCTTCTGGGGATGCCAAACTAAGGACAAATGAAAACCTGCCTAAGGGAGGATAACTTGGAAGTTGGAAGCCCCACATAGGAGGCTGGCAAACAAAAGGATTCATCAGCAAGCTCAAGAAAAATCCCAGCCTCCTGATTAGCTGGGAGGGCTCCTTAAAGAGAGGAGTTTTTTTTCCTGCCCCCAGGGGGGCAGAAGTGGGAGAGAAGGCATACACTAGAAGATGGCAGAAGGAGTTGTGCAGAAGTGGATCCACCCCCTTGGGCCAGCTGGAGCTCACAAGGGGACCTCCGAAGGACCAGGGAGCACTCAGCTTGGAGAAACCAAGCCAGGGATTCAGGAAGTGACAGGCTGAATCCCACAGGCATACCATTCCCAAGTAACCCATGACCCCTGTGCAGGGTAAGAGGGAAGGGGAGCCTGGAGGGAGTTAGTCCCAGGTTGCCTTTGGTCATTTGTGAGAGGTCAGGCTGACCTGAGAAGAAGAGGGTACTGAGCATCACGCAGGGAAGCTGTGTAATGGAGGAAATCCTAGGAGGGGTGAGCAAAGGGATTTAGAAAGACCAAGAGGGGCTGGAAAGTGAGGTGGCCCTTGCGTTGCTTTGTTTCATTTTTGCTTTTGAGTTAAGGTTTGTATCAGTGGCAAGATAGCACTGTCTGAGGGTATCGGAAGTCAGAGTCAGCTTATCAGATGAGCCAGAAGGCATGGTGTCCTCTACCAGCTGCTGCCTGAAAAGCCAGCTGAAGACAAGGTTGTGTGCACTAAGCCCAGCAGGACCCAGGCTGCACCCTCTGCTGACCACTGGAGAGACTGTAAAAGGCATTTTTATTGTCACTCTGATGCATAGTGGTAGTAAGTCAGAGTACCCATGTATTTAAAGTGCTGTATTACCAATGTGAATTATAGTATGTTATAGTTTAATTTGTTAATGTTGAGTTGTTTACTATTGATTGTTAACTGGTATTATTAGTTTAGTTTTGCATTTTTCTTTTCTGTGTCATTCATAAATTCAAGTTCCTATAATTTATATAGTATTAAAGTTTAGATATATTTATATATCAGTTTGTATAGTCTTGCACTGGATGAAGGGAACTCAGAGTACTCTGCTGCTCGGCTGCTACAAATTCTCTGGTGGACTGGGAGAAAGACCAAGGCCACTAGCAACCCAGGATCCAAAATTAGCAGTAGTCCTGCCCCAGAACACTGGACCAGAATTACAGAAGAAACTGAGGAAAGGAACAGACAGTTTTTATGTCTAGTATACATAAAGTGGTCCCACTGGGACTCAGTAGCTGGTGCCACTAATGGGAAGGGGACCTGCTGTGACAACAGTATCAGAACATTAATCATCGTTAGTCCTTCAGTAAATGATTAAGGAAGAAATCTTGCCTTGAGGTGTAATGACTTGCATTTGCACTGCTGGGCTGTTGCCACAGGAAGTAAAGTTAAAGTTCCACCCTAATTAAACTGTTTCTTGCCTCTTGTTTTTCCTGCAGTCCAGAGAGCACTGCACTGCAAGCCGTGGTGTAGAGAATAAGCCAGTAGCTACGATCAAAGGTTTGAGTGGTAAGAAAGAGTTGTAACAGACATAAATGAACAGATTTTGCATTGCTTATGCTGCTCCAACACTTGCTGCAACTGGGCTGCATCATCAGTGTCTCACCTATCTGGAGACACAGAAGAGGATCTGCCCTTTCAAATGCACCCTGGGCTTGAAGTTCATTTTTTAGAAAAGTTGATTTTTTGTACTCTAGGTTGCTAGCATTATGCAAATATTTTTGAGGCTGGTATGAACAACTGGCCACAGGACTATACAGGATATGGCAACTGTCACAATATTTTCTCAAGGGATATTTTGTAAGGTGAAACCAGTATGCTCTCATGACCAAATATTAGTCTGTTTTCCTATTAATGTCTCAAAAATCCCACACCTCAGATTATGTAATACTTACCATTATCCCATTACTCCTGAGCAAGAATAATAGTCACTCTATAATTTCTGTTTTTTCTGCAAATCAGATAACAAATGAAAATATTTTACATATCCATTCCCTTGTTGCTAGAACACCTCATACTTGAGGTAACATATTGCAATCTTTGCCAATTCTGTTAAACTCATTAAGACTAACAACTTTTCCACTTTTCTGTGGATGAGTTCATAAAAATATTTTGCTCTTCTTATAATATGAAAAAATCAAATTTTAATTGTAGCCAATTGTACAAATTTTAATTGTAGCCAAAAAGACTTGTGTAAACCTGTGCTGTAAGACTCAAGTAACATGTTTTACCCATAAATTTGTATGTGCTTCCTTCAATCTCATGTACTATAATTAGAGTATATGTGAAGTGTTATACATGCATATGCATGCTCCAGTACTCACTTGGAGTACTGCCTCCAGTTTTGAGCCCCACACTACTAGAGGAATGTGGATAGCTTGCAAGAGTCTAGAGCAGAGCAAAAATTATGTCTGGGAGGCATGACTTCCAAGGAAAGGCAAAATGTTATTTAGCTTAGAGAAGACTGAAAGGGAATTTGCTAAAAATGTTCAAATAATGAAGAGCAATTATAGAGAGGATTGAGTCAGTCTATTCTCTGGGACTATAGGAGACGGAACTAGCAGGAATGGACTTGAGCTGCAGCAAGGGAAATTTAGGTTGGAGATTAGAAGGCACTTCAGGACTATGAGTGTGGTCAAGCATTGGAACATGCTACCTGGAGAAATTGTGGAATCTTCATCCCTGGCCATTTTCAAGAGTAGGTTAGACAGACACTTAGCTGGGATGGTTTAGTCAGAGATGTTCCTGCCTTGAGATGACCTTGTGAGGTCCTTTCATGACCTAATTTCCTATGATACTATTAATAATACATGGCAAAGTGAAATCATCTGATCCATGATGTTACCATGAATAATCAGTTTAGGAGAAGCCCAAAAGACTTAGCTTCCAGCATTTCAATGCACAAGCTAAACCAATTCACTGTGATGAACCATCACTGCTCACAGAACCTGGGTGGAGTTCAGGTGTCAATTCAGCAGTAAAGGCATACCATTGCCCAAATGTCCTTCAGTGTCTGTCTTTGCTTTCTAGAGAAAGAATATCTGGAAACATTTTTTACTTTGTTTTTTTATACTGAGCTGAAGAGCAAAAAGAAAAACCTGAAGGTTTTTATAGTAATGGAGGGCATTTAGGACTGTACGGTTGAAATTCTATACAACATAGCTTGAAAGGACTGAACTCTCATTTAGAAGCTCTTCAACAAAAACCTAGATACATACATCCCTTTGAGAGCAAATGCATCAGTGTCCAACAAATTATTTTAAAGAGAAGTTAACAATACATTCAAAGGGCATCATATTCTTTACATCAGTCACGGGCCAAATATATAGGGGATAGGATCAGTTTCATTGGTCCACTGTGCTCTATTTGTGTTGGCTCACGTAATCCAAATGGAGTGGAAACCTCTCCCAACTCATATTATGTAGTAACTGGCTTTGCCACATTTGGTATCTCCCTCCTGGCTGATCAGTGGTAGGGGTAATTAGGAAGTACAGAGGACCTGGCAAGAGGAGAGAACTCAGTACAAATCACACTCACAATCCCCTACATATTAACTTGCATTATTCCAATTCTTCTCTTATTTCTTACTGTGCCAGGTATAGTTTCTATACAGAATGTCCCTGTTTTTCTAAGTATCCACAAGAGTTACATTTATTTGCAAGCATAATGTTGTATAAGTGTCCATATTCCCGTAGTGTATTCTTGATCTTTACTCATTATTCTTGTTATTTAATTTCCAGGAACTCCCACAGTGGTTTTTTCCCCATATAACTAAGGAATAATACAGTCCCAACCACAAAAAAAGCTCATGCTTTCAAACCTCAGCCCTGATAATGAGATAATGACTCAGTATGGTATGCATGACTTCTGTATTGAAACGGCCCTGCGCTGACTTCAGGAGTCTGTCCCTACAAAGCAAGGTGAAACTGGAGCTTGCCAGGAATTTTCCAAAATAGTTTTTCCTCAGAAAATGCGAATGCATCCACGTAATGTATAAGGAATATATTGATTTAAATCAACTTCTGCTAAAACAAAGGCTCATTTTGGATGGAAACCACCCTGTTTTCCTGCCGGTTTGCCTGGTAGGCTGCCAGGGAGTTTTGGGATCACAGGTTTTGCAACTCTGAAGATTCTTATTTGAACTGCCTAGAGCTGTGGGACCCAGGGCTTCCAAGCTCTTTGAGGCACTCCCCAGATGTAGCTGTGGCTTGTAGGGGTTTGGCTTCAGACTTTGTGCTGATTTGTAACTAAAACTTTTCTAGAATTTCTGCAGAAGAGAAATCCCTAATTTAAACCAGTTCTAACTGGTACCTAAGACAACTAGCAAAATTGGAAGGGTGGGGAAGAAGGATAAAGCAGGATGTTCTTCTATGGTGATGCTTACAACAAACTACTGTATTAATATATTTATGTCTTATGTGAATCATATTAAAGCTTGCCCTACACTTGTCCAGGCAATTCAAAGAGCTTCATTTACTCTGCGATGTGCTTTCCCAAGATGCAACAAAAGCCACATCCTAGAAAATTATACTGTTAACCACTAAAAAGTAGTAAATAATCTTTCCTTGGTAGCTAGATGATTGTATCTTCCATCGAAGTAAATGGCACAGCTCCCTGTGGCAGGGCACTGTTAATACCTGCCACTTTAAGGCCCAAGAAGGCAGCATCCAAGTGCTTGATTGCAGTGGCCATTTTAGAGAGCAGGCTATAAATAAGGAAGCAGCAGTTGCCTACTAGTAACCATGAGAGAGACATCAGCTGGTGGAGCTGAGGCTCAGGAACAGCTTGGAGGTTTATAGGCTGGGGCTATTTGGGTGGAGGAGGCTCCAGGTCCTAAGCATGACCTAAAACTGCACCCTGCAGTAGAAGGGAGGCCTGGTGGGACTGCTGTGGTGTGGCAGCCCCATGAAATGCCAGGCCAGTTACCTCCCTGGTAAAAGGCAGCCAGTGAAATCTTCCACCTTATTTGGCATACTTCATGCCACCATGTCCCACCTCAGACTCAGCTCTGGTGAAGAGAATTCACATGCTTCTGAGACATAAAACATTCACAATCCTTCAAAGTATGTACAGCTGTGCTTCATTCTCTCAGCGTATTTTTAACGCAGCTGAAATATCAACTGTATGTAAGGTGAGGTAACTCCCATGCAATATGTTTTTAAGATTTCTTTCACCTTATTCATAACATTGCTTGTAATTAGACCAAGGTGGAGTAACAGGCCAATGCAGTGATATGGTTTTTGTTATTCAAGCCAGCTTGCCTATCTCTGCCCAGCACTGTACTGTGCTATGTAGACATACTCTAAGTTTAGTATAGCAGTTGGCAGTGTCTTTCTGAAAGTACTATATGCACTAAATCCAAGTATATCACATTCTGGTTTTTGCTGCCCTCTTCTGTAGAAATAAACGTATACAAGACTTGCTGAAAAAACTAATTTACAATGCAAGTTAAATAAAGGCTTGAATGTTCATTTTTTTAACTGCAAATTTTTAAATCAAACTATACCAATAGATTGAGAAACCACTCCCTCCACTCTTAAAGATTATTGGCCAGTTGGTTGCCACATGACAGATCTGGTTGAAATTAATAGCACTATTCATTATAATAGTGTCAAGCATGTGTGTGGGATTGTGTTGAATTACTTAACGAAGGGTAGAACTAACAGGAAAAATCTTGCCGTGCACAAACTTTTTAAGGCCACGCACCTGCCCAGAGAGGAGCTGGGTGTGGAGTGCGGTGGAGGCACCGGGGCTGGCATTGGACACTTACTGAAGGTAAGCTCCTCACTCCTCATGCAGGGCAGGCAGAGGCTCCTCCCCGAGGTGAGGTGAGGTGAGGCAGGGACGGGGGCTGGCACAGGCTCTGCCAGTTCTGGGGAACTGCTCTGCACCCCCATATCACCTCAGGAAGCGAGGAGGCACATGGCATTAGAACTGGGGAGTGGAGCAGTTACCTGGAGCTGGCGGAGCCCGCGGAGCAGTTCTCCAGAGCTGGCAGAGCCCGCACCAGCCCCCAACCCCAGCCCTGCCTTGCCTCACCTCGGGGAGGAGCTGCTGCCCGCTCCACATGAGGAGTGAAGAGCTTACCTCTCACGCCAGCCCGGGTGCCTCCCTCTCAGTTCTATCAATTGATTGTGTCTGGCCCATGGCTGGGCCACAGCATCAATTTTACCAATTGGTTGTGTTCGGCCCATGGGACACTTACTGGCAGACCATGCAAAAAGGGGGAGGCGGGACCAAAGTGGCATGCTCACAAACCGCTATTCCTTAGAGAGAACATTGTCTAGGATAACCTCGCCTCTCCAAGCCATCAGTCCTTTTCTGGCACTGTACCCTCTGCCGTGCTTCTCCCGCCAGAGATTACCAGCTTAGTGGAACTACTTGGAGCTCCTTAGCCAGCTGGTTGCTGGCTCGCTGCCTCCAAGATGATCCCACCTGTCTTTGTGGGTTTTGGCATGCATGTCCTTCCCTCTCCTCTCCACATTCAGATTCTCTCCCCTCTTTCCCATTTTCTGAGGCTACTCTAGCATTATGGAGCAGCTACTCTGGAACTGCAGCTCTCAGGGAGCTCTTTCGTTCGTCGGCTTCTGCCAGCACTCAGTAAGTATCCTCGTAGTCTCCTCTTCTCTACAATGTGCCTAAATGACTGAGGGACTTGGAGTTCAGGAATGGTATGCAGTATGTCTAGAAATTAGCTTTGGATCCTTTGAGGTAAATGCATTAATAGAACTGATAATGAATACAGAACAGCATTGAGACAGGGATGAATAACAGTTCTTGATAATCATCAAGTTTCCCCTTTTTACTTTCAATAGTTCTTTTTTTATTTTAACTTGGGTCCCTGAAAAAAGTACCATTAAACTATTTTCACACATATTGAGTTTGTATGGGCTTCATGATATCCTTCCACTTATTGTAAACAGGGCACTTAAATGTACAAGAAAGTAGAATATGTTCTAATATACCATACCCTCAGGTATGGACACAGTGCACAGAGGTCTATGTGGTAGACCAAAAATCAATTAAAAAGGAGGAGTCATTCCTACTGTGTATGAGTGGTAAAGAGCTTTTGTGATATCTTTTTATTAAACCAAATGTATAGCTGGGAGAGCTGCTGGATAAGCTTCTGGGCCTGAAGTGCCCTTCCTTAGGTCTAATACCAATTCCTTGCTCTGAGGAAGGGCACTTAAGATCCAAGAGCTTGTCCAGCAGCTCTTCCAACTCTACAATTGAGACAAAAATGCCTGGACCATTTCCTGGACCATCACAGTTACAAAAACACTCCAGCCCTACTACTCATACTTCGCTAACACATACAGTCACTGTTTGAGGCCGGGTACTGATATAGCACTGTGTGGTTTTCTCAGACCTATTTGTGTAAAACTCACATCAACATGATTGATTCCTTCTGTGACATCTAGCGTGTGTAGATGAAACAGGGGCCCTAAACTGATGTGATGGATTTTTTAAAACACCACTTCAATTTAGGGCAAAGTAAACCCCTATGTCATGTACACCCATGTCTTACCTGCCTGTACAGTGGTGGGGAGGGGATGGCAGATGCCAGCTGGCAGAGTGGTCCTTGAGCTGTGGGTGGGGAGAGACTGGTGCTTCCCTCCGCAGCAGCGGCAGCCCTCCCCTTAAGGTGGCACCCACCCACAGGCACCCAGCTCAGGTGGTCCCGGGAGGCACTGTAGGCACGGAGGAAGGAATGGGTCCCTGCACAGCTCATACAGGTAGGTAGGCTCCAGGGGGAAAAAAAAAGATCAGGCTCACTGCTTTTTTATTTCTTTGGTGGAGCATGCCTTCCCAGGCTGCTGCGGAGCTGCCTGCACAGTCCCTGAGCTGCACAAAGCTCGGTGCTTCACTCCACAGCTGTAGGGCAGCAAACTAAAACTCCCTGGAGGTGTTTTAGTTTGCTGCGCCCCAAAGTCATTTAAGGTGCATTACCTTTCAGTTTGGTTGGAATTAATGTGCAATACGTCACCAAGGCATGCAAACATCAACACCATTAAAGCAGTGCAAAAGCATTTAACCTGCTTTAAACTGTTGGACACACATGCTTCTCATTTCATCTATGCATGCCCTTTGGCTCTACAATTCTTGCCTGTTAATTTTTTCAGATGTAATGATGTTTTAATTCTGAAAAATGCTTGTTACATATTTTATGAGAGAATTCCACCGCATTAATGAAAGATTTGAAAATTATTACATCATTTTACTATACTGCAAAGTTTACAGTATGCCACAGTATGACCACTGAAACTACAGGAAGAAAAATACACCAAGAAAATAAAACAAGGCAACTTTACTGACAAGTCTCCTCCCCTTCTCAGAATCCAGCTTCCCAGGGTATTTCACAAAACCAAACAGAATCCAGCGTATTCTAATACTATACTTAAAAGTATGCCTGGGCTTGTTTTGCTTGGACTAAGAATATCTCTGGTACATGGATTATTGATTTCTCAAAATAGCAATGTTAGCTAATAAACAGAAGGGCTGAGTGCCTCTGTCCCTGAAGATTTTCAACCTCCCTCTGGGGATTAGATAATAAGACAGTTTACTGGTATCACTGATGCTGCTGAAATTAATTTGCTTTTGGCACTGAAACTGCAAAGCCATCTTACTGTAATAGAGTTTCATCCCTCTTTGCAAGCCAGCAAAAATTTCATGCTGTTCTAATAGCTGCTTCAAGTTGTCTAGAGGCATCTGGCTGGAATAGTTCTTAGACAAGAATGGCATAAATACTTTATTCTGATACCTTAAGCTAAGGTATCAGCAACTCAAGGTAAGGTAGCAAGAACCCTCTGTATCATTTACAACCTTTACAGGTCTTGCATCTATTATGACCTAATGGAGCCTAATGAAAAGAGTATCTAATACATATGGCAATATGGTAAATGAGCACTACTGGTTTTGCTATTTAGGAAAATATACAAAGACTTTCTTTGCTTCCAGTTTATGTGAATTAGCTTTGAATTTGGAGGCTGAAAATCTCATAGCAATACACAATGGCTGCATTTTGCTTGCTTTCAAATTTGATTCATAACCACTTGAAATGAGAGTTGGGTGCTCCCAGCAGACCTTATTTGAGGTTTTAGTCCCTAATGAAAGCTCAAACCAGGGAAAACATGTCTTTTTCTCAAATAACAGTATTACAGACCCTGCAAATGTGGGTATATATCAAAGGATATGGGTGTAAACTGTTAAGATACAACTGTTCTATAGCAGAACAGTTGTATCTGTTAAGATACAATCTGTTAAGATACAACAGATCTGTTAAGATACAACATAATTCTATAGCAGAACTGCTTCAGCTCTAATGCTATTTAATTCAGGGTCAAAGACAGATTTAACTAATTTCTGTCACTGCAACATCTTGCAACAGCTCCCCTCCCCTTTTAAATTTTGATGTGGTCAAACAGTATTTTGTCCATACCCAGAGGGGCAAACAAACATCACCCCAACAAATATAAATATAAAAGACAATTTCTGTAATAATCTTGCAGTTATAGCCCCAGAACTGTAGGACCAATTCATCTAGGAGCACTTGGATGGAACCAGAACCCCTTCTTTGGTCATAGAGGAGCCATGATGACTACTGTAGATTGCTAAGGGCCTGGTTAAGTTGTAACACTACTTTTTTCCGAAATGATTTGCAAGTAAATAGCTGCTGTAAAATCTAGCTGGACCTCTGTGGAATAATGGTACAGGCTGCCTGAAAGATGATCTGAATCCACTGCATTTCCTAGTTGCTCCTTCCAGGGCTGGTCTCTTCAATTTGTGGGTCACACCCACTGATTTCAGCATTGAGTGAGCCTGTACTGTTAATCAGTGCTCAACTATTGACCCTCAGGCAATGACAAGGCTACAATCCATGGCACAGATTTCATTTGGATGAAAAATCACTGATGTAAAGGACTACAGTACTGTTCCCATGAAGATATTGCCATCTGGCAAAGGAATAAGCAAAGTGTGTATACAAGATCTGGACTCCACTTTTAGCTACTGGTAAATGTTTTTGTTAGTGAACTTGTGACAGGGTGAGGATAATTTTCCTCATGAGCAAACAAAACAATAAAAACTGGTTTGGAAGAAACCACTTATTTTCTTATCCCACAATGACCTCTGTTGTGATGCAACTGCCTAGCATGTGTAGAGTTTCCAAAGAACAGAAAATCTACATACTCGTATTGCAAATTTATTTTAAGAGAGAAATGCTAACTTGTTCATCGAGCTGTCTCACCAAATTAATCTTCTAATTTATAGTAGATAAATTAGTAGATGTATAGTAATTAATCTTCTAATTTATTGTTACCTTAGGACAATTCTACTATCAAGGTAGCTGTACCTTGTGTAACATAAAATAGCTCTAGTGTCATGGCTATGTGAAAATCTTCCCTAAGGGATGTCTTTAATACTTACTATTTGTTATAATCTGATTTGTTCCAAAAATAATAGATTTTCTCATTAGAAGCATTTTCATTATCCCTAAGGATGCCATCCTGGCAGAGGAACTGTAACTCACAGGCAGGGAAAGTAGCCCCACATTTCCATCAATATGGAGAAGTATAATGCTGCTTATGCTTCATTTAGTATCTTGTTGCAATATTAATTTTGCCAAAGATGATACTAACTTGGATCTAGACCAGTAAACCCACACAAAAGCCTTTGTGCAACTTGTTCCCACTAGAGCCCAAATTATGTTCCTTGTGTATTTTGGAGCAGAGAAAACTACCTTCAACATTGGACATGAAACTCTAGGATCCAAACATGGAAACTAAACCCATATCTGTCACAGTAGCAAGAAACACCAGGGCCATTTTAAAATATATTGAAATGCAAATGCCAGTCCCATTCTTTATTAATAATATTTCAACTAATATGTAGATATATAGATACTGTATTTACTCGAATCTAAAATGAACTCCCCCCCCTCACTCCCCAATCAGCATGGGGAAAAAAGCCCCACAGGGAAAAAAGCAGAGGAGGAGGGTAGGCATTAGGGCTGTGAGGAATGTCGCCTGACATTTTGTTTCAAAGCTGTTTTGATGTATTTCGAGCTCAAAGTAGAGAAATCAAAACAAAACAAAAGCCTTCAAAACAGCTTTGAACTGAAACAAGGGAAATGTTTTGAAAATTTCAAAACATTTCAAGTTTCAAAGCCAGACTTACTGACTTTAGTCAGCAGCACCCACCTCCTGGCATCTGGCAGGCAGATTGGGGACTCACCTGCATACCCAGGAAGGCTGTGGGAGCTGTGCTGGACTCCTCTCGGGGGTGACAGCCCCTGATCTGCCTGCCAAATAATAGTTTGCACCCAGCACAGGGAAGATCAGTGCTGCCGCTGGCCCCAGGTGGCAGCATCCACCTCCTGTCATCCGGCAGACAGATTAGGGGTCTGCACCCCCAGGAGGACTCCAGCACAGCCCCCACAGCCCTCTTGGCAATGTGGCTGGGCCCCCAATCTGTGTGCAGGATTACAGGAGGTGAGTGCTGCTTCCTGGAGCCAGCAGCAGCACAGATCTTCCCCGTACTGGATCTAGCTGGCAGCACCTGCCTCCTTTCATTTGGCAGGCACACTGGGGGCTTGCCCACACCCCAGGGAGGGCTGCGGAGCTGTGCTGGACTTCTCCCAGTGGTGCAGGTCCCTGATCTGCCTGCCAGATGGCAGACCCAGCATTGGGAAGATCGGTGCTACCGCTAGCCCCAGGCAGCAGCACCAGCCTCCTGTCATCTGGCAGGCAGATCAGGGGCCTGCACCCAGGAAGGACTCCAGCATAGACCCCACAGCCCTCTTGGAGGTGCAGGTGAGCCCCCAATCTGCCTGCCTGCTGCATTTTATGATTCCCCATTGTAACCTATGGGTGAAATGGCAAAACAGCATCGAGACAGCAAAACAGTTTTGATGAAACAAAACAGAACAGTGCTTTTGAAATGAAATTTGAAACAAAACACTGTTCCATCAAAACAGAAGTCAAAGGGAAACAGTAGCGCTGTTCTGCACAGCCCTAGTAGGCACAGCTATAGCTCTGATTCTGGTCCTGAACTTGGATCAGAACTAGTCAGACCCACAGTAGTCACCTGCCTCTGTGCCCCACTTTTGATTACCCTCTGCAGCTTCTGCCTGCCCCTCTGCCCTCTTCCTCCCCACTCTGCTGTCAGGCACAGCCCAGCTCCAGTTCAGGCTGGATTCCCTCCTGGGCACAGGATACAGGGAAACTCCTTCTCCTGCCAGTCAATCAGTATTGCCTCCACTGCTGTATGGTCCAGCAAGATCTGTGTTTCAGCGAGGGAATAGAGCCCAAGAAGCAACTGACATTAACAGCAGAGGAGGGCTAATAGGGAAGAGGCAGAGACTGTTGGGAGTAGCAAGGAAGAAGGAGAAATTGTGGAGTTGTGGAGGGAAGAGGCAGGGGCTGTGGGGAGCTTGGGGATGGGGTGCAGGTGCCAGAGGCAGGAAGTCTGTAGGGGTAAGAAGTGGGGCGGGGGAAGGCAAAGGGCCACCTGACCCCTGCAGTCACCTGACCCTCTCAGCCACTACTTTCTCTGACGTATCAGTGGGGAGGAAGGACAAAATCAAGGCAAACCTCTGATAATTAAATTCTACACTTTAAAAAGTATACCAAATTTACAAATTTTCCATATATACAATTTAATTATTGGGATCATCTTAAATTCAGTGTTCTTTTAGATTTGAGTAGATACAGTAAGCACACATGGTTTCCTGTGAACATAATGTGAGAATTTGCTATTATTTCTTATCTCTGAAATAACAGAACCAAACTCTGTGATAGCAGAAAAGTTAAATTGTGAGGAAAGTACTGGTAAGGGAAAATCACAACTGAGAAGGGACCCTTATTGCCTACTTTGCCGGTACAGGTAGAGGGGATGAGATTTCAGCAGCTCTGGGGGCATGGAAGGAGGATTTCAGTCCTATAAAATACCATTACTAAGGAGATCACAACCACCCACACTTTTATTTTGGTTCAGTGGCCAAACTGAAAAATTAAAAAGGACCAAACTCAAGAAAAGAAAATATTTTTGGCAAACAAAATATTTGTTTCAAATTAAAAACAAAAACCAAAAGAAAAGCAGAAGAATTTTGAAAATCAAAAGTCTTCTTCACAAAAAGGCTTGAGGACCACTCTCAGACCCAGGAAAAGGAGGTAGTATTTACTCTTTCCTTACTGCCTATCATTCAATGATTAAGACACTCACCTTGGATGTGGAAGATGCAGCTTCAAACCTTTCCCTGCCTCATTAGGAAAGATCCTTGCACCTGGATCTTCTCTCTCTCAGGAGCGTGCACTAACCACTGGAATTTCAGTTATATATGGACACTGACAGAAGCTCTACCACCATTTCCATTACCGTACTTACTCACACACTACATATCTCCAAACACTATATTTTCTCACATATAGCTTGCTCATGAATGTAATACACATCCTATTTTTGGAAGACCTGAAACAGGACAAAACATATTTTGGAGTATGTTTATGTATCTGAGGGCTGCAGTCTCTGGATTCTGGTCGTGGAGGGGGTCATGGGCTAACCCCACGTGCTAGTCTGGACCCATGTCAGTCAGTTGGGTGCTTCCCAGAGGTCCAGAGATTTGGCAGTGGGGGAGTGGTGGCAGGGATAAATGCTATGGGGAGCACCTCTGGATGAATGCTGCCACTGCTCCCGCACTGCGAAGTCTCTGGATCTTTGGGGAGCTGTATTTCTCACATATAATGTGCATCTGTGTTTCCCCCTGCTGGTTGGAGGGAGAGGGTGGTCATGCACATTTCATGAGAAATATATGAAAATACATACAACTTGTTTTTGGAAGAATGCAGAAAAAAACATTTGCAGAATCTTAACTGCCACATCATGGGCTCAGCATGGCTGAATGGTGCCATGAAGGGGAGGAGGCCAATCCTCAGCATCACTTAGTCTCTAGCTGCAGCTTCAGAACTAGAGTTCCATTGCTCAGAAGTGATAACAGGGTGAATGCTAACTGTGACCCCGAAGGCCACCCTGGGCTGGGAAAAAACACAGCTCATGGCAGTCATTACAGGAAGCTATTAAATGGCAGGCATTAGATGCTTCCACTTCAGTGCAGAAAATCAGCTTCTCCACTTAAGACATACACTCTAATTTTGGATAGCTGATTTTGAGGAAAGAGTACCTGTGGTATACTAGCAAATACACTGTGCACATGGGGCCCAAGTGCCCTTAGAGATCTGATCTTTTGTTCCCAAATGTAATGTGTATTTATGTTAACAGTGGTTTAAATGCCTGCAATGTGCATAGAGCATTTTGAACATATGTTTATTTGTTCCAATTTTTTTTTTCACATTGCTAAAAAGTGAGGAAAAAAAAGTTAGGTCAGCCCAAAACCAAAGTTAGGCCATCAACTCTCCCCTCCCTTCCCACAATGTACCAGTTATTCAACTTCCATACTGCTCTGTGGAGTACCTAACACAGTCAGTTTCCAGGCTCTGATTAGCCTGCCAAGCACTTAGAACTTTTATTGTTCCCTGAATCTCAAAAGGGAGAGTTTATGAAGTTCTGCGCTGTGGGAGAGGGAACCTAGGGAGGAGGTGCCCATTCTGTTTGGTACTATTATCCCCTAAACACAGTGGTAGCAGGTAAGTGCCTGCTGATCCTACTGTCCATTTACAGACCATTCTTTCAGAAGTGTTCTGGAGGAAGTGCCTGATTAGGGGAAAAAAGCACTTGGAAGCAAAGCTGAGGGAGGACAGGAGTTGGGGGTTAATGCTGAAGTCCAGGGTCTCTATTTGAATGAAATTTGAATGGATTTGATGGTATACACAAGTTTCCTGGTACTGTTGTGAGGGCAGAACAGTTGTTTTAGATGGTATCTCTATGGAGCAAGGACTGTCATTTATTACAGGTGTGCATCACTTAAATTAATTGGAGCCCACCACGGTTGAGACTTTTCAGCCTGAAAATGCCAGTGTAACACTATCATTAAATTATAATAAATAACTCTCTTGTTGGATGAATTAAGAGGAAGTACGTTAAGAGTGGAAACTGATGGCATTTCCTGTTCTAATAAGCCTATTTAGGGGGAAGGGTAACGGGACCTCAAACACATGCCCAGTACTGCTATAATATTGCTTTCTGGAGGAAAAGGATATTTAACTCTTTTCCATCAGCTTTTAATAAACAGAAATCAAACCCAATATCAGCTAGGATTAGATTGTGAATCCCTTGTTTACAATGGTAACCAAGATGAATAGTTCCATTGACTTCAATAGGATTATTTATGTGGCAGTTTAACAACATGAGGATGAGGCCCCCACCATGATCTGTAGATTACAGACATCTCAGGGGACGACTCTGTGAAGTGCCATGCAGATATGGTGGACTCCTTATTGAAATCACTTTGGGAAATGGTGATTTGATTCAATAATGGGCTGATTCCATTAAAAGGAGACCCCTCCCCTCCACAGCCTGCTTGTGCCCCTCATCTCCCACCAACAGGTGCCTGGCCCCCCAGCCCTGCCGGAGGGGGCCCTCAGCTGCCAAGGCTACAGGGTCAGGGTCCTGGGACAGCAGCCCTCTTGTCCTGGCAAGAGGCGGCGGCTGCTGCAGTGGAACAGAGCCTGGCTCCCCACCTGCTGCTGTGCGGGTTCAGTTGGGGATGGGGCCACTTTCCCAGTGTGGTGCACACTCACAGAAGGGCAGGAGGGAGACCCACACCTCTCAGATCTGTGCACAGGGTGGGAGTGGGAGTGAGCGCAGGCAGTGAGGGCAGTGGCTTGGGGTTACCCCTGAAAGCTACCACGCATGCAGAAGCATGTCACCAGGGATCCCAGCCCCTGCCCCCTGGATGAGCCACCCACAGCCCCATCCTAGTCCACACTGAGGTCCCCAGCCCTGCCCAACTCCCTCCCTTTCTTCCTACATGGTCACAATTTCCACCTTCTCCACTACCTGCAGAAGCTGCTTTCCAGGCTCCCTGGGGCCATGTGTATGTACAGTACCTGCACATGGTGCCCTGTGCCTGACCACCCTCCTTCCACTCCCTCCCTGCAAGCCAGAACTTTGCCAGCCTGCAGAGGACTTGTTGCAAAACTGAAAAATCCTCAGGCTTCCCCTGGAAAATGATTCCAAAAACCAAAAATTGTGATTCTAGTATGAGCGATTTTTACATGTAATAATATACACACACATAGTTTTTGTTTTCACATATTGATTTAAATAAGCCGCTGATTCTATTAACTAGTGTTTCTATAAAGTGGAATCCACTGTACATGCACAACTCATTGCAAATTACAATAATGCAGCACACTGCAAAGTCAGATGGCAGAGACTGGGGTGAAATGTGATCAGGTCCAAATCATCCAAAGCCTAGGTTATGCAATCATGTTGATTTATTTTCTCCTCTACACATGCCTTGCTGATGGCTCCAGGTATTTTGTAATGATGTAGTGTGATAGTGTATACTAACTACAAGTTAATGATAGCACAACACTTCAATTACTCTTAGAGAGCTGGTTTTAGGCACCCTGGAATCCAGAGGATTGGGATGTTAATAAATGTTAATATATGCCTATCCTTTTTTATTCTAATGGGTGTAACTGACATCCTGCCCACTCTCTCAGCAATTCCTAGATAAATAAAACTCCAAACCTTTTTAGGTTCCTTAATCTCTCTCTTGATTTTTATAATTCACAATAAAAGGAAAGAAAACAAAAATAAAATATCGGTGTTTATTATGTGTGTTGTAAGATAATGATGGACCCATATAAGTGACATAGGGAGCTTTATCTGTCTGCATTATTAAGCAGACCAAGCACATACCAAGGCTCATGCCAAGATTCTGGTATAACACTGCCATCTGCCGGCTAAAATTTGATTACAGTCAAATATAACGTTTAAAAATTCAAATTTTTTCATGTATGAAAAAGAGTAGCTTGTTTTCATTTAGGAAGTATTTCTGAGATATCAAAGATGTAACAACATTAATACAAATTCATAAAAACATTTGATACTGGTACCTTGTATTATTTTAAATTCCACTATTAATCATCATATATACTCAAAATTACAATGAACAGAAAAGGAATATTCTGATTTCGAATCTTTATTTTCTTCTCTTTAGTGATGCTGGCTATTATATAAATAAATGTTATAATTTTGCTACTGTGGGTTAAAAAATTAATGTAAAATTAAGCTACAGGTCCATAAGTTTTATCCTAGTTCCCAAACTGTATTTACCAAAGTATTTAAAACATTTAATCCATTGGAAAGTAATATTTTCAGTATTTATGTGGAAGTAAACTTCACAATACTATAGTCATAAAATAAGTATATTTAAAATATATTTTATTGTAGAATAAATGATAGTAATGAATCACATATAACATACTGAATAAGAGGCACACATTAGAAAACAATTTTAATAAGTCTTAACTTTCTTTAAAAACAGCAAGTGTCAGATCATTCAGCTAGTGACTTATTGCACATAATTTTCATATCCAGAGAAATGAAAAATCAAATTAAACCTTTCATTCTAAATGCATGTGTGTGTATACAGTAATGCCATTTATTTATAAGCCATAACCAGCTGTAGTTAGAATGCCAATGTAACTGCATCCTTTGCATGAAATCTGACACTCAATTATAACTTATTTATCAAATCTGAGGAGTAATGATAATATTAAATCCTACAAAAACTGATATACATTTCCACATTGCATTAATCAAAATGTCTAAAGGATGAATAGAAATAAGATGAAATATTTCATCCATCATATTTTAGACTAAAAAAAATGTATAAAAATAACGCTGACATCATAACCAGCAGTAGACCTTTTTATAAATTGGATGAATATATTAGTGTAACTTGTCATAAGCCAAAAGCATAATTCATTTATTCATCCCGACTTTGCAATTTGGCTAAATTTGTCATACTGAGCAAGGTAAAATGTGAGACCCTTGGATTTGCTGGAAAAAAGACAGCAACATAGGGCAGGGTGTACTGGAACTATGCTTTATACTTTAGTCTATTTCTATGTACCCATGAAACAATTAAGAGGTTAAATCAAAACCACCCAGTATCTGAGCCCTAAAAGGGCTGATATATTCTCCCTCCACCCCCTGCCCATACTAAGATTTAAAAGTAAAAGGGGACTAGAACTGTGGCTATGTCTCCGCAATATGTCCACCTGAAAGAAAGGAGAGGTATAATAAGCATGCGGTAGAGAGGAAAATAGTATGCACAGCTAACATGCTTCTAGGGTTATCATCTGTCCAGTTTTTCCTGGACATGTCCTGTTTTTTGGCCCCCCTGTGTTGTGTCTGGGGGGGTTTAAAATAAGAACAAAATGTCCGGGTTTTTTGCTGTTCCTCTGCCCTCCCAGGTAGCTGACAGCAGTAGGCAAAGTGATTGGCTGCCAGTGGTCATGTGACCCCAACAGCCAATCACCTTGTGGTAGAGCACAGATATAGCAAAAAACAGCCAGGGGGAGGGAGGGAGAGCAAGAGAGCAGCATGGAAGCTGCTTGGGCAGCAGGGCTGGAGGACAGGGGGCTGCAGGACAGGAGTGAGGGCCACTGGCAGGACTGGGGGGCAGGGTGTGTGGTCAAAGGTGAGAGGCATCACTGGGTAGGAGGGACTGTGGGTGGGGAGTGAAGGGCACCAGTGGGGCTTGGGGGGCAGGGGCCACAGATCATGGGTGAAAAGCACTGCCTGAGCTGTTGGGAAGCTGCAAGTCGGGGTTGAGAGGCACCAGCAGGGCTGGTCAGCAGGGTGCTGCGGGTTGGGAGTGAGGGGCACTGGCAGTGCTGGGAAGGGCACAAGGGGCTGAGGGTCTGGAATGAGGGGCACTGGTAGGGGGAAGGGGCACTGACAGTGAGGGACACTGGCAGGGGAGCAGGAATAGGGAGTAAGGGGCATCACCAGGGCTGGGTGGGGGACCAGGGGTTGCGGATCAGGAGTGAGGGGTATGGGGGATGGATGACTGCATGTTGAGTGTGAAGGGCACTGGCAGCACCAGGGGGTTGTGGGTTGGGAATGAGGGGTACCAGCAAGGGGTGGGGAGCAGGGTACTGCTATTTGGGAGTGAGGGGCACTGGCACTGCTGGGGTCTGTGGGTCCAGAGTGAGGGGCAGCAGCAGGGCTGGGAAGGTGTGACTTGTCAGTGAGGGGCAACAGAATGAGCAGGGCACCAGCATATCACTGCTCCCCCCCACCATCATGTTTTTCCTACCACACCCACACCACTCTCCTGCTCCCTGTGCCAGGCATCCTTTTTTTTGGACCTGGAAATAGGGTAACCTTACTGTTTCCCACCCTCCCCATCACACTAACTTCTGCTGTAACTGCCCTTCTCTCCCTCATGTGCTCTCTTTCTCTGATTTCTAATAGTTGTGAATGATTTCAGCAAATCCCAGCCATAGTAATTTATGATGCTGAATATGTGACAACCAATATAAAGAGGAACCTGACTTGCTGAACAGCTGTACCTAACTCTGTCTTTGGTTGGTGCCCTGGTAGAGAGACCTCAGTCTTTGCAGGTTAGTCTAAACTGCACAAATTAAATTAAAATGTAAGCAAAAAGATGTTTACCTTTGATTCAGGAAATGCAGCACATGCCCGCAGTGGCTTAGGCCTGAAGCCAAGATGCAGTACAGCACAGCTGTCTGGCAGGTAGCCAGAATGAGTTGTGTGTTTGCTTCCTCTTCCTACTGTCCCCAAGTTCTCTGGGATTTGAAGTCCAAAACGCCAACAGCAGGATTCTGCAAGGTTGCTCATCACTTCCTCTTCCTGCTTCTAGGTGCCTCTAGGATTTGTAGTCAATTGAAGCCAGCAATGTTTGAGAGAGGGAAAGGGTGTTTAACACACCTTCCTGGCCCCAGACACCAGCTGGGGTTTGTGTGGTGGAGGCAGTATCCCTGCCCCTGAAGACTGGGCTGCATTACCAGCTGGGCTTGCCACCCTACTTCCAGCCAGCCTTCACTGGTCCAGCTAGGGAGCAGAGGTGTGCAGTTAGTCCTGCTTTCTGGAGCAGACAGCACAGCCCAGCCCAGCCCAGGCCTGCAAAGCATGCAGGGGACTGTTATTCAATTTGAACCAGGAAGGGTTCTGGGATAGAAGTTTCATAAACTGGTTCGACCCAAATCAGTTAAGTCTGATACTACCTTCAACCAGGTTTGTCTTAAAACAGTTTTGGCCATTTTGAAACTGGTTTATGTGCACTGAGCTTCTGTTCTGTTACAGGTTTAAACCAGTTTCTGATCACTTAAGCTGGTTTATGTGTAACTTCTGTCCCTAGCTCTAAACACTGGTGGAGAAGGAATACCACTCCTATCTACCTACCCATTTAGGCCCTGATAGTCTTAAAACATTTTGACAACATTCTTTCAAATTTACCATAATTGAGCTGCCATATAGCTAAAGGAAGAAAACGGATGTCAAGGCTTGGTAGCAGCAGATCTCCAAAGAATGTTTCATTTGTCCTCCAATGAGACTTGCAAGTTTTACCATGATTCTAGAATTAATATTTCAAGCTGAGGCACAACACCCATTGTTCCACAGCAGAACGGAATGTATTCCAAACTGACAAGGAGAAGGTACCCTGATGCAAAGACCAGGGAAAAGCCTTTTTTTCCAATGTTCAGGAGACAGAAGAGAAAAAGAGCATAAAAAACTGAGATAAACATTAGAACTAAACTGTGTTTCTAGAAAATTTCCAAACTCCTGTTTGTCCCTTATGTATCAATATAAATCTACAGTAAAGCTATAGTATTGTGGTGCCCAAATGTTTGTCCATTAGTTCTCCCAACTATACACTTGGTCCAATAAATCACAAAAAAGCCTATCTTCTTGACATTTCCTGGACCATCATGGCTACAGCACACTAACCCTATTATAGCAATCAGTGTAATGAGATATAAATAAATGAGAAAGTCGAGAACCAGTCCCTGCTAATCCAATTAGTATACTGGTGCTTATTTTCCTTCTTTAATTATTCTGCAAGTCACATTATAAAATATTTAGAATATAAGACAAACATTTCCAAATGAAAATATATGATGCCCACCCCTGGTCTATAAAATACAGGCTAGTATTGTACCCTGTACAATAATTATTTCACTGAAATAATATACATTGACAAGAAAAACTATTAAGACTTCAGAATAAAAAATGGCCTTCTTCTAAGGATATGAAGCTATGCCATTAGGGGTGAAAGGATGTCAGAAATGATGTGTGTAACTTTCTTCCTCTGGAGATGTCCTCATGCCCAGACCTCTGGGATTCAGCAGTTTAAGGAAATTCAGCCTCTTTTGGCTAAAATTTCTATTTCCTACAGAATTTTGTAATCCATCTTGCTTCCTCTGATGGTTCTTTCTCATTTTGGTCCTTAGTTCATAGCATGCATGATGATAGCATAGGTCAGTCTTATATTGATACATAAAAAGCAGTTTAACATCAAAGTCCATATACAAAAACAGATAGTATAGCTGGCTCTCATCAATGTGTGCTTAAAGTAACACGTAGCTGTAAATGAGCTGTAAAGAGACATTTCATGAAGGTTACTGACACTGACAGACATTCAAATTAAAAGGAACAGTGGAATCTGATCCATGATCCCCAATAATCTCAACTCCTGCTGTGCAAGATTATGGGATCAGATCCCAGTCATGCCATTTTGCAAAAGCTAGTGTTCTGAGTTTGCTTTTCCTGTAGTTGAAGGAAGTAGGATCCTTCTACGATGTATTTGTCTTATGTGGGTTAAATAGCCCCCAAGGGATAGTTCTTTTCTGAGGTGCAGATTTACCAATCAGATTCCACATTATGCACAATATGCTCACTTATAAAGAAAGGCATCAAACCCACCAGCCTGAACAGATGGAATCGAGCCTGTGGGAAGGCAAAATCTGTTAGCACAGGAATCTGAAGCATTCAAAAATTAATGTCTGTCTGTTTTTTGAGCCTTTAGGGTACACTCCAGTCATGTTTTCAAGCTTTCTCCCCACAGTGATGAGTGTTAGAAAACTACTATTAATTTTTAAAGTGATGCCTGAGATTCTCACATAATCACATACCCCAAGGAGTTGGAGCTTTAAGAAAAGATATCAAGTATCTCAAGACTCACAAGCATTGCCAATATTGACAGCAGGACTGGTACTATTAGTGGTTATTAATACAACAGACTTTGGAGGCTTGGTTTCATATTGTGCTGGATTCACTGTCAGGTAATAAAACAAAAGGGAGTTCACTAGGTTTGGGAGGGCTATGATTACTTACATCTTGAACAGCCATTAGGTCAGGGGTCAGCAATGATTTTGGGCAGAGTGCCAAAAACACCCAACCACCTCATCTTGTAATATGTAATATCTTGTAATCTGTCTGTGGCGTGCCACAGACAGATGGGAGCCACAAGGGGCCCAATCCTTGTTGTGGCAGTGCAGCCTAGCCCCTTCCCTAAGGCACATATGCCAAGCAAAATGCCTTTGCGTGTCACACTCTAGCATGTGTACAAGCGTTTGCCTACCCCTGCACTAAGTTATAAATTATTTTTTCTGTGGGTAGACAGTTTTGTTTAACTCACAGTTCACATAAATTTTGAACTTGAACAACACAGATCAATAATATTTTACCATAAAAGATGCTATTAAATTTATTCACATTATAATAAATTCTATAAATGTCCTCCTGGGTAATAATAATAATAATAAATAAACATCTTGCTTTTCACCTCAACCAAAATCTTTATTATGAGAGAAAATATATTTTTAAGAAGGTATAATATTTAACAGTGAAAGACTGTAAAAGTTTACAAGTGGATGGAATTTTAAATAAGGAAATTAGATACATTAATATGTATCACTAAAAATCTAAAATTTAAAAATCTTTAGAGTTATCTCATGTTCTATTTCCACGATATTTCACATAAATCAAATAAAGCAAATTCAATATTACAAAATTAGATCAGTGATAAAATTTCATATCAGAATACACTAAGTCAGCAGTTCCCAAACTCTGACAAAGTATTGGCAGACAGTGTATCATCAATTTAAAATGGTACAGACTTAGGTACCAGCAGCAAATTTTTCATACTCATAGGTAACAGCCTATGTACTAAAACAACATCAAAACATTTAGTAATTATAAATCATTGTTTTATCAGTTATGGTAACCATATAAAACAACTGTAAATTGAAAAAAAAAAAAAGAGTGTAAACCAGGGGTAGGCAACATTTTTGGCCTAAGTACCAAAAAAACCCGCAATGTGTACCCTGTAAGGTGCTAGAGTGTGGGCACACCAGAAAAATAAATGGTATACAAGATGCCTTTCAAGCTCACCTGGCTTTATGTGCAGGGTGGAGGTGGCTCCCAATGCACACTGGGCTCTGTGCCTCCGGAACCACACGTGATGCCATGCATGTGCCTTCCACCACTGGGCAGGCAATGCACGGAAGGCACATGACATTGAGTGTGGCCATGAGGCAACAGCAGCTTACCCCACATACAAACCCAGCAGGGGGGGCAGGTACCCCCCTATACCTACCCCAGGTGTGCACACTGGTGGAAGCACCCCTCCACGTCCTGGATGAGCCACCTGGAGCTCCCACTGTCCCACCCCACTCCCCAGGGCCACATTCACCTTTGCCCTCGCCTCTGCCTTACTCCCTCCCTCACCGTGGGGGCCTCAATCTGCCCCCCTGCCCCTTCTGCCCCCATGCCCCTTTCCCCTAACACACTTTTCTGGCCACCTGCAGCAAACTGGGGTAAGTGTCTGTGTGTGTGTGCCCTACCCCTGCCCTAGGTACCACTCAGAGGTTGTCTGTGTACCACTGGTGGTACATGTACCACACTTTGAGAACCACTGCACTAAGTAAAACTAAACTGGTTACCTCACTAAGATAACATAATCATGTTAAGTATATCATTTCAGTCTGTGCTCTTGTTAAAATCAGCAGATTTAAATATTGAAATAAAAAAATCAAAAAGTTTCCATGTGTCCATCTGTTATATTGTAAAAACACAAAAGAAAAAATAGTATTTGCTTCTCAGGAAGAAATATGCATATAGAATATGGTTTACAGTTGATTTTTTTACAAGCTTTCAGATAGCAAAATGCTAAAATGCAGCAGAAACACTTGTCATACTGTTGCAGCAGAGGGATAGCTCTGTCAGAGAATGCCATAGTAATTAATTCTATGGAAACCTTAAGAAGAAATGAGAAGGCCATGAATGAAAGTAGGAGGTTCAAAATATATATATGTTTGGGCTGGGCTGGTTTTGACAAATATTTAATTTGTTAGAAAACCCTGTTTTGATCAACTGAAGGCAAGATGGTAAATTTGACACCAAACATTTTTAGCTGTTAAAATTTGCCTGCATGAAGGAAAATTGATGCCAGGGTTCCACATTTACTGAACATCCCAATTTTCAGGGTACTCAATCCCTGAAATGTGAAACCAGGTTTCAATTCCCTCCCCTGCCTGACAGGTGTGAATACATTTCTCCTACCCAAAGGAATCGTACTTCAAGGTATTCTGGGATGGACTTCTCCCACTCAGAATAAAATATTTAAATACTAATTAGAACAGGAACTAGAATCCACATGCCCCTATTACTATATTCTCACCCTTCCTGGCTCAATGAATATTTATTTTTTTATAGAGCGTGTTCACTGCAAAAGTCTTTTCAATGTGTTTATACTTTTCTCGTGACTGCTTAAAATTGTTTGCTTCATGGCAATCCTCTTGTCAGGTCCCTTCTTATAATAGCTGCTTCTTAGTTGCTACTGGCTTATCATTTTACCTATGCCCTTCTCCTCTTCTGTTTTTGTTTTGTTTCAGTTTGGTTTGGTCTGGTCTGGTCTGGTCTGTTTTGTTTTTTTTTTGTCTCTCTTCTGTTTTTCTTAAATGTATTTGGTTTATTTAGCCCTCTATAGTTTTTTCCATCCTTTTCCCTTCTTGTAATGGCTGTATACCTATGCTACATGGTGCTATGCTGCATGACATATGAGAACCCTGCTAACAGTTTTGCATAATCTCTTATGGTTTACAAGATGCCCTTCAAGCTCACCTGTAGCACCTCTGTGTTTAATGGTACACTAGATAAACAAGCAACTAATTTCTAACCTACAAACCCAAGGATTATGCCACATCTACACAAAGTTGTCTGCTTATCACATGATGTGGCACTGAGACATCTATATACATTTACTCTGTAACATCCACTCCTGCTTTTAAGAGTTTAGATGCAGCAAAGCTAAGATCACTTGTTATATAATATACTGCTTACAACCACTGATACAGCATCAAATGGTATTATAACAAAACTTGCTTCATCCAGGCACTCAGAGCAATAGAGAGAGAGAATTAGATTCATCATAGTAGGCACAGACTAACTGACCCGCAACACACTTTTTACAATGCCCATTCACAGCAGACATGGATACACATAGTGTGGACAGTGACAGGCAGGAAAACGAGGTTGGCATGAATGTAGTAAAAGTGCTTCTAGAAAATGAACTGGTGTCTGTTTTTAATAAGGTTTTAGTTTTTCAAGCTGATCTTCATAGCACATCTTTGTAACTGGATTATAAACTATACTAAATTAGGTCAATGTCTTTCCTCAGGTTTGACTCACTCATTTTAAAGATCATCATCTCTAAAATAATAGAGGTCCTCAACACATGGTCAGTTCTTCTAATACTGTAACAGTCATACATGAAAAATCAAGATTCTCTCTAATAAAAATAAAACTGTAGGGAAGGAAAATTCAACAGATTTTGGTCATAAGGCAGGTGGGCAGGATACAGTTATTTATGAGAATTTTTGTCATGAGACAAATAGACTGAGAAAGCGATGTTTGTTCCAAATTAGCAGTCAGTTGCATGCAAGACTGATATTATCAAATGCTGAATACATTTATACAGAGCCCTTCAGATGATATTTTAGTTACCAGATTGATTTAGATGATCTCCATCTCCTACTGAGTCATTCCTTGGCTCAGATTGAAGAAAACAATGACACTGGCTATTTGAACATGATGTTCATGTCTTCACTCAGAAAAATATTGGCTCACTGAAAAATAAATGCTACCCAAACCCCTTCATTTAATTTTAGGCATCTATATCACCAAGATTGCAATTTTCTGTTCGATCAATCTATGGATTAGACTTACTAAGGCAGTAAGAGCCCTACCCAGGAAACAGGGAACTGGTATATCGGAGTTCCTCAGGAACAGTAATTAGTGAAACAAAAAAAATGATACACATATATGAGCTTTGAAGATCAAAAACCCAGTCACTAACTGGCTCCATAATCTTGGGCAAGGTAATTCATTTCCCTGTACTCAAGTCTATCCATCTATAAAAGAAGGATAAAAATAATTTAGGGCACTGCAAGAACTAAATTCCATGCAGAACTTTGAAAGCACACAACACTTAAAAGTCCAATTTTATTTCTAGTTAAGCCAATGAATTGCTATATGACACATGACAAATCACCTGTATATCTTAATATCCCTGTCTAAAAACAGCAAAAATGTCACCTCTGGCACCGTATTAAATGGTATGTAAAATGTGATTTGCCATTATCATCCTGATAATTCAGTTCCTATTCAACTATAAGTCTCAGCTCAGGAAAGCATTTGAACGTATCTTTAAACCCATCCATATGCATAAGCATAAGAAGAATCCATACACAAACATAGAAGATTATGGATCAAAATCAGGTGGAAAAGCTGGGTATACAACATTCTTCCCCCAGCCCCCCTACTGATCTTTTTGAGGTCTCCCAATTAATAGGATGGGGCATTTTTTTAACATTACTCTCCAGTGGCAGTTTTATAAGTAGCTGCATAGGTTTTACAACCCGGAACTGGACTTGTACTATTTGGTACAAGAGAGTATGGGACGTAAGAGTCATGGAAAACACGAGTCAATTTAAAACCTACCACGGAACATGAAAAGATATAAATATTTGAGTGCCTTTTATTGAATTTGGAGCTGAGGTATATTCACAAGATACTGATGGCAAACATTTTCAGTGAAGAGGGCCATCAAAATACATATATAAACTATGGATAAGTCATACAGAAACCCTCCTTGCAAAAATAATTGGAAAAAACCCCACACCTTTAAGATTGTATAAAAGATAAGCACAGCTTACAAAAATTAAATCAGTAGTCCTTTTAATGGAAAATATTCAGCTCTGTGTCTTGCAGAATGTTATGGTTATTTTCATTCCTGTTTGTAAGTTTGAAATCTGAACTGGTATTTTGGAAAAAGATACATAGCATTTTAATTGCTCTAGTTCTAATACTTGGAACAGAATATTTTAATCCTCAGGATATAGTTTCAGAATTGTCAATTTATATGTTTTTATAATGAGGTTCACAATAAGTGGCATTTTCCTCAACACACTAACTTTGAAAGTCATGTGATTAAAATGAAAGCTGAGAAACACAACCCAGAAGAAGAAGAGGGACAAGTCAGAAATTCACCGATTCAGAGTCAGGGCAGAGAGCACATCACTGAACAACAACACACACACAGAACCACAACACACACACAGAACCATATACTTTATTAACAATCAAGTCACAGTCTACTACACAAAGCAAAAAAAACAAATCAGCTAAGCTAGAAGAAGTCAGACAGATACACCTTTTGTAGCACAAGAAAGATTAATATGAAATGTGCTGGAAAGGCACGTGCCAGCTCTTCTGGCAGGGGAGGGAGAGGGGCTATAGGGGGCCGGGGAAGAGATAGAGCTACATATCTGCCCCACCCCCCTGCAACATAGATGCATTCTCTTCCCAAGCAGCCATGAAGTTTCTGTTGCCAGCAGAAGAAAGGAGGTGGGAGCAGTACCTAAGGTCCCTGCATGTGCACAACCTCCCCTAACTTCACAAATAGGCACTAGCAGTAGAATCACTGTTTCCTTCACCCCAATTTCATCTCCCAGTGTGAGCCTCGCATTGCCAGAGAAGCTTGAGCTGGAACCAGGGGACCTGAGCACCCTGACACAAGCAATTCTGGGGTCCAAGGAGGAATCAGAGTTTGTGCTCCACACGTCTCAAAATTCTCCTAGACCCAGGTCTCCTTCTCTAGAAAGCAGCAACTCAGAGGAGGTTGTAGAGGCTCAGGCAAGTGGCTCAGTTGAGGCAGCTCCTGCTGTTGTTGTGCCTCAGCCTGTTGAGGAGGGGGATAAGGCAGGATCTCCACCCTCAACCCAGAAGCGGATGAGTAGTGTAATGTGGGAGCATTTTCAGCTGGCATATGATCCTAGGTTTGCTGTCTGAAGGCAGATCGGCCAGGGCAAGGAAGTGAAACACTTCACCACCATGGCAATGCTGCTGCGTCTCAGGAGGCAGCACCCCATTGCTCTTCTTCCTGTTCAGCCTGGCACCAGTGCAAGCATCCCCAAAGAGAACTTCCCCACTAGCTCCAAAGCCCCCATCCCTCCAAAGCAAAGGCAGGTCATCCTGGAACAGTGGGAGAAAGCTGCAGACAGAGGGGGGGCTCATTCCCAAGGCAAGAGAGATCACCCAGACCACTGGGGAGATGCTTACTCTGGATAGCTAGCCCTTCTCCCTAGATAAGTGAACAGGGCTCAGGAGGCTCATGGTGCTTGTGGTCCCATCTTACCAACTGCCTGTACATATCACTTTTAGCAGGAGGGTGGTGCCCTCCCTGTATAAGGCATACAGGGAGTACTTGAGGGAGAAGCTGAGCAAGGCAGGGCCTTGCACTTCACCTATGACATCTGGAGTAGTTAGGGTGTGGATCACACCAGCCTCTCCCTCACAGAGCACTGATGCAATCAGTCAGGCCATCAGCGGGCTCTCCTCCAAGCCGCAGTGCTAGACGAGTCCAACACAGCAAGGGACATCATGGTGGCCATGAAACACATGGTATAGGGGTGGCTTGTTGAGCAGGCTGAGCTCACCCACAGTTTCATGGTCACTGACAATGGATGGATGGATTAGACTTACTATGGCAGAAACCATATGGTGAAGGCTGTCCGTGATGCCAACTTTGTTGACCCCACTACCATTATGAGTGAGCTGATTTCAAAATGCAGAAGGCGGTGGGCTACTACCACCACAGCATCAAAAATAGGAAGATGCTGTAGGAGAAACAGGCATAGCTGAACATCCCACAGCACAAAATCATGCAGGATGTGAAGACTCAGTGGAATTCCACATACCTGATGCTCGAGAGGCTGGTGGGCCAACAGAAGGTCATCCATGAGATGTCCTTGCTTGGGGAGATCAGGATCAGCGGCCCCCTGAACACAGCTGAGTGGGGTACCATCTCCCAGATCTTGGTGGTCCTCAACCCCTTCCTCAAGGCCACGGGAAACACTTAGCACTCGCGATGCCCTCCTCAGCCAGGTGATCCCCAGAGTGAGAGAACTTGAGAACAAATTGGAGAGATTCTAGGGGATCAATGTTCCTGGCTGGGGCAGGCTGCTGTGACCAGACATACAGGCACTGGTGAGGTGGCTGAAGGAGAGCATCAGGAAATGGCTGGATCCCTTGTGGTCCAGTACAGTCCACGTGCTGGTGGTCACATGCAACCCAAGGGTGAAGGGGAGCATGTGCATTAGCAGCACCAAAACCCTTGATCACTGGATGTAGGTGCTGGTCAACAAAGTCAGGGAGGCAGAAGGGCAGAGACGAGGGGATGTGGAAGAGGGGGATCCACTTTCCAGAGCCAGCACTCCCAGCACCCAGCATGGCACCAAGTAGTCTCCTCCATGCCAGCCACTGCCAATGTGGGCCATGGGTACGGCTTCAATGCCGGTGTCCAAATGCACCAGACCCCAGCCTCAGGCAGCTAACACCAAAGCTTTGGTGGCTACCTATCTTGCCGAGGATGTGGAGCCACTGGACTGTGACCCCTTGGCCTACTGGGCAAGCCACATCCAGACTGGCCGTGGTTGCCTGGCAACTCCTGTCCTGTCCACTGACCAGTGTTCAAAGTGAGAGGGTGTTCAGCACTGGTGGGGATTTTGTGACACCCTATCACACCTGCTTGGATCCTGGTTTAGTGGAGCAGTTGGTGTTCTTGAAGGTGAACCTCCCACTACTGGGGTTCTCCAAGTTCCACCTGCAGACGGACTGAGTGCCATGCTCCTCACTCCATTTGCACCTATTTCCATTTTTTCCTTTTTTTTAAAACCAGTTTATGCCCTGCTCTCAGCTGGAGGCAGCACTCACTGCATCACCAGCCAGCAGGGGAAGAACATACCCCTGCTGATATTGCTCCCCTGCCAGGACAAACTTGGAGTTATTGTAGCATGAACTGAACTCATGTAGTTAATGTTAACATAGAGTGTAATAATAGTAAATATAACCATGTTAGTCTTGTCCTGTAAGCAACTTGAAAATTCCATTTTGTATCCTTCTGCTTGACATAAGTGAATGAACTCTTTATAGCCTTTATGTATGAGTGTGTGTAAAAGGGTGAATGGTAAGAGAATGGCATTGAGATGGGAGAAGAAGATTTAATTGTGTATGTAAGCAACAAGGTGCCAAATGTAAGATACAAGTCAGTAAACTAAATAATGAATGGCTGAAGAATCCCTTTGAAGCTCGACAACACAAAGGAGATAACAGAAGAAGAAATTCTGCCATATGGGCAACAAGAATACTCCAAGGCTAGGATAGCTGAAGACAAAAGAACAACAACGGAAAAAACAGAAGCTGGGTATGGAAAAACCCCAAAGCACTGAAACAAAGGATGCCAATCCCTATAAAACAACACTTTGAAAATGCCAAGTTGGGTAAATCTCTTTCTCTATTGCTGTTTCATCAGAGCACAGATGCATCTGTTCACCCTGCTCCAGCTGTGAACAGCTGTCAACGGTCAGTGGACAGGACAGGATTTATCTTTAAATCTGCTATCTTCAAATCATTATCATCTACTCAATGAGCCCAGGTTAGCCACCCTGGTCTGATATCGAGCAACTATTTCTGGTAACTATATCTGGTATATGTGTGGATTAAATGGTTGTTTTGTGTATGTATATGCCTGTGTGTAATGAAGTGTATGATGATTTGTGTGCGTTTGTATGAATGGTGTGCCTGAACCTCTATGTCTAACTAATGTAATCAATAAATGCGGCACCTTGCCTTATCCCCCTTTATAAAGTCTTGCTCGTGATTTTAGCAATTGGCAATTTGTGTAACAGTATGGACTGGGGCTATGGGGAAGGAGGAAACCCCAGATCCTGGGCATGACCACTAAAACTTCACCCTGCCAGGACAGGGAGGCCTGGTAGCAGTGCAGCAGCCCCATAAATACTAGGACCAACAATCCCCTGGTGACAGGTGGGTAGGAGGCACCATGACCTCTAGCTAATGCATGCACACACACAGTCCTGGCTGGGGAAAGCCCAGACCTGTCACATCTTTGACAGGCCTGAGGCTTGCTGGTTGCAGTGCAGTTGTGAGTCTCCAGCTCACAGGTAAGCTTAGCTTAGCTGTCCAGGATGTCAGCTTTTGGGTTGAAAAACCCTTTGTTAGGCTGAGGAAGCACCTGCAGTTGGGGTGCCTCCTGATCCTGAATGGAAGGAATGTAAAGAAGCCATAGGCTGGCCTGGCGTGCAATGCAGGCAAGAAAGCCAGTCAGGGAAAATGGAAATGAAGGCATCAGGGGTGAGGGATGGGGGAGGGGGAGGAAAGGGGGGTGTAGCAGCACAGGTAAAATTGCAGAGGTACCTGGGGAGTCAGATGTCCGGCAGGTTGCACTGTGTCATAATTCCACTGTCTAATCTATATTGAGCCCATGAGTTTCTGTACCTAGGAGGTTGATGAAGTGAAGTTCGTAGGCCTGGCTGTGACAAGTGGTTTTCAGACATCTGACTCCCCAGGTACCTCTGCAATTTTACCTGTGCTGCTACATACCCCTTTTCTCCACCCCAGCCTGCCCTCCCCCCCGATGCCTCCATTTCCATTTACACTAACTGGCTTTCTTCCCTGCATTGCATGCCAGGCCAGTCTTTGGCTTCTTTATTATTCCTACCATCCAGGACCAGAAGACAAACCAAATGCAGGTGCTTCCCTCAGCCTGACAAAGGGGTTTTTCAAAAGCTTCCTAAGATATATTTCTCAAACTATTCTTTTTTTTCATAATATAAACATAAAAGCACAAGATAAGCCATCACACACCACGAGTGTGATATCATATATCCACCATATATCCAACACAACATCTGTACTTCTTGCTTTCAATTCCTTTATAAAAAGAAAGGTTCTGTGAAAGTTTGGCTAGGCTATCAGAGATGCTGCTGTGACTGTGCTAGTGCTGCTCACTCACTAAGTTATTTTACCAGCTGCCATTTATAGTGGTGGACTGGGATAAGGCTGTCGGGGAGGAGGAGACCTCACTGGGGCACACTGCTGTGTTGTGCAGAGGCCCCAGCACCAGGAACAGCGCACCTGAATATACACACGCAGTCGCATAGTGAGGGTGCACAGCGAGTGCTAACAGACATGCACTTGAGAGGAAAGAAGGGCCTAACAGTTCAGTTTGGCTATCTTAGATGCTCCTGGTGCCACTGGTGCTGAGTCACCCAAGTTATTTTTACCTGCTGCCACTTAGTGGTGGACCGGGATGAGGCTGTAGGGGAGGAGGAGACCTCATTGGGGTGCACTGCCATCTTGTGCAGAAGCTCCAGTGCCAGGAAGGGCACACCTGAAGACACACATGGTGTCACCCACCCATGTCACAAGTTTTACCTGCCCGCAGCCAGAGGTGCAGGGCCCCAGAACCCAGACTCCCCCTGTACCTATTTCCTTGACAGATGGCAGGCTTTGTGGCCACAGCAGGGCCTGGCAGTCATGCAATAGTTTTTTTCAGCCCCTTGCACCCCACCCTAAGAGACACAATTGCACAAGCACCCATGTCATGAGTTTTGCCTGTTAGCAATCAGAGACTCAGAGCCCCAGAACCCAGAGTCCCCCTGCCTGTGCCTATCTCCTTGACAGCTGGCATGTTTTGTGGCTGTAGGAGGGCCTAGTGGCCTGCAGTTTTCACCCACCTGTGTCTTAACACATGCAGTGTCACCTATGTTATGAGTTTTGTTTGTCAGGAGCTTGAGGTGCAGTTTCCCAGACACTACTGCACCTATCTCCTTGAACCTTTGCAGGCTTTGTGGCCTCAGAAAGAGTTATCATCCCTACAGTTTTTACCCCACCGTGGCCTAACAGATACACGTGACATGAGTTTTGCTTTCACAATTTTGAGGTGCAATTTCCCAGAAACCCCTGCAGCTATCACTTCGAACCTTGGCAGGCTTCACGCTCTCAGCAGAGGCTACCACTGTGGCAGGTTTCATTCAAATCAGCCAAAAAATGACAAAGTTATAGATATTTCTTTGATTCCTTATTATACTCTATGACCAAATCTTTGAATCTCTCCAAATCAGCTCTGAATCTTCCAAAGCCGATTCAGCTGAATTGGATCAGAAAAACGATCCAAATCAAACCACTGGCATCCAAATTGGCCAAATCTGAATCACATAGTTTCCTATTTGCACAGGCCTAATACCAAGCATTATACTAATCTCTGTAGCTTGCAATCATCTCACAAAGAAATCTGTATCTGTCTTTGAAGAAGAGCTAATTCTAGAGATTCTGCTTTTAGTGCAAATCAGTAAGGCTAGGGACAGAAATTATACATAAATTGGTTTACGTCTTCAAAAACTGGTTTAAGCCTGTAACAGAACAGAAGCTTAGTGCACATAACCAGTTTCAAAATGGCTGAAACTGGTTTAAGATAAACCCGGTTGAATACAGTATCAGACTTAATTGATTTAGGTCAAACTGGTTTATGAAACTTCTTGTCACAGGGGAAGAAGTCCTGGGGACATGCCGAAGTGCCCCAAAGGAGCCGTGGAGGCAGAGGCGAACGGCAGAGACCAAAAGGAAAGAAAAGGAAAATGGCGGTTACTTACCTTAGGATCGCCAGAGAACCCCGCACGTGGCTGGAACAACAGTGTGGAACACCTGCGGATGGCAGGTGACGTCAGCCCGAGGCACCGGCAGGAAAGTATAAAGGAACAGGCCGCGGCCAGGACGAGGAGGAGCACATGGCTGCCGGATGGAGGCCGCGGCAGAAGCGGCTGGAGTTGCGGAGCAGCGGATCTGGCAGGTGGAGCAGGCTCCGAGCGGGACAGTGAGCCTGGGAGGCGCGGCTTGCCAGAGCTGGCTGCCGACGTGTGCTCCAGGCTAAAGAGCCAGCCCAGAGGGCGCAGGACGCCAAAGCTGACTGCCGGCGCGTGCCTTGAACAGGGGAGAGAGTGCGGAGGACGCGGAATGCCAGGACGAACGGCCAGCGGGCCCTATGGAGAAGAAGAGCCCAGAGAGAGACAGACGCCGGAGGATGGCACAGCTTTAACCGGTGAGCCAGGGAAGAGCAGGGAGCAAGCCACGGATGCATGGAGGGGCCCGCGGCCCCGAGAAGTCCCAGAAAGAGGACTGCAGCCAGAGGCAGACCCAGATGGGAGAGGGAAGCCCTGGGGCGACCCGGGGAGGGGACGTCCGGACCAGGTGGACCCAGAGAGAGGGCTCTATGGCAGGGAGAACCCAGAGAGGGTGTCACTCCCGGGGGATCAAGACAAGGAGTGGTGGGTAGCCAGCCCGGAGAGTGAGGGCTAGCAGGCGGAGTCGCAGGTAGTGACTTGATCTAGGGGCCAAGACCCCAGTAGGGGACTAGCGGTGTTTAAGTTTAGTAGAATTCTTTTGCATGGTTGTGTTACCCCGGGTTAGAAGGGGTTGCGGCACGGGGGCAGATAGAGGGAGGAAAGCTCATCCATCAGTGGCGGGCCAGGGAGAATAGCAACGAGAACGCCAAGAACCGCCGGGCAGGGTAAGGGCGAGGTGGAAAGGGTGGAGGAGCCTCGCAGAAGATCCCGACTGCAGGTAGCCAGAGGGGACAGCCACCTGGAGGGAAGCCCTACCCACTGGGAGATCAAAGTCATGGCAGGCAGGAAGGGGCAGACCCCGAAGTGGAATGAGACCTTCCCCAAAGCTTCCTGCGATGGCCAACCAGATATCTACAAAACCTTGAGGCAAGGAGGCCCGAGGTAAGATGTTCGACACCTGGCGGCTACACTTCTGACCCAGACACCTTCCTTGTTCAAGTTAAACTAGAGTCCGCTAGCATCCCAGCATAGGCTGTGTGTTCACTTCTTCTTCCTGCTGCCCCCAAGATCTCTGGGATTTGCAGTCCAGATACACAGTAGTAGGAATCTGCAGGGTTGCTCATCACTTCCTCGTCATGCTTTTAGGTGCCTCTGAGATTTGTAATCCATGATCCCAGGCAGCAGGACTCAGCAGGTTTGTTCCCTTCCATCCAATACACACTTACTTCAAAGAAAGGACTATTCTTGTTCAAACTTTTATGAATTCAATGCCGTTACGTTTTCCCTGACTCATCCACTTCTCAGCCTGGCAGGCACTGCTCCCCACCCCCTCCTTCCCCTTCCAGGGAGACCCTCCAGCTAGCTCTGGGCTGAAGTTTAGCCACACCCCCTCCACTTGACCTGGGAGCAGGGAAAAGCCTTGGAGCTGACAGGCTGGGAGGTGCGCTCTAGCGACCCCTGCTTTTGGCTTGAGCCACTGAAGGCATCTGCCTGCATTTTCTGAATCAAAAAGTGAATGTCCATTTGCTTGCTTGGTGGTTCAGTCTCTGCAGCTTAGTTTAACCTGCAAAGACTGAATTAATTCAGCCTCAGGCTTTTTAACTGCCTAGATTTATCCCAAGTGATTACATCATCCTCAATAAAAAAATTTTAGCTACTAAAACTTTGTTGCCTAAGACAACGGTTCTCAGCCTTTTGCACCTTACATCCCACCAACTATTTTGTCAAGAAACCCTGGTCCCACTATGATAACCCCCCTCCAAAAAATTGCACTGTTTGAGAAATCTGTTGATTCATCTATCTGAAGTGCAAACAATTGATTTGTTCAATGAGTTGAAATCCCATCTACACGACTTTCGAGTCGCACCAGTGAGACACGTCCCACTGGTTGAGAAACACTGGTCTAAGACACTTTCCTTATGGACCCAAGTATTTCATCCGGTGATGCTTCAAAGAAAAGTAAAACTTCACTCTATGTGCATATGTTTGTTTGTAGTGCTACAGAGGTACAAAGACCTGAAAAGTCCCTGCAAAGATGCACTCTCTGGCCAGGAAGAACAGGAGGTTGCTCCTTTGCCATTCCTTCCGCTGAGGGCCTATGTCAATAAGCCTGACAAGCTCATGAACCAGCTTGCCTGATTAACAATAGGTGTTGAGGTGCCTCAAAGCTGCTGTGACAACAGCTGATTGGGTGTTTCTCCTCCAGTAGGGGCACCATCAAGGTACCTCAAGAATAGAGGACAGGTGCATTTAGTGCAACTGTCCCCACCACCATGAATGTCATGTACCTCCCTAGGTTGGGGGGGCATGGCAAGCTCCTGCAGGTGGCAGTGGTGGTATCAGCAGTGGGGACATGGCAGCAGTGAGCAGGGAGCTCCAGCAGGCAGCTCCAGCAGGCATTCACTGTGGTTTTGGTGGTGGGGGCAGGACAAGTGGGGAGCTTCTGCAGGCAGCCACAGTGGTGTCGGTGGTAGGGGTGGGCCAAGCAGGGAGCTCCCACAGCTAGCTGCAGCTGTGTCGGCAGTGGGGAGGTGGAAGTGGTGCCAAGCAGTGAAAAATAGAGGATATAAAAGGCGTCCGGTTACATATTAATAGAGGACAGAAGACCAGAAAACCAGATTGTCCACTATTATACCAGATGAATGGCCACCCTAATTGCTAGCTCTTCAGCCCAATCAACTATTGCTTATGTAGTAGCCATCCCATTAGCTGTTGTAGCTGCAGCAGAAGAACACATGGCTGTGATAGCTGGAGCACTGAAGAGACATGCAGGGAGCAGAACTGCAGATTGTCATGGGGCCAACGGTTCTCTCTCTCTCCCTCATGGCAGAGGGGTGGGAGAGCCAAGTACTCAGAGATGCTGCAGGTACAAGAGATCTCCTGTTGTGCTCCATGGGTCCAAAACCTGCGTGTGGCATTATAAAATGCAGTGCTACGAAGAAGTTCCTGTCTGAAACGAACTCTCTTGTGGGAGATCCACCATCTTTGTAGCACTACAAACAGAGTGATCCTATGGGCACAGGCTTTTTGTAGTACAATCAGGGCATATATGGCATTAAAAAGTAGCATGTGTAAAAACATCAAAATGTACATAACCAGTCATACAGAACTCTATGATGAGGGCAATATGAAAAAGAGGAAGAGGAGGGCTCACAACCCTTTTTTCCCTTCATGCCTAGCCACAAATGCTGCTCTCATTGTTGAAAAAAAAATCTTATCAAGCATTCTACTTTAACAAGTGTGTATTATTAATTTCATATGGACATGTTAAAGGCTACTTTACATATGGCATACTAGCTAAAAAAATCCTCCATCAAATCGTAAGATTTAAAAAATAATTTTTTAAGAGTTCATACAATATGAAAACCTGACTGCTAAAGACCTGCTTAATGAGAGACAGTTTACCAACCTTACTACTGTGTGTATAGTACAATATGCTTTTTCAGTAACCTCCTTCCTAACCTAGAATAGTAGCGAGGTGACTTCAGACCTTGAATTATTTTGAGGATAAATATTAAAAAACACTTATTTTGCGCTTGGTTTAACTGCAAAACCAAAGCTAGGTGTGTCTTTGAACCAAGTAATTCAATCAGGTATATCTGACATACAAAACCGTCATTAGCAGAGCATAGTGTAGCTGCAAAGCTGCTTTACAGAACAGAGTTCAATAATTTAACTGCTTGCCAAATCCAGTGATTTATGAAGAGTCTTTTTTCTCCTAAGTGAAGTTGTTTTGTATGTGATTTAATGCTTATGGCCATTGTCTTTCTGTAACACTGTTTCTTATTAGAAGCAACTCAGTATAGACATCACTGTAAGAAAGCCTGCAGTGAGATCTGCAGCTGGAAAACCCAAACAGCTTCACGTTTTAAAGAACAGTGCAGTGCAAGCTGAATGTCCAGGTACATGATACTGAAAGGATAAAATAAGAATGAAAAGGAAAACAGATGAAAAGAATACAAGGAAGTCACAATTAGCTTATAATATTATGGACAAGTATTTTTCAGTAATTCTGCAAACTATGATGACTCATACTCACTTTGTGTTCTGCTCAATAAGGTTTCTGGCCTCAGTCTATTTTTTCTTTTATTATATCAATTTTTTAAACAAACACAAGTCATTTAGGGCAAGGCTTGATTATAACTTACAGGAAGAAGGACATCTTGATTTGTCTACCGTATAATAATTTTTCCACTTCCTTCCCTTTCCTTTTTTGTGCCCTGAAATACATAAGGTACATTAGGGCCCTAACACCACAGTATTATTTAAAGATTAAGAGGATAACCTTAACCAAGTATCTTGCTGTATTTGAAGTGAGATAGCTAATGCTCTTTTATATAACACCTCCCTGTTTAAAACATTTTCAATGTGTACATACAGGGAAGTATTTACACAATAGGCCAAATTCTTTGTCTATTTATACTGAGGCAATCTTCATTAATTCAGCTGGAATTTCAAAGGTGCAAGTGAAAGCAGATTTTGTCTCTGAATACACACACTGTGATAAAAGAGCATTTCAGGCCATTAGAGAACAGTGGGTATAAACAAAAATTTTAAAAGGCTTAAAGAAAGAAAACAAGGTTTCTGAATCACAAAACTATTTCATACACTGTCACAAAAAAATAAATCAAATGTTACTCAGAAGCAGTTAACTAAATGTTGGCTTTCTCCTTCCCAAGTCCTTCAAAATCTGAGCTACTCTATTATTCTCTAATAGTTATAATTTTTCTTAAGGTGACAGATGAGGGAGACAACATCCTGGCTAAAAGATACCAACATTTGATACCTATATTTTAAACACACATGCATACAAGCACTATACACGTGTGATATGGGACTGTTCAACTTAGAAAATAGAAGGCTCTGGAGGGATTTGGTAGCAGCTTACAAATATATCAGGGGAAAGCATCAGGGGCTAGGCGTACAGTTATTCACCAAAGCGCCCCAGGGGACAACCAGGAGCAATGGTCAAACTCCTAAAAGAAGGTTTCAGACTGGATATAAGGCAAAATGGCAGCCCTAAACTTCTGTGAATATGTGTGTGTGTGTGTGTGTGTGTGTGTGTGTGTGTGTGTGTGTATGTGTGTATACATGCACATGTGCACAAGTATGTGCCAAGGTTTTCATAAGCACCCTATGGTCCCCCCCCAAACTTGAGGTCACATCAGGGGGGAAGTAGGAGAGACAAGGGCTAGGCAGAATTCCTAGCATATTCTTAAATAAATAAATGAATGAATAATTAAACTGTGAAGACAGTATAAAGCACAATAACTGTTACATTTTGAAATTATGGCTACACAGACACAAAGATGATGCTATGAAATGTTGTTTGAAAGCTCTCTCTGCATCTCCCCTAGCCTATTTGCACTTAGCAAGTTCTTCACAAAAAGCAATGGTCTACTCTTTCTTCATAGATAGCTGCAGTAGAGAGCTCAAGCAGGAAAAAGCAGCAGTGTGGTACTTTAATGCAGGAAGGGTTCCCTCCATTCCTCCTGCCAAAATTAAAAATGTACACCCATGAAAACCCATATTCCCAAGTGCCCATATGCTTGGAGGGCAATACAGCAGTGCACAGGCAATCTAGGAAATTTTTGGAGAGCCTTGAAGACAACTTCCTGGTGCAAGTATTGGAGAGAGCAACTAGGGGCCATGCACTTCTTGACCTGCTGCTCACGAACAAGGAAGAATTGGTGGGGAATGTAGACATGGATAGCCATTTGGGCAGCAATGACCACGAGATGATTGAGTTCAGGATCCTGACAAAAGGGAAAAAAGAAGAACAGCAGGATATGAATCCTAGACTTCAGAAAAGTAGTCGTTGACTCCCTCAGAGAACTGAAGGGCAGGATTCCCTGGAAGGCCAGTCTGAGGGAGAAAAGAGTTCAGGACAGCTTTTAAAGAAACCTTACTGAGGGCACAGAAACAAACCATCCTGATGTGCAGGAAGAATAACAAATATGGAAGGCAACCAGCTTGGCTTATCAGAGAACTCTTCAGAGAAATTAAACACAAAAAGCAAGCTTACAAGAAGTGGAAGCTTGAACAGATGACTAGGGAGGAGTATAAGAATATTGCTCAGGCATATTCCTGAGGGATTAAACCAGGAAGGTCAAAGCACACCAGGAGTTGCAGTCAGTAAGAGACATGAAGGGTAACAAAAAGGGTTTCTACTAGTATGTTAGTAACAAGAGGAAGGTCAGGGAAAGTGTGGGTCCCTTACTGAATGAGGAAGGCAACCCAGTGACAGATGAGGAGGAAAAGGATGAAGTCTCAAAGCCTTTTTTAGCTCGGTCCTCACAAGCAAGATCAGTCCCCAGATTATTGTGCTGGGCATCACAGTTTGGGAAAAGGTGAGCAGCCCTCAGTGGTGAAAGAACAGGTTAGAGACTGTTTAGAAAAGCTGGATGCATACAAGTCCATGAGACTGGACCATCTAGTAGCAACAGGGTGCACAACTCTATGCTGCCACCCCCACTGCTGCCAGCATACTGGGTTACATTGGTCAGAGTGCTGCCAGCAGATCAATGGAAGTGATTATTCCCCTCAAGTCACGACTGGTGAGGCCACATCTGGAGTACTGTGTTCAGTTTTGGGCCCCCCAATATAGAAAGGATGTGGACATATTGGGGAGAGCCCAGCTGAGGGCAATGAAAATGGTAAGGGGACTGGTCATATTTAGTCTAGAGAAGAGAAGACTGAGATGAGACTTAATAGCAGTCTTCAACCTGAAGCGGGGTTTTGAAAGAGGATGGAGTAAGACTACTCAATGGTGGTAGATGACAGAACAAGAAGCAAAGGTCTCAAGTTGCAGCAAGGGAAGTTTAGGTTAGATATTAGAAATAACTTGCTCATTAGGAGGGTAGTAAAAAACTGGAACAAGTTACCCAGGGAGCTTTTGGACTCTCCATCCTTGGAGGTTTTTAAGATCCGGCTAGACAAAGCCTTGGCTGCGATGATGTAGTTGGGGATGGTCCTACTCTGAGTAGGGTGTTGAACTATTTAACTTCCTAAGGTCCCTTTCATTTCATCTTTTCTATGATTCTATAAACTATAACAGATTATTCTGATATGCCAGTGATCTTAGTCTTCATCCTGTAGTCTTCAGATCCCTGGGGTCTGCAGAGTCTATCTAAGGGGTCCACAAAAGATGACTACAATTAATCAAAAATATGTGAACACTCACACTTACAATTCAAAGGGGTCCATACATCCATTCAATTTTTTTTAGAAATCCACAAATGAAAAAAGGCTGAAAACCACTGTGGTAAGTTAAAGGGGAACTCCCAGAAAAGGACCCTTGCTATATTAGTGAAATTTGGTTTATTCATGAATTATGATCGGTCCTGATGTAGCAGTTGCAGGGTAAGGGCATGCGTGACATAAATAGAACATATTTCAACATTGTTCCTTTGTGTGTATTATTTTTTATATCATTTTTAGGTATAATTTGGGCTGTTGGTTTTAACTTAAGACAACTCCATATGACTTAGGTAACAACTACTGCTAATTGGGTATCTTTCTTTGTACCTTCATTTATTCAGTGGTTTGAATTTCTTAAATGCCTGGAACTAGAACTAGCCAGTTTCTTGATTTGAAAGGCCCAGGCTAAAGACAGGAGGATCAGTGGAAGGTCTTATTTTTCCTCTGGATTGACAGAAGCAATTCAAACCACCCTATACAAGTTTAATTTATTCCTAAAACTAAACAAACACACCTGATTCATAACTATAAGGCATATTACCCAAACACACCAAGAGCACCAGAACCTGCTACAAGTAAAGCAACGGAATTAGATAATGGTCAATGTCCTGCTGCTGCAAGAGTTGTTAAAATACACTCCAGGGGAAGAGGGTCATGCCCCAGCTATAAAAGGTGGCAAAAAACCTCACAGTCCATGCCAGTCCAATCATGGGGTAAAATTTCTTCCTGATCCCAAATGTAATCGTGAGAAGACAGGCAAGATCTTTTAATCAGGATCCTCACAATTATTTTAGTGTCTGCAGAAGCATTGGTAGACCTTAGTCAAACATCCGCAGCCTTGGCTGCAGCCAACACCCAATTCTCCTATGAACCATTGAAGGGAAAAACGCAGATATGTGTAGCAACAGGAAGAGAAAAAAGATCCTTCCTAGACCTACATGGCAACCAACAAGGCCCAGAATTTTAAAAAACCCCCAAAAAGTTCCACTCTATCTAGCAAACTTGAAACAACAAACAGCTCCACACATCACACTTCTTAAATGGAGCCAGAACCCCCTTTCTTGTCATCCTATCCCTTCCATAAACATAGCCCAACTCATTTAACCTTCTTTTGTAAATAAGCAAGTTGTGCAGCACTGCTTCATTCTGCTGCAAAGCAAGGTCCTTGCCAATATCCATTGCTCTGAGCTGCAGAGTTCTTCTCATTCAGGAGTTGGTTGTCAGCCTCTGGGGCTGACGTCACTGCTGGCTCTCCTGCTGACTCTTTTGCCAGCGTTGCAACTGGCTTGCCTGTCAGCTCTGCCACCGATGCTGCAGCCAGCTTCCCTGTTGGACTAGAAGGTCCTTTCTAGCCCTATGTTTTTCTATGTTATGTCAGTGGTTTAAACTGAGGATTGGAGGGATTATATAGAAACTAAATCTTCATTATGACAGTACCATATTTAACAATTTCACAACTGTTATCAAGAAGCATTTACTTTTGAGATGGGCATAAATACAGCAAGCATCTTTAGGTTAGCAAGACTGATAGGAAGCAATCATTCTTATTAAGAGAATACCTAAGTTTATGATGTTATACTGTGTGATACAAGATCATTGGAGAAATATTACAACATATCTGAAAGTGTAAGTCTACATGACACTTTAGGGTTGAAAAAAAAGATTCAATGCATCATAGAAGCCAAGTTGCCAGGGTAAATCTTTTCTCATTTAATTATGTATTACACAGAAATCTAAAGCACACAAATTATCTAGCTGTAAACTGTCCAGGGGGACCCCTTAACTCGCCTGCCACGACTTAGTATGTTGCTTCAGTGGAGGGGTTCCCCCTTGGGCAGCCTCTCAGATCGTCGCGCCTTCTGGCGGGCACTGACAGGGCTCCAGCCTTCCCTACACCCCGGTCACTCGCCACCTTGGACTACCGATCTTTGGTGTCCTTGGCTCCTCCCCAACTTCTGCCTATGGCTTGCCAGCTGCATGTCTGTGTCTTCAGGCCTGGTGTAAGGTCCATGAAGTCCCACAGCCTAGTCCCTCCAATAGGGCTCCCTATCGCCCTATACTAAACAACCCGTGACGTGACATACCTGACCACCAGCGTGATAACTAAGGCCTCTAAACTACTGGGCCGAGAAGCCCAAAGGGGTGCCTCTGGCCTCTGGGCCATGTGGATTGCCCTGGGCTCGGGTTTCACCACCCTAGGGGCTCACCCACTGGGGTGTTGAATCACTGCCTCTCTGTAAGGCTGCTATGGGCCCCAAAGGTCCACCATCCAACCCCACTCTGGGTCTTCGTCCGCCCTCTGGTGTGGCCCAACGAGGCCCCATTGGACTCGCCCCTCTGTTACCTCGTCTCTGAGGCCCCATCCTCCCCCCACAGGCTTGCTCCTTGGCCTTAGTGCTGGCTGACCCCAACACTGCTCTCTTGGCTCCTCCTTCTGGTTCCTCCGAGGGTGCTGTCTCTGGCTCCGCTGTGGGTGCAGCTGCTGGATCTCCCACCAGCATTGCTCCCACCTGCACTGCCGCCTCTGGGGCTGACGTCGCTGCTGGCTCTCCTGCTGACTCTTTTGCCAGCGTTGCAACTGGCTTGCCTGTCAGCTCTGCCACCGATGCTGCAGCCAGCTTCCCTGTTGGCTCTGCCAACGCTGCAGCTGGCTTCCCTTCCTGTCGGTTCTCTCAGAACCCCTCCTGGCTCTGCCCTCGGCTTCCCATGCTGCCAGGTGCAGCGGCTGTGAGGGCTCCGAGTGAGGGCTCATTCCTCTAGTCTCCACCCACCAGCTGTCCTGCCAAATCATTGGGGTTGCTTTTTATTTCTCCCAGGCAGTGTCTCCCGCCCATGCTGCTCGGCTGCAGCTGTATACATGCGCGGCTAATCACCTTCACCGGTGGTTTCGCCGCGTGCCTCTCCTCTGGCTCTTCGGGCTCTGTGAGAGGTAAGTGGGGGCTCTCTTTCGGCCCGGGGTCCTCCTGCCACCCCAGCTCCCCTGAGACACAGAGATATGTTACTGAACTGGGGATAAAACAAAGCCAGATACTATAACTGAGTTACATTGAGACAGGGAACCTTGAGGGAAAAGCACTCAGGCTACCTATGTTTAAATGAACATCTGTCCCAGATGGGGACAAACCTCAACTGCTGAAACTCAAGCATTTCATATTGTTTAGAGCAGGGGTGTCAAACATATGATCCACAGTGCTCCTGGTGGGTTTGGGGATGTGGGTGTGAAGCTGGTAGGAATGGGGCCTTCTGCAGAATCCAGGACCTTAGTGGATACAGTTGTTAGCAGCAGGGGGATGAGTGAGAGCTGTACCAGTATTGCCCTGTTTTCCCTACTAACACATGTCCTGCTTACTAACTCGTTTTTCCCATGACCTCTTGCCCCACCACTGCCACTGACCCCACTGTCTCCACTGCTTTCAACATAGATCTGACATGGAAACTTGGAAGCAGCCCTGTGGTTCAGATCCAGCACAAGGCACAGGGTGAATTTAACATCTTTGCCTTAAAGCAAAGGGCATATTTTTATTGTCAGGATGATATCATGCATGTCAAGTCACTGGTGAGTAAAGAAAAGAGGATTAATTGGTCTAAAGGAGTAGAAACTTCAATTAAACAGGTGCCATTTGCTCTCCCTACTGAGAGTCTGAACCTGCATTCCTTTGTGATACATGGAACAAATTTTTCAAAGGTCACAATTCTGAAAAGGCTGGTGTAGAAACATAGAAACATTGTCACTGAAAAAAAATCCCAAATTCCGTGCATCATTAAGAAGTTTGAGACCCTCAGCTCCTTGGCAATATTACAATTCTCAAATCAAATGTTACACATTTAAAATTAATTTTAAAGTCCAGAATTACTATGTCAGATGAGGTAGTGAAATATTTTTTCTGAGCACACATCTAATGATCAAGACAGATTTGTGGTGAACAGTAGGATAGGAACTTGTGTTGGCCACATATTAAAGATTCTTTCAAAATTCAATATAGCAAAACCTATCTAGCTTTTTCATTAAAATTCTGCAGGAACTCTAACAAAATTCCTTCTCTTCAGTTGTAAAAGAGCTGCACTGGGCCCCAGAACAGAAGTCTTACATTTTTGTATGCGACTTACTTAAAAATTACCACAAAGCTCTCTTTGTAGGTGTAAGGTTCGCTTGAGATCTTTTATTCCACTTTTTAACAGCGTGCCTCTTGGGCATCTTTACACATGTTCTGGAGTGGAAAAGAGGGGAAGGGCACTTTAATTAGAGCGGATCTGAGAGCCATACTAATTAGCATCCATCGGAGCAGACATTCAGCCCCTTGTGTCTCCGTAGCAAGTGGGCATCCTGGGGCAGGTCAGATTGTTGGCCCGCCCACTTTTTTCTGGGAAAACCGCCTACCTACTTCTCTCACCATGCCTTAGATGATACAACTGAATAATGATAACAAGGTGCGAGGCTACACATTTACTTGACCTGACATGGCTCTGACCTTCCCTGTATTGTGCCCCATGCTTTGCAGATGGCATCCATGTTCTTCCAGTGTCTCACACTGGGACCCGAGCGCCAGAGTCTCACATGGGACTCTCACTCCCTGCTGGAGCTTGTAGTTCCAGTGCCCTAACACTGGGATCTCCTTCTGTCTATTGCTCAGCCCTTACCCACTCAGGGCTCCAAGCTTCACTCCTACTAAGGGCTCCAAACCCCATCCCCTTCCTTACACTGGGCCTTATCCCCTGCCCTACACTGAGCTACAACCCCTTATCCCTTCACCCCAGGAGCTTCTTGCATACCTTCCTGTAGGCTCAGGGCCCACCCCTCTGGAACCACACACTAGGCTCCTGATGCAGCCTCAGAGATCACAGTGAGTCTGGGCACTGTCTCTAGCCCCTTCACTGAGCCAGGACCCTGCCTTAGATCTCACACTGAGTCTGGCCCCTTGCTTTGTTATTCAGGGTGTGCTCCCCTAAACTTTCCCCTTCAGAGGGTTTTCTGCAAGGCAGCAGGGAATAAGGCTTTCTGGTGCCCCATACTTGCCCTCCACTGGGAAGGCCCCAGGTGTGGCATTTCCTGGAGACTGCCCTGCCACCAGAAGTCCCACTACATCATCCAACCCCAGCAGGGTGTAGTTTTATGTCATGCCCCAGGACCAGGAGCCTCCAGCCATTCCCATAGCTCCTACCCTTGCTTCCAAGATTCATGAGCAGCACCTCCAACTGGGTGATGTTTTCCAAGCTGCTAGGTGCAGACTGCTGGCTTTGCTGCTCAGGGCCTTGTTCTTGTAGTGCACAATGAGACGCTTTTCCCAATTAGGTAATTAGGCCTGATTGGGAGAATAGTTAGCTGCAAGCTGCTTTGCTACTGCCCATGCTGCTAGGTGTGACAGAACACATGCTGTGCTCTGTTTCAGTCTCTCATGTTCACAAAGAACCCCACTGAAGCACATACCAGTATGAATTCCCTAAGACCAGTATAGTGAACAAACAGATGCCTTGATTTCCAAATCTGGAATTACAATTCCAGGATGCAACAGCTACAGGCACTGTAAGTTTTAGATTACTCCACTCTCCAACAACAGACTAATTTCTATTCTCATGGAGGCACCAGGTCTAGTAAAAAATCCAAATGTCAGTCGTGCCCCCTCATAAACACAGAGCACATCATCACTGCACTGCATAAAATGAATTATAACATCCAAGGTTCATTCACCTGCTCCTCCACCAACATCATATACTGAAATCAAGTCCAGAAATCCATAAAAGCTTGTGGCAGACCACTTTAACCTCCCTGGACATTCCATCACTGACCTCAGAGTAGCTGTTCTCAACCAGCAAAAATCTAAAAACCACCTTGAACATGAAACTGTGGAACAAGAATCATCCCCAGATTGGACTGCATTGAGTAGAGCCTAAGAGGCACTATGGATTCTTATTGCATTACCTAGATTAGCTTTTATGATGCCTATGTCCCTATGGGTTGATTGGTTTGTTTTCCTCTTCAAGCCCCTTTGGCTCTCTCAGTACTGCCCTGTCTCCTTCCTCCCCCACTTTCCCTGTCTTTTGTATTTGAATCTCTTTTTCTGCTTGACAGCTTGCTCTCTGCAAGTCCCTTCATAGCATCTGATTAAGTTGCTTATAAAAACTTATGAATCTTTGAATTAGTTAGTCTATAAAGTGCAACTCTGCCTTGTTTTATGCCTGATTTCTGACTTGGTTAACTACCTCTCTGTATATGGCAATATGCATATTACCTATGCAATGACATTTCTGTTTCTACTGAAATAAAATGAAACAGTTAAATTTTCTATACCAGCTATTGTTAACCAATAACTAGTTTGCAGCTTAATGACTAACTCTTTACTAGGTGAATTCTAAGATACTCTAATGCTATGTGTCATTATAACTGATGTTCAAATTATGTCCCAAAGACTAAATGTCTAATTAACATAACTTTTTGCTTTACAGTTTGGAATATTGTTCAGAAAAAAGCCTCACTAAAATTTTAAGAGCTGTACAGCTATTGGGGTATGATCAGGATGTAGATGGTCAGAGCTGAAACCTATGCAGTCACAACCCAGGGGATCAGAAACAGACAAGGTCAAGGAAATAGGGGCCTCAAGTAGAGAGTCATGGAATCAGGAGCAAGCAGGTGGGTTAAGAAGCCAAGGTCTGTAGGGGGTTAAGTTGTAAACAGTTACCCTGGGTAGAACTATAAGCTGATGGAAATCAGAAACAGGAAGCAGGGACTCAGAATACAGTCACTAAACAGGGAGTCTCACAGCCAGCTACAGCTGTAGGGGACCAGCACATAGGCATGCACCAAACTAAGCCACAAGCCAGCTGTCAGGGGACAGGGGTCTGGACTGGAGTCTGGAGCTCCAGGAGTCAAGGAACTGGCAGGTCAGGAACTAGAAACAAGGATGAAGCCAGGAAACCAAAAAGCAGGATGTAAGAACAGGAAACTAGGTGTAACAAGGATGATCCAGAACACTAGAAACAAACAGATAGGAACCAGAAACTGACAAACTAGGAATCAAAATGCAGGAATCAGCAGGAAACCAACAAAGTAACCAGAGCTGCCTAGGAGCAATTGACCCTGCCAGCAGCTCTGATTCCTGACAAAAGCCAGCTGATGAAACTGCTTGGAATGGCTGATTTTCCAAATGAGAACATTATGAACTAAGATGCAGAAAGATAATGTTACTAAAACCAAAGCAAATGGGACTGAATGTACCCTCCAAATATTTTAGGATGATTTTTACTGGTTTTCATTCAGAAAAGAGAAAGTTGGATTCCTGATAAGTAGATATCCCAGTCTCATCTGATGGACCTTCTATATGTCGTTTTGACACACAAAAATATTCTATTCAGGGACAATTAGTAAGGACCTACCACATTCACAGAAAAAGTGGAATGTGCTGCAGCTCCTTTAATCTTGCAAGTTCCCCTGTGCACCTCTCCACCACTGATTGGTGAAGGGATCACACTTGCAGCTAGCTTCTGATAGGTGGGGAGGTAAAAACTGAAATATGGCACCATTTTTGCCTTCTGCTGCTGATTGCCTGAGGGGCCCCATTGGCCCTGAAGTTTGTTACTGACTGGCGGGGAGGCAGAAACCATGCCATGTTTAAAACCAGGGTTTTTGCTTCCCTGCTGATCAGGAGAAAGCAGTGGGGCACAGATTCATGTTCTTTTGCCTGTTCCTTCCCGGCCCTGCCACTGATTGGAAAGGAAAACCATGATTTTAAACATGGCATGGTTTTTGCATCACTGCCAGTCAGCAAAAAGCATTGGGGTCATGGGCCCCCTTGGTCAATCAGTGGCAGGGGGAAAAATGGGGCCATATTTAAAACACCAGTTTTCACCTCCCTGCCAATTAGAAGTGAGCTGCAAGTGAGGTCCCTTCATCCAGCAGTGGTGGAGGGTTGCATGGGGGAACCTGCAAGATTAAAGGACCCACAGTGCACCCCACTTCTGCTGTGACTTAGGTAGGCCCCTGAAAATAATATCTGCAGGAATTCAGAAGCGACTCAGCAATGAAATAGAATCCAGTTATGTTGGATGCGCAATCAAATCTCTAGAGAGAAGAACAATTGTTCTTAAGCCAATAGTTTACTTTTAACAGGTACCTTGAGTTTTTTTGGAGACCTCACATCTGGGGCTATATAGCTTATCCTGCATGATGAAATCAGACTCCAAGAAGGCATGACTGTAATATGTTCTATATATTAGTTTAATCAGAAATGGAAACTGTCAAGTAGGTAGCAGCTCTGCTGTAACACAATAAGAAGATCTTGGATCTAATTAAGAAACTGGTATGGCATCCAGGGCTAATAAATAAAGACAGAAGAGGGAAAAGGCAGCCACATGGGATCTGGCATGGAATTCCATAGTAAGAGCCAGAACTGAAGGGCTGGAGAAGGCTGAGATTCAGGAGGTTGGAAGAGGGTGGAAACATTTTGTGAGCTGGCAATCAAGGGCCAGAAGCCTGGAGAAGGCCAAAAGGGGGACAGCAGAAGAGATTTTCTTACTGAGTTTCCCAGTCCAGAGCTGGAGGGATACTAAGGGCTTCTTTCTTTGCACAGCAGTAGAGGTAATTAGCAGAGAACAAATAACCAAGTCCAGATTAGTCCATTTCAAAAGTGGCTTGATGTAGGCTTGAGATGCTACTTGTAAAAGATCAAAGTGGGCACAGATTTTTTAAAAGATAGTCCAGTTTGGGACAGCTATCCACAGTCACAATGCTCATTGTCTATCATTTTCTAGACGTATAAGAGATTATCATATTTGTATGCAATGTTCTAAAATGGTTTAAGGCACACCACTGTTTCTCAGGTAGTTTGGAGCTTGGAAGTTATTTTGCGAGGTATTTGTTCAAGGTATTATCAGTCTAACAAAAATTTTCTGCTATGCCTCAGAACTTTAAGCTTAAAGCTTAGATGAAGCTTAAAGAAAATGGTTTGTAAGACTTCAGCAGCCTTGACAGTAGATTCCAAAACTAATCATAAATTGACATATTCCAACTGGCCACAGTAATCATGGTCCAAGTTCCTAAGCAGATTTTGGGGGGCAGTATATGTGCACTATCAAATGGGCATTCATTTTTAAACATTCCAGTTGTGATTCTCAGTGAAGCATTACATCAGGCAACCAGAGACTTGGTATGCATGCTGCTCAGCCAGACAGGTACGTAGAACACTAGAATCACAAAAAAGTAGGACTGGAGGGACCTTGGAGGACATTTAATCCAATCCCCTGCCTGAAGCAGGATTATCTCTTTTGAAACCATTCCATACAAATTCTTGTGTAACCTATTACTATACCTACACAGATCAACCCTGTCACAAAATCTAACCTGCCACAGCTAAATCAGGGGGACACCTACTGCAAGGGTTATTAAAACATACTTGAGAGATCCAAGGAAGAGGGCCAAGTCCTTCCCTAAGAAGGCAAAACTTCCATAGTTTTTGCCAATCTGACCATGGGATAAAATCCCCTCCTGACCCCAAATATGGCAGTCAGCCTGATTCTGAGCAGTGACAAGATCCTTTAGCCCAGGGGTGGATTGCAGCCAGTTCCCATGGAGACCCCAGCACCATGACAGCACGAGGCCATGGTTTCCATGGAGACCAGCCCCAGCAGTGCTGGCAGGAAGTGCAGCTGGGTGGGAAGGTGCTCCAGGGCTGGGATCTTGCCATGGTGACAGGGTGGTCCAGAGCTGGGGCAGAGCTGCAATCCACTGCCCGCATGCCTCAGGTAGAGGCATGCAGGCAACAGATTGTAGCTTTGCCTTGGCTCCGGACCACACTGTCACCATGGAAAGATCCTAGCCTGCCCCTGCCACTACTGGGATCTCCATGGAAACCATCTTCAATGATGCAGGCAGGGGCTGTTTGGAAAGGAAGTCCAGCTGCCAGCTGGATCCGCCATTTTGCCCATTAACTTCAAGATTTTAGTTTCAGCAGGAGCACTGACAAATCTCATTCAAAATCCTCAATGCCCAATGCTTCTGAAGAAGGGAAAAAAAAAAACCAAAAAACCTGATGGGGGTGGGGGGAGGGAAAAGGGGAAAAATTCCATCCCAACATGATGTGGCAACCAACAAGCCCAAAAACATGAGAAATAGCCATTGCATAGCATAGGCATAGCTACTTGTCGATCATCCCTTACCAGTGTTTATCTACCTCTTTTTGAAGATTCTACAACTTTTTAGTCTACTTCACCATCTCACTGTTTTAAGAGTGATGACATTTTTCTGATACCCGATCCAAACCTACTTTGCTGCAATTTCATGGCATTGCTCTGCATTCTGCTCTCTGCAGCAAGAGAGAAAACGTGTTGTGCCCTATTTTTAAGGCAGCTCTTCAAGTATTTGTAGACGACTATCATGTCCCTTCCTAAGCACCTTTTCTGCAGGCTGAACACGAATGGATACCAAATGGATAGGACAGGAAACAAAACTCTGGTATCATCAAGAGAAAGAAATAATATTTCCCCCCCTAAGCGGGGTCTGACTCACTGCTCGGCAGTCGGGAGTGGAGCAGGGGGCCAACGAAGACCCCTTATAGGGTTCAGGTGTCGTCTCGGCCACAAGTGAGCCCTCTCAGCAAAGAAGGAGCAGCAGCAACAGCAGCAGCAGCGGCGGCGAAGCGGCGGCAAAGCGGTGAGTGGGGTTAGTGCTGGCAGTTGCAGCTGATCCGGAGGGGAGCCTCCCGGATTGCTCGTAGCTGAGCCAGCAGGGAGCCATGCTCCCGAGCCAGGCGTGCTCTGTAAGGGCGCACCGGCGTTTGTGCAGGAGGAGCGCAAGGAGGAAGAAAAGAGGGACTTGCCAGCAGGAAGATCTCTTTTTCTAGGAACATGGTGAGTACTTGTAGTGCCACTGCCAGGGGCCTGACCCCTCCCCCTCCCCCGGTACTGCCCCCCCAGCATTCCTCTGAGGCCGCCACCCAGACTGAGCCGTTGGGGGGTTCGCTGTCCTCCTGCCCCACCCTGGCTGGGGGTGGTGGCTGGGCAGGCCCCCCGGGGGTGGGGGAGATGCCTCGGGCATCTCCTGGTTGCCCTTCTTGTGACCGTCTTCAGGCCCTGGAGGGGCAGCTGCAGGAGCTCCAGTCTGAGGTGATCAGGCTGTGGGGGATCCGGGCAGCAGAGGACAAAATTGATAAGTACTTCTGTTCTCTGCAGGGCCAGAAACCTACTGAGGAGCCCCCCAGACCCCGAAGAGCAACTCGTCGGTGGCAGCAAGTTCTCCTTGGATCCAGGGCAGCCCGTGCTGCTGCAGAACCTGTACTTGAGGTGCCACTTGGGAACAGGTATGCAGCCCTGGCCACCCTGGAGAAGACTACTAATGAGACTACTGAGGAGCACCCCCCTCGCAGTGCTGATCGTGCACCCTCATCGCGAGCGGAGAGGAAGAAGCGGTTCCATAGGAGGAGCAAGCACCGAGTCCTGGTCATCAGGGACTCCATCCTGAGGGGCATGGAGGGTCCCATTTGCTGTCCTGACCCCTTGGGAAGACAGGTCTGCTGCCTGCCTGGAGCGCGAGTTCGGGACGTCACGGAGTGCATCCAGAAGATTGTTAGGCCCACAGATTACCATCCGTTAGTGGTAGTCCACATGGGGACCAACGACTCTTCTAGAGGCCAGCCGGAGGACATCATTGAAGACTTAGTGTCATAGTGTCTAGAGTCGGAAGGGACCTGGGCAGATCATCTAGTCCGACCCCCTGCCTTGGCAGGAAAGAGCACCGGGGTCAGATGACCCCGGC
>JAGPOW010003182.1:30269496-30292109 GCA_030014935.1 Caiman crocodilus
ATCTTTAAGAGTAGATTAGATAGGTACTTGGCTGGGGTCCTGTGACCCTGGCACTCGTTCCTGCCATTGGCGGGGGGTCAGACTAGATGGCTTGCTTTAAGCCCCTTCTGACCCAAGATACTATACTATGACTAATATTTATATGAAACAGAATAGCAGAGCAGCAGGGAAGAGTTGCACCTTATAGATTACTGTGTTTAATATATGATAACCCTCCAATAATTTGTCTCTATTTATGGAACATTTATAAATTTCTTATACTCTTCTATGTACAGAATCTAATTATTGGAGGTTTGCCTTGAATTTGTCCCCCTCCTACTGCTATAGCATGGAAAATAAATCTGGGGCATCAGGTCAGACCTCGTCCCCTGACCTCTGTAGCCCATTCCTTTCTCTTTACTCTCATAACCTGCTCTCCCTGAGCACATGGAAGTGAGGAGCAAATTTGAAAACACTAAACTCAAAATAAACAGACCTGTAGTAATTTGCATATAGTAAACAGACTTAATTCATGCAGAAATGATTCATCATCCCTCATTTTTTATATTGGTGTAAGTTTTAGTACAGATAAACAGAGTTTTAAGTAGTGCTTTTGTACTTTCTTATATATGGCACAAACTGTGCATGATATTAATCCAAAGCCAAAAAGCTCACAATTTATGATATAGTTCACTGGGATGGGACCCCAGCAGAGAAAATAGCATTGGAAGCCATGGTGACACCATAATTCAGTACGTGTGCACACTCCAGATATCCACAAAGGAGCCATGTGCTAATTAACCCCCAACTCATGACTGGAACCACTTGTTCAGGATATTCCAAAAAGTTATATGCAAATGAGGTGCAGGGCAACCTGGTCCAGCTTCATGGAGGGGGTGGGGGAAGGAAGGTTTACTACTCATGTGCACCAGGCTGGGAAAGGGGGTGACTGAAGGATTCTGGGTGAACTGTTAGAAGACCTGTTTGGTGATGTTTTCTATGAATTTGCTCAGATGCTATGAATCATTTGATGAAGTAAGTTGTCATCTATGAAAGCTTATGCTTTTCTGAATGACTAAGTCTCTAAGGACCCTGACAGATACTATATTGATCACAAAATGCATTAATCACATGATCAATTGTAACATCCTATGTGCTCAGCCAATTTAGAGTGCTGCACCTCATGGCTCTTAGAGTGGGGTCCCCTTGCAATGGCAAATTGAAAGGCTGATGCCTTGCTATCCCATATACTCATCTGTGTGACTGGGATCTGACAAACTGTACCCTAGATCCCAAAAATTCATGCATCCCACCATACCACAAATACTACTGCAAGACATGCAATTCTGGGGATTGTGATAGGTTGTCACTCTCAGCCACCCTTAATGCTGCCCACGCACCTGTCACAGGGCAACCGCCCGCCTTGTCTTTCCTGCCATGTCTTGATCTTAATTAAGTAATTAGCAGACTGCCCCTTGACCTGCCCCCTCCACTGGGGGCGCTATCTGCGGCTCCTTTCCTCTCCAATACCGTAGCCCAAGCCTCACAGATGTTAACTCCGTCTTCCTGTGCCCCATTTGGACCTCTCAATAAGATGACCCCCTCTCTGGGCTCTCTGTGCCCCCCTGGGCTTCCTACTCCTTGCCCTTCTTGGGCTCCTTAACACTCTGTCCCCTGTCTGGGGCTCACCGCGTCCAACTTGGACCCCTTACTAGCACTGCCCCATCTCTGGGGCTTGCTATGCCTAATTCGGGCTTCCAAATAAATGCGGCCCCCCTCCTGGGGCTCTCCGCACCCACACCTGGGCTTTCCAATGTGCACCCCCCCCCCGGGGCTTACTGTGCCCAACTTGGGCCTCTCAATGGCTGCCCCCTTCCTGGGGCTTACTGGGCCCAACCTGGGCTTCCTAATAAATGCAGCCCCCTAGTGGAGGCTCCCAGTGCCCACACTTGGGCTTCTTATGAGGATTCTGCGCCCTCACTAGTGCTGGGGTCCCCACGTTGCCAGGGTTTCCCCTGAGGATACTGCGCCTTCACTGGCGCTAGGGCCCCACACCCCTGTGGGCCCTATGACGCCTCCTCCAACCTCTAATAGCCTCACCCAAACCACCGGTCTCATAGGTAACAACAAAGCAAACTCGAGCCTCTTGGCTACAACTGAAAACATAAGCCACCTGGCTGTAACAGCAACAAAATACAAGCCCTTTGGCTATAACAAAACAGAGGCCCACCGGCCCAAACAACATTCAGTCCTACCAGTGACCCTTCAACTCTCAGCTGCAGCCCCTGCATCAGGTTTCCTCTCTCTCCCAGGGCAGAAAGCTCCTTTCTCTTTGGTAGCTGGCAGGGAACTGCCAGCCTAGCCTGAGCTCTGAGCTTTATAAGAGCCAGGTCCTGCCCCTTTGGGTCAGCTGACCTTCATTGGTTGCCCCAGCAACCCACAGCTGTACTGCCTAGTCACTGCTAGGGCTCCTGTCCCAGTGGTTTTCCCCTCTTCAGGCACAGAGCACCTCAGTGATCTGTGACAGGGATCCATGATGCCAATTAGCAGCTTCCAAAAGCATGACTAAACTAATACCTGCCAGGGGTCTAAGGTGTTGCCTTGACCTGCCTTCTGCCTGATTTCAGACTAACAGAACTAACTGCCTCTGTCTATGAAACAGAATTTGTATAAGACAAGGGCTAAGTCCCTATCAAAGGGTCCACAGAACTGAACAGGAGAATAGATCAGGGAATCAGGAATTTAAGGAGAGGTCTCTTAGTGTGGGGGTGGGGAAGAGATAGAGCAGAGAAAACTTGTGAGACTAGAGGAAAGAAGAACACCAGCCAGGAAGGCTGAAAGATCATCTGAAAAATTAGCAGGATTAGTAGCTGCTAAAAAGAGAAAATCCCAGGGGGCTGTTTCAGGTTAGATGGTAGCAGTGAAGCTTTTCTAGGTTTTGGCATTGTACATCTGCTTCCATGCCAAACAACCTTTTTTCTTTTTTTTTTCAGTAATAGGCAATAAGCCTGTTTTGACTTTTTATCTTGCAGCTCATCTTGCATGAGAGTGATTTCAGGATGATTGGCAACAGCAGGCATTCCATTCGCATGGGAATGGCAGACCTATTGTGTTTTGTAACCCCAGGGAACCCTAAGAATGTGTGCATCTTTCCCTCACTAGAGATATAAAGTCTGGCCAAAGTGCTCATAATACAGTGCTTGCTAGACAATGAAGAGTCTCCAATGAGTGGAACTCTGAGTACAGGTAGCAAGACAGTGGGAAGAAGACCTGGAATTTTGAGGTCACCCCAAAACGAGACCAGAGTTTGTCACTGCTCTAAATATTTTTTTTCTAATATTTACATTTCTTCAGTTGTATCTTTAAAATACCCTTTTACTGGTTTTGACCACCATTGATTATTTAATATCTTGTAATATATCCAAAGTATTCATCTATGTGAATTGTAGTTCCATTTTTATATTTGGAACAGTCTATAATGAATTCTTGCTGGATAGGCTTAATGGAATTGTGGAAGATTCACTAGCATTTGGAAGTCATCCATTTGTAGAAAAGGTTTTACTTCTTTAAAAAAATAAAACATTTGGAAAGGAAGCAAGACAAATTCTAATATATCCCCCTAATATGATAAGACATTATCATCTTTTCATAAGCAACATAAAAGCTACTTATGGTATGAATTATGCTCATGTACTATTCAAAAGAAAAAGTAATGTTGGCCTTTTTAAGTAGCCTTGGATTCTGCCCTCCCCAGAACACGCATACACATATCAGTACTCAACAAGCTGAACAGCCTATATTCATTCTTCAGATTTGTTTATAATAGTTTTTCTAATGCATTATCACCACAGTACATAGTGAATGAAGAAGAGTCTCACCTGGAAACCAACTCAGATTCCTTTTATTTCCTAAGAGGAGACAGAGACATATGTTTAAGATAAGTGACATACATCCTCAACTGCCCTTTTTTGCTCTTTCAAAATCTCATTTCTCTATTTTCTGCAAATAAAAGAAATAAATATTTGATCTGAAATAGGAAACTCCTGAAAAAAAAAATCAGAACTGCATTCTGGAACAGTTGATTCCTGCTTGTGAAGTTGTTCACAAATACTGACACAGGGATGGCAGAAATCTCCTTCCCTATTCCCATGATGTCTCCGATAAAAGTTGATCTAAAGTAAGCCTTATAATTCTCCACACTAACAGGTAAAAAATAAACAACTTCTAAAGAACTAGCCCCACATGTATTATGTTGGCCCATCAACCACACTTAGCTGCACCATTGTACAATTTCACACTCCCTTTAAAGGTAAAGGTTAAAATGAAGCACAAAGTAGTGAATTGCCCAAGATATCACAACACGGCAACAACATAGGAAACCAAAGCCAGAAATCTTGCTCCCAAGTTCTCTGTTTTAACTCATTCAATTATGATTCTTAATCAAAAAAGTTTCCTCAGTGTGCATTGTCAAACAGAAGGAAGAACTCAGAAGCTGCTAAACAAACAAGAAAAGCAAATATTAAAAAATCATGGATGAAAGCCTCTGAATCTTTTAAGTACATCTGAGTATGAACAGATTAGCCATTTGGTAGGTCTGATGTATGTAACTGGAACTAACAACACAGAGCATACAAAATTACCTATTCTCTGACATCAAAAATGTCTCTTTCTCTATGAAACTTCCATAAAAGTCACCAAGAGTTTCTCATACAAAAACCTTGACTGCTAGTCCTTACTGACTTTTGTTTCAATAAAATATTTTCTCTTTCCCATGTATTGAAGAAAAGTGTATTGCATTAATTTTTTAAAACTAGATTGTGCATGAAGATTTCCATTCCCCTCTTTACCTCATTGGCTTAAACAGCAAATTCCAATCTCCAAAAAAATCATATTGTTCTAATATCCTACAACCAATATTCCAATATTTTTCCCCACACAAACTCACCAATTAATGTAGTACACAATTCATAGACTGTGTCACACTAACCTTCTACTTTTCTGAAAACCTTCTTCAAGAATCTTATGATATAGAGCAGGGGTGTCAAAATCCCTTGGGCCCCTGAGCTGGATCTGGACCAAATCTGGACTCATCTTCTGGCAGTGGGGTAAGTGACTGCAGGATTAACCACTGTGAATTCCTCACTTGGTCCTCCACCACTGAGACATGTCCCCAGCAGGGCTCTGTATGCCAAAATTTGCACCCCCAGTCACCCTACACTGGAATTCCTGGCCTCTCCAGGACTCCCGTGGGCCAGATGATACAACTCCACAAGCCAGATCCGGCCCACAGGCTGTAGTTTTGACACCCCTAAGCAGAGAAAGGAAATTAGCTATATTAGGCAAAGCCATGTTAGGCTCAAGTCAGGTAGAAGGTGCATCTCTATTTTGACACGTTTGATATAGAACAACAAATATTTTCTGAATATCTGCACTTGAAATCCCATTTCGGGTAATTTTATTATTTTTCATGATATACTGAATAAATATTGAAAGTTATATTTGATTAATCATGCAAGAAAATGCAACATATTGAATGAAAAAGAACAAAAGGGCATGAGTGCCATCTGGAATACATTGTAGTTGCAATGCAGTTAAGTATTTCTGTGGGTAAAATTTCTACAGATCACTTTTGTACTAAACATTGATAAATATCTTGATAATTATTACAGAATCTACCAAATTGCTCCAAATCAAAGACAACTTCAAATTTAAAACAATCCTTCAATAATCAGATTCTCTACATGAAAATGTATAAATTTGTTAGAATTTTCCATGTAGAGAATCTAATTGTTGGATGGTTGTCTTAACTTTGTCCCTACTCCTCTCCCCAACATTGTGGTGGGGAAAGTGGTGGGAAGGAAGGCGCTAACCCCCTGTCCTCCCTACCTACCCCTGCTGTTCCTTGCCCCTACCATGGCTGTACCTGCCCACATACATGCCCCCTGCCACAAATTCCACTCCCTGGGAGAAACATGTGGCAGAGGGCATGTGGGCAGGCACAACTTGGGCTTGTCACCCATGACTGTGCCTGCCCCTGCCACTTGCTCCTCCACCTCCTCTGCCACCTACCCCCTAATCACTCCCCACCATTTCCCCCAACGCCTGTGCCTGCCCTCTCACCATTTGCTCCCCAACCCCTTACCAACTTGCCCCACACGTACGTGACACCTGTGCCTGCCCCACCCAACCTCTGTTCCCTCTGCTGCCTATCCCCCCATCTCACCAACTTATCTTCTAATTGGCTCCAGCTCTGGCTGTGGCTTAGTCAGAAGCAGCGACCCCAGCTGCAACCCCAACCCCAGCCAAACTTGGCCAGGTGGAAGCAGCAGCAGGAGCTCTGACACCAGGGCTGGGGCTCTGGGGCAAAGGTAAACAGCAGTGAGAAAAGGTAAACAGTGGTGGGTGACAGGCTGCATTGTCTCTTCCACAGTCTTCCCAATCTACACATCACAGGTCTCCCCCGTGCATTCCCCTCCCGCCACAGCCAATCCTGCACTCCCATCTGCTCTACCTCTTCCCCTGCTGCATGAGCATCTCAGGCCCAGGCAGGTGGTAGCTCAACTCTGGCTTGAGCCCCAGGCCCAGGTCTGAAACCAGAGCACCACCTGCCGTAGTCCAATACTCAAATCTAAGAGGAAGCTTTACCACTCTCCATGTTGATTGAACAGAATAAACCTTGCCTTGGCAAGACTGGTAAATATTAAAGTAGTTTAAAGGCAGTGCCATTTACTGTAAAAAAAAAAATCAGAAAACAACTTATGGCACATAGCTTAATTAGACATTCAAAAAAGAGAATTCATGTAAGCTCTTTCTTGCAACTCCCTACCAAGATCCAAGACTGGTTATAATTAGGGATCCAGATTTTCTGTTTGCTGTGGAGGAATGCTGGTTTTCTCATTTCAAGGAGAAAGCCATGGATTTTCATCTTTAAAGGAGAAAACCACAGGTTTTCTTATTTAAAGGAGCTGCTTGGGGCTGGGGGAGCAGAAGGTGACTGATGGCAGGAGGTACCACATGCATGCATGTGGCTAGCATGTAGCCAGGCAGGGGGGTGGGAGCAGCCCTGGCAGTTGGATGCAAGTAAGTCTATGGGGGGGCAGATGGTGGAGGGCCAGAACTTGGGGACTTTCTGCAGAGCTGTGGGGTGTGTGTGTGGAAAGAGTGTGGGGAGGGGATGGGTGTGTGAGGGGAAGCAGATGCCTATTGGCACTGGAGGAAGGTGTCCAGGCTCTGGGGCTGCAGCAGGGCAGGAAAGGTAGGGTGAAGATGTCTCCTTCTAGCAGGAAAATGGGATGGGGGGCCAAAAGTTGCTACCCAGGAAAGGCCATGGCAAAGCCACTTGGCAGAGCACGGGAAAGCCAGCCCAGTGTGGGGAGTGCCACAGGTCTCCCCTGCTCTACCTCCCTCCAGCCTGCACCAGGTCCAGACTCGCTTCACCACCACCTGCATGTGTCAGAGCCACCACAGCTGCCATGCTTGGTCCAGGCAGGACAAGGGCACCTGGAGGCCCCCTCCAGAAGGGCTGGGTGGGGGGGACAGGAAACCATGGCTTGGGAGTGAGGGGCACCAGCAGGACTGGGGGAGCTGTGGCTTGGGAATGAGGGGCACTGGGAGGAGCTGCTGTTAGAGAATGCACAGCAGTTATATATGCATGAGTCTGTGGTGATACAAGAGTAATAGAAGCACTCCAGTTTTAATCTCCATTCATCCAAAATCAAAATTAGGATGATTTTCTCATTTGTGTCACTGTGGCCTAATCCATTTGAAACGCTAGTGGGAAGGAGGTTGATGCCTGACTTTAAACCCCATTTGAAAATCCCAACCAGAAAAACCAACTCCAAGTTACAGTCCATAGGGATGATTTATTCCTCTCTAGCTCTAAGCCTGCTTACTTTAGGGAAGTGTTCTTCAGGGCTTCCTGCAGAGCCAGAAACCAGCAAAATTAATTTGCTACTGAACATCATATTTAAGCAAGTGAGCAAGCTTGTGAATGTTGCTGTATAATTTCACTGATATTCATGAATGTAGTATTGGCTTCCCACAAAGATAAATGAAAAAAACTTCAGAATGTTTTCTTCTGCCTTCTGTGGTCTATAAGCAGTTACAGAACTTACATTTTTTTATGCGATGGGCCTCAGAAAGCTCTCTACAGCCATAACATAAACATTCATGGCTTAAGAGTACTTTAAAATGGCCAATCCCATGAAAATTTAACCCTCATCTGATGAGGTATCAGACAGGGGCACTGTAAGGCAGAGATCCTCAGGGAACCTGCGTCTAGTTTCCATGTGAAGGTTAATTTCAATCAATTTCACCTGCATCCCATGTGGCTTTACATGGCTGTCACAGAGATGAGACAGTCTCCTCCCTGCACAGAGGGGGATGGGGTAGAACAAGGGATCTCCCCCCACCCAGCCACCTGGGCCCAACTCAGCTACCTCTGCTGGGGTCTTGGGGGGAGCTAGGCCAGATCTGCATGGCAGGGGGGCTCCCTTCCTGCCCCTTCCCTGCACATAAGTATCTTGACAGCAGCAGAGGCTGCCATACCCAGAGCTGGGGTGGGGGGGAAAACAGAGGTGACCCTCACTTACCTCACAGACCCAACTTGGCTATCCCTGATGGGGTCTTCTGGGGAGCTGGGCCAGCCCAGGTCCATGAGGTGGGGGTGTTCTGTTTCCCTTCCCCCCACCCCCAGCTTTGGGCATAGAAGCTTCTGCAAATGTCAAGACATTCATGTCCCCCACTGTGTGGGTACGGCCTGGCTATCCCCAAAACTGAAGCAGGGGTTGCTGGGGAAGGGGACATTCATGGCAGTGGGGGTGGAGGCTAGGGAGAGGGGCCAGTGAAGGTAGGCTCTGAGCCCCTCTATCCAACAGACAAACCCTGTTGGGTTCAATGGCACTGTAACTCACAGCAATTTAGAGTGCCACTCCAACACAGTTCCTGTACTTGTGTGCATACCTTATGGGTTAATAACTGACTGTCACTGAAATCTTCTATATGGGCCCCCAAAAAACAAGAGCCAATCTATACACAGACTTTGGACCAGTATGACCATGCGTTTTAGATGTGAGACTTTGCTGTGTTTTTCAAGTGACTTACTGACCCTGGTACACCATATATATTATATTGGAATAACTGTATCTACACAGCAGGCACACCATCCTATTTTAAGTAGGGTAGTATAGGAAAAGAGCACAGACAGAAGTTCATGGAGCAGTTTGAAAGGACGTGGAGAGTTGCTGCAAGTGTTATGTTGTAACATTTATACACACGAGAACGTGCCATGATACAAGTGTAGGAAAAAAATTGAGGCCTGCTTCACCTGGGTTGAAATTATCATGATTTAGCTCATTTGCATTGCTATCGGCTGCTGTGTGCCTTAAAGTAGCATCTTCCCCTCCCCTTTGAAACCACTCCTACTCAGCGCTTGTCTATATTTAGAGTAGCCCACTTGTTGTACCTGAGGCGATGGGCTGTTTTACTGGCCAAAGCATGGAGAGGGAAGCCAAATATACCACAGCAGTAGAAAAAAATAGTCTGAATGGAAAGTTAAAAAGGGCTAGTTGGCTTAAACCATACTGAATGCAGGCAAACCCAAGGTAGTTCAAGATATAATTAAGGGTATATTGATTAACTGAAATACAGATATGTGAGGCTAAATTCTCAGCAAGGCATGTTTGTCTTGGAGGAGTGCCACACTAAGGCAGCTATGCTAATTCTAGCACCCAAACAATGTCATTTACAGCCAGCTTGGGGAACTTTACTCAATACTACACTATCACGTAGACAAATTTCAGTGAAAGAAGCTCAGTTCTAATTAGACTTGCCAACAGACTCTGGTGGGTAGAAGTGGAACATCATTACCTCAATTAACATTACTTGGAATTCTGTTACCCGCCTTTTTTTTTAGCATAGGCCAGATGAGCAACCCAGGACTGGTCTACACACCAGATGGATCAGGGCTGGCCTTGTAGGGTGGACTGGACCCACGGACACTTCTTCCCCTTCCCTTGCATGCTGGATCTAGTGTCCATGGCACTCATACCAGTTGGTCTGGGACTCCAGCTAGTCTGGGGTAGATACTGCATGCAGCAGGGGGCCTGGACCAGCTGGAACAGAGCAATCTCAGACCACCCAAAGTGGGCACTGGAACCAGCAGAGGACTCACAAAACCCCTACCTACACATGCCAGATCCAGTATTTGCTCTGAACAGTCTGGGGCCTGCGCTGCATGGGACGCTCACCTGGAACCAGTTGGAGTGCGTGCTGTGTGCAGTGTAGTCCTGGACCAGCCACATTGGATGATGCAGGCACTGGATCTGGTGTGGGGGAGGCAGTGTCCTGGGCTGGTCCTGTGTGGGGCCAGCACTGGAGGCCAGATGATGTGGCTCCAAAGGCCATATCCAGCCTGCATCTTTGATATCTCTGCTTTATACTGTATTACACATTTCCAACTTTTTTGTTCTTTCTCCTTTCATTGGACTTAAACAAATCCAGTAAATGATTTCTAGGCTTCGTGCCAGACTATGAGTCACTTTAACTGGGTATTTCTAGTCCTTTTTAAAAATATAGATGAGAATTTGTTAAAGCCCATAAACTACTGTTGGGATTGATCTCTAATTGCACATTCTAGATCAGAAAAGATTCTTTCATGTTTAGTAATTCCTAAGTATTTGGATAAAGGTTCTTCTTAAATTTTACTTTTGACCTAAACCCTCCTATTCTTCTGAAGATTGTCATTTAATTCTATTGTACAGTATCTCTGCAGACGTGAATTATTGTGAAGATCATAAACCCTAATATATACAAGATAAAGTAAAGATCTCCACCAGCAAACCCAGAAATAAAAGATGCAAAATTAACTTGCAACATAAGAATATCTTATATACAATCAACCACTGATTTTACTTAAGTGAGAGAGAGGAGGTTAAAAAGCTTATACAAACTCTGTCAAACAACAAAAGAAAAAAATTCTCAGTTCGGAAGTATTCATTGCTGAGTTAAAACAGGAATGAATTCTTAGGAAAATTCCTGTAAATAATATATTTATTGGTCATTGCTTTAAAGTATTTTTTACTTTATATTGCACAGATAAAACGAGCATTGTAAGAATGAAAAGAATGATATTTCTCAGATTATGAAAGAACTCCTGCTTATAAACAAAAGCAATGAGTAACTTGAAAGACATCATAAACAGCTTTAAGTGTTATTCCAGCCCCTAATCAGAAATGAGTACTAATTCCTAGAAATTGCACACTCTTCTACAGTGTGGAATTTCGACATGATCCCTGGGGTGGGAAATTAGTTTACTGGAGGTCCAGGTTGTTTTTGACAGTGTGGCAAACTTGGCTCTCAGTAACATTAGTAGGAAAGCAAAGAGCTAGTCATGAGAAGGGCCTGGCTGAAACTGAGGGCCCAGCTCATGAATATCATAGCCTTTTCCTGGGGAGGGGAGGGGCACCATTTTTGTGGTGCTCCCTCCACCCCCTAATGCCCCCAGTTGGCTGAGGGGACTGGCTGAGCCTGGCCCCCATTGCCAGACTGGGGGCAGGGATCAGGAGTGTCCAAGCAGGAAGCAAAGGGGGAGGGGTGGGGGGGGGAGAGGCAGGATAAAGGGTTGCAAGGTGGACTGGGGGAAAGAAGCATGGGTGGCATTGCTTGCACGTGGGGGGCCACTGCCCCCCCAGCCTTTTCTAATGCCCACCTCTGTGCCTGCCCCAGGCTCTGCTCACATGCCGGGGGGCTGCTGTCTCTCACCTTTGCTTGCTGCTGCCCCTGGCCCGAGTTCTGTTCTGCATGCAGAAGCCCAGCTAGGGCAGCACTTGAGCATTTCCCTCCCACCACCCGCCTGGCCCTGCCTGGTAATACACCACTGCTGATGATGATGTTGCAACTAAATGCCATGGGAAATTCCCCAGCAAGCAGCCATATAATGGTATTTCATTGTAAATTGCATTTTTCATGAAAATCACTTCATTTCACAATTTTCACACAAAAAATATACAAAAAATTGTGATTTAGACCAGGCCCTAGTCACAAGGGTTGCTCCAGCTTTACACTGAAGGCAGAGTTTTACCCAATTTTATCAAAGCAATTAAAAATGAGTTGCAAACTTGCTTTGCTGTAATTCACCTGACAAGTGGTAGGCAAGGAACTGCACAGAGACATCAAAGTTCTACTACTACAAATCACAAACTTACTTGATTCACTTATAACTCTCATCACATTATGAATCTATGGAGAAAGAGTCAGTATATCAGCTCTTGGAAAACTGTCTTCTAGTTGTCAAGATATAAATGGTCATGTATAAATTGCAGTACATCTGCTATCATTCATACAATATTTTGTATCTGAAGCATTTAATGTCTATGTTTACAGCAAAGGTATCAGCTCACAGGATCTTCAGAAAGACTCACAGGTAGCTTTGTTTAAATCATAGATCATAGAGATCATAAAGAAGTAGGGCTGGAAGGGTCATCGAGTCCAACCCCGTGCCTAACGCAGGATCATCCCTATCCAAATCATCCTATACAAACCATAATCTAAAATCTACATGAAACCACATAACCTCTGCTACAGAGGAAGGCAAAAATCCCCACTGTCCATACCAATCTGACCATTAGGTAAAATTTCTTCCTGACCCCAGATATGGCAATCAGTCTGATCCTGAGCATTCACCCATCTCTCAAACTGGATATGGGAGGACAGATCGTTGGGCCCATGTAGAATATCATATTTATTCAAATCCAAGATGAGGGTTTTTTCCTCATTTAACATGGGGGGAAATTAATCTCATCTCGGATTTGAGTATGGTCCAGGGCAGGCAGCTGCTGTGGCTCCAGCTCCAACTCTTGCCCTGACCCAGGGGAGACTGCATGGTATATGTGGGGGGTGGGGAGAGGAGGGGAGGAATACAGGGGAGACCATGCAGTACCGGGGAGCTGCTGTAGCTCCAGCTCCAACCCAAACCCAGGGCTGGGGCCAACGCTGGAGCTACTGCAACCAGGCTGGGGATGGAGCAATGTGTGCTCTGTGCCCTGGGCCAGAACCACTCAGAAGTGCTGAATACGGTAACTGACAGGGAACAGGGGTCCCACACCAGAGGAACAAGTAGCCATGGAACAGGTACCAGGGGGCAAGAGATGGGCTACTTACCGACCCCCTGCTATTGCTTCCCCCCTGGCTGGCCCCCTGCCACAGAAGTGGGAGAGGGCAGATGAATTTAAGATGACCCCCAATAATTAGGTTCTATACATGGAAAATGAATTAATTGTTGGTGGGTCATTTTAAATTCAAATTAATTTTAGATCCAGATTCATATTTAGATTAATAAGATTCCAAGTGACTTAAAGGATCCACCTGTATTGATCTGAACAATAGATTAGGATCGGATTGAGAAGCTAAACTGAATACCTGTGAACATTCTAAAATCTTTTGAGTGAAGCTGGACTGTGTTAGATTATGGGTAGCTAGTCACTTGTAGCATTACAAAGTAGCATGACTTTTCTAGTTGGGGAGCTATAGAGTTGCATCCAAGGCAAGCTCTCCAGCCAGACAGTTCCAGCCAGGGAATCTTTAGATCTGCCCACCCCCAGGGGAGCCTCATCATCGCTGACAGCCTGTCCTCACCACTGGCAGACTGTCAGTGACCAGCTGGCAAGTGTTGAAAAACAGGAGCTGTTAAAGACAGGCCTCTGCCCCCTGTGTGGTGACAGGAGTGAGAAGAACTGTGCTCCTTGGCTCTGCCATGCCCATTAGTGCCACTGTGCTGAGGGAGCACTGGTTCTTGCTCTGGCAGTTGTTCTCACAGTGCTATGGCTACAAGAGCACCAGGTCTTGCTAGGGCTATAGCAGCTCTGGAGGGAACTCCTGTAGTGCTGCTGCTGCCAGAACCCCTGCAAGGCACAAACAACACTCCCTGCCAGCTAGATAAGTCACACTCCCATCCCGCCCTCCCTCCCATCGCTTTGGAGCAGGGACAAGGCGAGCTGCCAGGGCTCCATCTCTTGCCAGGACTCTGGCAGCAGTAGCAGGAAATCAGGCTCTGGCAGTGCTGACAGTGCTCTGGCAACTGTGGCTGTGATAGCAGGGTCTCAGCAGGCCTCTCTGCCAGCTCACTGGTTGGGTAGGCCATCATGGGACAAGCCAGTCTCCCTGCCTCTCTCCCTCCTACTCAAAGATGGGCAGCAGAGGGCTGTGAGATGCTGGGGGTCCTGGACACCACTGTAAGGCTACAAGCAAATAAACAGCCACAACACATGACACTACAAAATACCATGTTACAGACAAGATCCTGTTTCAAACTGCTGCTTTTCTATAATGCTGACACAAACTTTATAGCACTACAGAGAGGCTACATATTTTGTAGTTCTACAAACGTGATGGCTGTCCATAGAGAACCCTTAGAATTCTAAGGTATCCAGTTTTATTGCAGGTATTTCACAAAGCTCACAAAGTTACTGCTTTCACTAAGAGATTTCACTACATTTTCAAAGAAATAATAATGTTTAATTATAAGGAGGATTATGTTGCTCCAGATACAAGCTTCTCCAGCCAAGTTTGTTATTGAAAGATGGTAACTAGGGAATTGGTTAGCAGGTCAACATCCTAAATTGTTACTGTGCATCTAAAGTCACATCTACTGATTTACTGCAACAATAGTAAAATATGGAAATTTATATTAGGTGAAAATTTAACACTTATTATGCAAAATGTGGATATTTAAAATAAATGATGATACTGCAGACATGTAATCAACATTGTCAAAAGTTCTCTCTATAGTGTTGGATTTGAATAACTTACAAATATTATTTTAATGATTAATCTATCAAAGAGACCCCTGGATGACAGGTGTATTGTTTATCAATAGACAACGGAAGATCCATTATGAGCATTAGATTACCATTACTATTGCCACTGGGAAACCTCTTGGTAGGCAAAAAGCACTCTCTAGTGTCACTATACGTACTGTTATGAAAATAATCATAAGCTAATATTTAGGCAGCATTTAAGGCATACAGGCAAACAGTGAAAGGTTTAAAAAAATCCAGATTAATATTTTTATATTAATAACTTGTGTAGTGTGCCCTTCATTTCTATATTTCCTATGTATTGAAATTAATTAAATAAAACTAAGCTAAAGTATTTCCAGTAATGTCAGTAGGATTCTTGACACTTCAGTGATGAGAGGTAGATGAGAGGTGTTAATAAGAAGCTTGTTCAAATACTTTATTTTAAATTGGGCAGGGTCTTGTTTTACCCAGGCTACATTTGACTCTAATATTATATAATATTTGTAAACATTGCTGGGGAAGGGGGGAATCCCAGTGTATAGCCAGCTTCATTTAATTAACTTTACTCATGGTCTTCTATGTATATTTAAGTTAAATTTACTTTCTGGTAAAGCAATGCTATATAATTCTTTTGTTCCAGGACTATTTCTCAGCAAGGTGAAATTATGTTATTTAAAAGCCTGAACGGAAAACTTTGCTCTTGATGTAGATGCATCTCCCAAGGAGACATTTTCCATCACAAGTTACATATTAAATGCTAACAGTACTCTTGTTGATTATATAATCTAAGCAATAGCATCTCATTATCTTCTTAATTTTAGCAGACACAGGAGAAACTAAAATATCTTCCTCCTGCTGTTGATCCAGCATATGCAAACATATATATATATATATATATATAAATACACACACATGGGTTTAAAATTTCTGCAAGGTAAGGACAGGAGATAAGGTTCAAAATAGATGTATTTAGAATAAGAAAAAGAACTACGAATTTAAAACTTTCCAGAAACAGTAGTTGTAGGTGTGCATCTTACAAGTAAAAATACATCCTGAACAAACATCCATGCTGTTCAGCCAGCGGACTGAAAGCAATGTCTAGACCAGATATTCCTCTAAGTTCTAATCATCAGTATGAGGCCTCAGCTCTGGACTCACCAAGTACTGCTCATTAACTTTACTATCTCAGTCAACTTGACTTGTTTTCTAACAGATGGTGAACTGACTTTCTCTGACTAAAGGATCTTTCTTTAGTGGCAGAAATGGGGTCAGATCTTATTCCACTTATTGGGCACCTAAGTGGACTCCAGCACCTGTCTGCAAATCTACTCCCCCCAGTTCAAGTCCCTGAAAATCCACATTACATCTACTTTTTAATGCACCTTCAAAACGAGACAAAAAAGAGTAATGAGGAAATAGAGGATCCAACCACTTTGTTTTTCAGAGATTCGACCATCTGGAATAGAACTGTACTTGGGCATCTAAGTCCACTTATGTGCCTACTAGATGGAGTAGAATCTGGCCCTCAAACCCTCTGTTGCCCAAATGATTCTACATGTTGGCACCTAATTTAAAGGCATTTTCTATGCTAGAATGCCCTGTAAAAAATAAACGGGCTGCAAGAGTCTTTTCTGCCAACATTTTAACTATCATCTTACTGACTAGAGCCACTGAAACCGAGCTTATGCAGTCTTTCCAACAATGGATTACCTAACTCCTTTTCTTACCATGGTACCATGCCTTGCAACAGACCCAGATGTCAGCTGTGCCCCATCATCAATACAGACGGTCTCATCATTGGACTGAAAAAATAGATTCTAACATCCAAGGTTCATTCACCTGCCCCTCTAGCAAGGTCATGTATGCTAACACCTGCTTATGTTGCCCCTCTATATTGGACAGATGGGCTATCTTATGTTGTTATCTATATTGGACAGATGGGGCTATTTCTACGTGAAAGCATGAATGGAAATTGATCTGACATCGAGCCCAGAAATCCATAAAAGCTTGTGGCAAAATATTTTGGCCTCCATGGACATGCTACCACTGACCTCAGAGTAGCTGTCCTCAAACAATAACATTTTAAAAACTATCTTGAACATAAAACTGAAGACTAAGAAATCATCCACAGGCTGGATTGTGTTAGATCTGGTATGAACAGGGACTATTGAAGCTAATTGCATTACCTGAATTAGTTTTTATTAGGGCTGTGCAAAGCTTCGAATGCTGATTTGATTCGGAGGAGATTCAGCCTGATCAGTAGCCAAATCTCTGAATCCGAATCAAATCAGGAGACCAATTAAAAGGTCTGAATTGATTTGAAGCTCTCCGAATTGATTCAGAAAAGATTTGGAGCACTTCAGTGATTTAGGCAGTCCCCGCTAGCTGCAGTAGGGAGCTGGACCTGGACTCCATGCTGGTAAGTAGGAGGCAGGGGAGTGGGGACTGGAGGAGGGGGCAGGATCATTGGGGGACCCCTGTCAAGCCCCATCCCCTGCCTGCTCACCCAGTCCCTCTGAGCACCCCCCAGCCCCCGCCTGCTGTCCCAGGCCCCACCATGACTGTGCCCCCTGGTCCCAGGTCATCCCAGTTGTTTAAAAGAAAAGCCCCTACTCACCAGCTGCTACCAGATGGGAGGGTGATCTCCACTGCTCCCCACTGTCCCATGCCACATGGTGGGCTTTGCCATGAGCCCCCTGATGCCCACCCACTCTCCTAGCTCCACCATGGCTGCCCTGCCCAACAAAAAAACCCTTGTACTAACTGGCTGTTGCAGCTGCCTTGGGGCTTTTGAGGGCTCATGGAAGAGCCCCCATGTAGCATGGGGCAGTGAAGGACAATGAAGAATGTCCGTGCCAGACAGGAGTTGGCAAGTCCCAGGCTTTTTTAAAAAAATTTTTAAAGAGCCAGGAGCTGGGGCAGGTGGGCAGCCATGGGGAGCTAGGAGAGTGGGTGGGATCAGGGGGCTTGTGACAAGAGTCCTCCACATGGCATGGGGCAATGGGGGGCAGTGGGGATTGCCCCCCTCACCTGACAGCAGCCAGTGAGTACAGGCTTTTTTTTTCCCCAAAGAGCTGAGGTGAGCGGGGCAGCCATTGAGAGTGGGCAGGGGATGGATCCTGTGTGATTCAGAGATACAGCTGATTCGGCAATAGCCAAATCTCCAAATCAGATTCAGATGAAAAGATTTGGAAGAGTGATTCGAATTACCAAATCCAATCACTGTCCCCTGATTCAGCTGAATCTGAAGCGAATACTAGCCACTTCTCACGTGCCTAGTTTTTATGACCATTATGTCCCTATAATTACTATATATTTGTAATTAGGTGCAATTTTACTCTATTTTCTGGCTGACTTCACACTACTATGGCTCCCTAATGCTCTCCAATTAAAAGTGTGTAATCATTTAATAAGTTAATGCAATGAAGTACAGATCTAGCCAATACCATGAAGGAGGAAACAAACAAAATGAACAAAATTAGACAGTGTCTGTATTCCTCCACTTCTAAAAAAAGAAAAAAAGACTACATTAGATTTTCACAATTATTTTCATAATGTGAGCAAATAACATGTCTGCTATCCAGACATTATCATGAATGGCGTGAATGGGAATGAAAGTGGACCAGAAGAAAATGACCAGCAGAGAAAGAGGTCCACACTATAAGAAAGTTTAAAGATATAAAAATTATTGGATGATTTTTTTTGGAAAGGTGGAAATGCCCTTTCAATAGAAATCTCACAGGTGCATAATGCTGCACACTACCTTCACTTTCAATAGAATTCATTTAGATGCATGTGAAACTAGTATTATATTTGATGTAAATGAATGAATACTGTAAATGAATGTGGGATTCAGTGCCTTTCCAGGCAAGCAGTAACACTCTTGATGTGCTCTGAAAACCACCATGGAAAACAAGTGAATGTGAAAAATGCCAGCAGCCCTATAATAATGATGTAAGGCCACCTCTATATGTGTGGATGGCACAATGGAATCTAGTGTGTGATCCACGTAATTGTGCCTCCTGCCATACTATGCGTACCTTATTGCTGGTGTGGGGGGAGTCCAATCTGGAGCTCCCCCTGCACTGGCAGGAAGCAAGCTCAGGAGGCTAGGAGTCCCCTCAGCTGTGAGGGGCTTCCAACCACAGAAGCACTCCTCCACACCCCACATGGCTGATGGCTAGCAAATGGTATTTAAAGGTTTGCTTTTGGGAATTGGCTTGTAGGTAAAGTAGATATGCATGAGAACGATGGTTCAAGGCAACAGAAAGGGTTAATTGATTTCTAAAAGCCTGTTTGTGACAAGTTTCTTTGAGGTCCACTGTGCCTGACACAGACAAGCAGCAAGCAGACACACAGGCTGAGAAATTGAAGCCCTGTACCACACTGTTCCGTAACATGAGATAAGGGACTCTGTCATGTTAGACAGGTCAGAGTGCCCAACTTCAGGGCCCTTAAGATTTCCAGTTTTGCTAATGGCCCAAATTAGGAGAAACTGGTAAAGCCCAATTTGGATGTGTGCATGTGATGAGTTTGCGAAACAAAGGAATATGCTGACAAGACAGAACATGGACAGTATGATGACCACAGGAAGACCAATCAGTGATGCTCAGAGATGAAGAGGCATCAGAAGGAAGAAAAGATACAAAAGGAGGGATTTCAGAGCAGCAAATGGTCCCTGAACCCAAGGCCATCATGGACAGAAAGCACATCATCAGCCTGTCTCACCCACTCCACTGGGAGGCTGGGTGGGGTGGTCAATCTCAGCCTCTGACCTCCAGGCTGCTGACATCTGACATTCAAGAGAACCTCAGAGTGAAGTTCATGTATTTGACAGATGTACCCCCTGTAAACCCTGTGACTGGTAAATATAGAATTGTTTGCATTATTCTTATCTGCTATGACTGTGTATCAATAAAATGTGCCTATTATTGAGATGTGCCTATTAATGGAGAGGCTGTGGTTGGTCTGAGGGTTTGGGTCTGCCCGGAACAAGGTATAAATCCAGTACCAACAGTGGCTAAGAGAGACAGCTGCCATGATTTCACAGTTTCCACACTTCCCTGAGACTAGAAGATCACAGCTGCTGAGATCTCCCAATGCTGGTGATTTCAAGCAGCCCCAAGACTGGGAGATTACAGCTGCACCCCATGGCTTCCTGGACCCAGCTCACTTCCAGCACCAGGAGGTGTGCTGCCATGACCCAGTGACTGCAGCTGCAGGCTCAGTTGTGGGGCTACCAAGCCCTGACTGGGCATGGTGCACTCCTACAACTGGGATGTAGCACGGACTCTCCAGAAGCAAACCCCTGCTCCACATGCAAATTAAAGCTCAATAGCAACCAGCTATAAAGTTAATACACAATTTTTAGTTCTAACTTGATAGCTGGTAGGAGCTTTTTATGCATGATAAATAATTTGCACATATAGTTGTTCTCAAGGTAACTGTGCAATTAAACAGGTAATTGTGTGATACCTGTAATATGCAGAGGGGGCCTAATATGCTCACAGAATATCTCTACTTTGCCATAATCCATGAGAAATAGAAGGTCTCTCTATTTTTCACATAGAAAAAATAGGAATACATAATTTTTGTACTAGCCTTCAATAATTAGAGAGAAAGGGCAAAGGGAAAGGTTCCCTAGTGATGCCATGAGTGGATAATTATATTGAACTTTCCAAAAATCTGATTATAATAATTTCCCCTCTCATCCTATTGGCATCGCCACTCTTTAAATATATCATGCATACAATTTAATATGCTATTTCAGGACAAGAGAAGTTAGGTCTACATTTTCTCACTTCACCTAAATCCTTTATTTAAGGCAATTCTCTACAGCCATGAAACTATTCTTTGGTTCATGTACCTTCTTTTCATCACTGTTTTTACTCATCTCCTTCAAATATCATATGCTTTTCTACTGTCTCTCTTCCACACATTTTAAAGGAATGTATGCATGTATTTAAATAATACATTGTATTTTCTCATCTCCTAAAATTACAGCAAGTTAGGGTATTGTTTACTAATTACTTTATGAAATAATGCTTTGTAGTAGTGGTGGTAGCTGGATAAGGCAGCTCTCAGTTTGCTCTTCAGTGCTTATTTCAGAGTGATAGAAACTAGGAACAGATGTTGCCTTTGTCCTGGGACAAGTTGTGCCTGTGTTTGTCCCAGAATAGAAAACTCCTGATCTTGTGTACATAGAATGGGGACACTGTACATAGGATGTACAATGTACATAGAATGGGGACACTTGAACTTCAATTGGTTTCAATTGGCTTATTAACTCTGTGTTATTACTAGAAGTTCTGTTGGGAATTTAATGCAAACTGTGGCTTTATTGCTGTTTCACCTACTCTCTACAAGCCTGGGAAGGAAGGAGACAGAGTGAAATATATCCTCCAGTTGCCATTCAAGACAAGCCAACAACATCATCCCTCACCTTCCAAATCTGGCATCAGATGTCAGTCCCAAAGAATGGGCAGACAGTACTGCAGAAGTGTGAACCACCACACCCCATTCCAAGTGAGTGAGGTCAAACTACTGTGTAGGGAAGAACTGTCAATACCTTATATGCCTTAAAATACCTTCAAATAGAAAAAGTAAATTATTTATTTTACAACATATTTTATGTAAAGGCTGCAAAGACAGAAATTGTGTACTTCATAAACCATCAACATTTTTCACTGAAACATTTTTTTCTGTAAAAAAAACATGGACCAAGTGAAAATGTTTTCCTTTTTGTGTTTTCTGAAATTTTTCCATATAAAAAATTATTGAGCCCTCCCATCTGTCATAATTTAACATCTTTTCCCTCACTGAAAACAGGAAAGAAGGGAAATAATGGACATACACAGGTTTTAGGGTTTTAAAAGTTATAGAAAAATTTCAACCATCCCAAAGTTGCAATGTTTTAAGGAAGAAAGAAAGTACCTGGTCATAACATGCATGTCAATGGGTACTTCCTGGCACAATGTCAACCCCATACAAATCTATGGGGACTTGTAGGGAACAACTTCAAGCAGCCCTGGACAGGTTGGACATATGGGCAGAAAACAACAGAATGCAATTCAGCAAGGAGAAATGCAAAGTGCTGCACCTAGGGAGGAAAAATGTCCAGCATATCTAGTGCCTAGGAAATGACCTGCTTGAAGGCACGGAAGCGGAAAGGGATCTTGGAGTCCTAGTAGACTCCAAGATGAACATGAGTCGGCAGTGTGATGAAATTATCAGAAAAGCTAATGGCACTTCATCGTATATCAGCAGATGCATGATGAAGAGAACCAAGGAGGTGATACTTCCCCTCTATCAGGCGCTGGTCAGACTGCAGTTGGAATACTATGCACACTTTTGGGCGCCGCATTTCAAGAGGGATGTGGATAACCTGGAAAGGGTCCAGAGAAGGCCATTCGTATGGTTAAGGGCTTGCAGGCCAAGCCCTATGAGGAGAAACTAGGGCACCTGGACCTCTTCATCCTCCGCAAGAGAAGGCTAAGAGGCAACCTTGTGGCTGCCTATAAGTTCATCATGGGGGCACAGAAGGGAATTGGTGAGGCTTTACTCACCAAGGTGCCCCTGGGGGTCACAAGAAATAATGGCCATAAGCTAGCAGAGAGCAGATCTAGACTGGACATTAGGAAGAACTTCTTCACAGTTAGAGTGGCCAGGGTCTGGAATGGGTTCCCAAGGGAGGTGGTACTCTCCCCTACCCTGGGGGTCTTCAAGAGAAGGTTAGATAGCCATCTAGCTGGGGTCATCTAAACCCAGCACTCTTTCCTGCCTATGCAGGGGGTCAGACTCAATGATCTATTGAGGTCCCTTCCAACCCTAACATCTATG
>JAGPOW010003182.1:30299052-30311347 GCA_030014935.1 Caiman crocodilus
CCAAAGATAGTAAGCCTCCCGCTTTGCCCTCAGGGTCCCCTGAATATCCCTATTAAGCCACGGGGGCTTCCGGGCACCTTTGCCTATCTTGCATCGGGCAGGAACGGACGCCCCTTGGGCTCGGAGGATTGTCTCCTTAAGGAGCGCCCACCCTTCGTGAACACCCATGTCCTCAACCCTACAATCCCTCAGTGCCTCATCAACTGGCCTCCCGAGCTCTCCGAAACTGGCCCTGCACACCTGAGCAATGCTCTTACATTCTTCCCTAGTAATTTGCCCACTTCTTATTGGCTTCCTTTATGTGATTTATTTTACTGAAAAGTTCCCTGGTAAGCCAAGGTGGTCTTCTGCCATACTTGCTAGTCTTCCTGCACATTGAGATGGTTTGATCCTGCACTCTCAGTAAGGCTTCTTTAAAGTATAGTCCTTTCCACACGATCCTGAATGTAATTATCTCATGGTCACTGCTGCCCAAGTTGCCATCCACTACTACATTCCCCATCAATTCTTCCCTATTTTTGAGCAGCAGGTCAAGAAGAGCATGGCACCTAGTTGGCCACTCCAGCACTTGCACCAAGAAGTTGTCCCCAACACTACCCAAAAACTTCTGGGATTGCTTGAGCACTGTTGTATTGCCCTCCCAGCAGATGTCAGGGTGACTGAAGTCCCCCATGAGAACCAGAGGCTATGATCAGGAAACTTCCAATAGTTGTTTGAAGAAAGCCTCATCTACCACTTCCTCCTGGTCTGGTGGTCTATAAAGGCACCCACCACGACAACACCCTTGTTGCTCTCCCCTCTGACACTAATGCAGTGATTCTCAACAGGCCTATCTCTAGTTTCACAATGGAGCTCTGAGCTATCATATGGCTCTTTACATAAAGTGCAATTCCTCCTCCTCTTCTCCCCTGCCTGTCCTTCCTGAACAGTTTGTATCCATCCATGATAGTGCTCAAGTAAAGCAACCTATCCTACCAAGCCTCTGTTATTCCAATCACATCATAGTTCCGTGACTGTTCAAGGACTTCCAATTCTTCCTGCTTATTTCCCAGGCTCTGTGCATTTGTGTACAGATACCTGGGGTACTAGTTGATTCCTCTGATTTCTCAGGAAGTATGAGAGCACTTCCCCTGAGGCCCCCTTCTGCTTGTTCTTTCTCCAGGTCTCCCACTTCCCCACTTACCTCTGGGCTTTGGTCTCCATAGCCCAGAAAACTTAGTTTAAAGGCCTCCTGCCTAACCGAAGGGAGTCTCCAACCAGAGTCTCCAACCACCACCACCTGTCCCTTCTTCTTGGCAACAGTCATCTTGATCTTTCCCAATTTGGTGAGGCCTGGCCTGCCATCCTCCACCAATGGAATGTGCTCCTCCCTCTCTGCTGCCAGGGCTGCATATCTGTTCTCCAGATGAAGCACTGCAGGCAGAGGTGAAGATCTCTGCTTCTTGCTAGAAGTCACAAGCCTCCAGCTTCCACCCTCTTGGGTGTCCATGTTCTTGTAGCAAAACCTCCAATTTTTCTTTTTTTATTATTTAAAAATACATCCCCTCCCCTTCACCTATCCATTTCTGACTTTTACTCTGCCCTTTCTCACCCTTATAAGTGATTACAAGTAATACTAGGTAAGCTAAATTCTTATAGGGGCTTATTGTAATAAGCCCCTTTTTATATTGTAAATAGTGTTCTGTTATGTTTGTATTTATTTTTACTGTTTTATATTGTATTCCTATCATTTGTGCATTGATTTTTATGGTTTCATATTAACATTGTATGATTTAGGCCTGCAATGTGGGTTGGCATGAGTGATGTCAAGTATCCATTTTGTGTGTCAGGTTCCCATCTTGTCCCCATGCCCTGTTCTGAATGACTGAACCATCAACTCAATGACCCAACCATCACACTGCAAATCCCTGGCTCAAGATTTGGAAGTCAAAGACTGCTGCAGAAATCAGTCAACCCATCATTACAAATACCTGAAACTGCATGTCCTTACCTAGGAGTGCACTTGCTCAGTACACCCAAGGCTGACTCTTGCCTGGGCATATGCCTGCCACGAGGGTCATAGGAAGTCTTCCCCTGTAAAAGGGGGCAGTGAAGATAGACCCAGTGGGACACCGTCTTCACCTGGACTAGACCTGCTCCACGTCACGCTGCCTATCAACCCAGAGGCCCTGCCAGCAACCTCCTGCTTTGGACAATACCTGCTGGAGAAAAAAGACCCCGACTGGCCATCGAGGACCCCCTCCCAGCCTGGATAGGGAGCTATCATCCTGCATCTTCTTTTCAACCAAGGACATTGACTCTGCTTCTCTTCCCTACCTGGACTCCAACCCTTCCACTGAGTCTCTTCCTCCTGCTACCATTGTGTGAGTGTGTGTGGGAGTGCTTGTGGGACTGTGTAGGAACCAAGCTGTATAGTACAGTATTCATTTAATAAATCTGTTATTTGGAACCCTGAGTTGGGTTTTGCTTTACTATGGTTCAGCCCTGCTTCAATCTCTGCTCCTTGCCCCTCTAACTTCTGTCTTATTTCTCCCTCTCCTGCTTCTGGCTCACCGCCACCTCCAACACCTGCCCCATGCTCCTGTGGCTCCAGCCATCCTGAGCTCCTCTCTGCCCGCAAACTGCTGTTTCTTTGCTACTGCCCCAGCCCCACTGCCTTTTCCCCGATGTCTGCCACTGATATTGCTTCATCTACACTGCCTTCTTCCCTGATCTCTGCCATTTGTTCCTTAGTTACCAAGCACCCTAAGCATAGGTACCACAGGCACCACCACACACACACACACACACACACACACACACACACACACACACACACACACACACACAGAGTCACCCGAGTCAGTGTTTAACCTGTGTGTATATGCATATGTATGTGTATGATTTCATGTCATTATCATTAGAATATATGTGTGCTTGAATTAGTGATAGGTATGCATGCGATTAGGCTGGTAATTTTAGATGTGTATATGGCCTGAGTTAGTAGTGTGTATGTGTGCACCTGGTGGGGGTGTATGTACCTAGAATGTGTGTGTGCACCTAATTGATTGTTGTGTGTTTGTATGTGCAATTGTACACCATGCCCTCCTGTCTAACATCATGATACTGAGATCCTGAGCATTGGCCTGGCCCCACAGGGCAACATTCTCTCTCTTCTCTACTGCTCCCTCTTGCATTTCTTCCTCCGCAATCCAGGAGGTCTCCTCCAGCACTGAATTGATGAACGCCTCGTGGCGGAAGATGCTTTGGAGCCTTATCACCTCCTCTTGTAGTTCTCTTGGCTGTTCCCTGAGAGACACCATGAGAAGGCACCACCCACACCACAGCCACTCCTTGACCTGGCCACCACTGGAAGGGACCTGCTAGCCAGTCCCCACAGCACTGAACCTGGACCTGGGTGGCAGCGTTGATGGTGAGCAGTCCTGCCTGGACAGAAGCCCCACAGGTGCAAGCAGGTGCAGTGGCAGTGGCTCTGGTGTTGCGACATCCTCCACCATTTCCCTGGGTCTCTTAATCTGCCTTCTCTCTCTTACTGCTCTTCTTCTAAGCACACCTTCTCTAGCAAACTCACCTGAAAGCTGGCTTGCTTATTGCTCGTTGGCCCCCAAGGGGTTCCTTTTTTTCCTGATTCCTCATGCTAAACTGAAAGGTTTGCCCTTCAAAAAGGTGGGGGAAAGGGAATGAACTGGCCTAGGAACTGGGCAGCAAACAGCCTGGAAAATGCTTACCCTGTTTGCTGGCTCCCTGATCAATATTATAACCACTAATAAAAAAAATGTTGAGGAATGGATATCAAACCTCAGGATGTACAGCTAAAATCAATCTATATCTACTCAAAACCAGGATTAGACATGATGCAGGAAGCAGATTTCCCTATTTATGCAAGTTCTTATACCTTCTGCTACCAATATTTGGTGCTACAGGCTGGAGACAATGGAGCAGATGAACTTCAGTCTCACTGAATCTGGCAATTTCAAAGTTAAGCTTCTTTAAGTATTAATGGCAGAATTATGTCCAAAATAACATATACTTGTTATACAACCTAGCATCATGTACACTGTAGCCGATTAGTCAATAGCATGAAGATAGAAAATGTACCACTGCCACAATTCGTAAGTATTATGGCTACACAAAGCTGCTCAGAACAAAAAGGTTACAGATCCCTATCTCTTCAAGAGTGAGTAGTCCAAAACCCAGAAGAAAAATGGCAGCTGCTATAGACACCAGATAATATCAGGAAGAAGCAGAAGCCCAGCACAGTGCCTGTGACAGCAGTTGCGAGGAACCAGATGCTGCTGTTGAAAAAAAAACATCTTTCACAGATCTCTACCTAGATTTTCATACTCTCATGAGAAAAACATGGCAACAGAAAATAATTCCCCCAAATGAGCTCTTCTGACTGAAAGCTATTACCAAACTATCTACTAAACATGAGTGCATGCATATGATACATAGGAGGATGCATCATACACTGAAGAATTAATTTGAAAGTTCAGGTGCCCTGCCTTGTGATGTTGCTTTCCTGTCATGCATGCACAACTGAATGGCAATGTAGAGCACATCCAAATGATGTGTAGCTGCCCTAGACAGCATTTAAAATATGCTTTCAAGTTGCACCTGCTGTAAACAATATACTAGTTAACCAGTAAGAGTCACTGGCTGTTGACAGACACCACTGTGCATAAAGTAAGAGACAAGACATACTGTATTCCAAACAGTGATTGGTGTAGCAGACTGCATAAAATGCAAAAAACAATAGTTACACAGTGTTTTTTTTAGGCCAAATGAATTCTGGAAGAGGTTTCTTGTTATGTATTAGGAATTGGCCGTCTTCTCATTTGGACACCCATTGCAGGTGGCTTCCAATCCTGCTACCATGGCACCATCATCTGTGGTTACAAAGGGCATAAGGTGACAACAATTTGTGTATCAGAAAATATATCCCAGTTCTCAATATAATTTTTTGTTCAGATCAGGAAAAGAAAGGGGAAAAAAAAGGAATGTATCTAATACTTATCTCCATCCATTTAGCCTACTTACAATAATGCTTACTGTAAAGTACAAAAGATAACATTACATACCTGTCTAAAACTCTTTATTACACAACTGTAATAGCTGTATTAATAAAGGAGTGTAGTTGAAGTGGGAGATAGGACTTGATCTTAACTGTCTGCTTTAGCATATATGAATGTGACAAAGAAATTTACATGACTGATTTTGTAAGGTGCCCTGGAGGACTACTATACTGAAAAATGCACCTGTTATTTTTGCATTGATTAATAAATATATAAAAGCAGGTACTGTCTTGTGCAAGCAGAGAAGAAATTCCAAATAATGCTATTTGAAAACTTGGTCTTTACTGTGGGTACAAAAATAATAAAAATTCTAAAGGCAGCTTACTAATATACTAAAAGGCTTAGCCTGTCTGTCTGCCTGCCTGTCTATTCATAATGCTTTTGTTAAATTCACATGCACCAATTAGCTTTGCAGGCTGGGCAGCCAGGGGCAGGGCCACCTGAGTTCAAATGGGAGCCCCTCTGCCACGCCACCTCCTCCTTTAGCCTCTGTGGGGCGGCTCCCTCTGACCCACCTCCACAGAGGCAAAAAAAATATTGAGTAGAGCACTTTAAAGGCCAATTAGTCTGACATCCATCCCTGGAAAGATCCTGGAGAAAATCATCAAAGGTTCCATTAGCAACGAGCTAATGGAAGGCAACTTTCTGGGTGCCAGACAACATGGCTTTGTTGCTGGAAGGTCTTGCCTGACCAACCTGATCTTCTATGACCAGGTGACACGTTGCCTGGACAAGGGAGATGAGGTTGATGTCATATCTGGATTTCAAGAAAGTCTTTGACTTGGTCTCTCATGATGTCCTCATGCTTACGCTGGGGAACTGCAGCCTCGACCATCTCATGCTCCAATGGCTGGGGAACTGGCTCCAGGGTCACACACAAACAGTATTAGTTGATGGAAGCACAAGTGGTGTCCTTCAGGGCTCAGTACTTGGGCCAGTACTCTTCAACATCTTCATTAATGATCTGGATTTGGGCATCAGATGTGGACTGGCAAAGTTCATGGATGACACTAAACTATGGGGGAAGGCAGACACACTGCAGAACAGGGTGGGAATACAGGCCAATCTGGAAAGACTTGCAAGGTGGGCAGACCAAAACCTGATAGCATTCAATGCAGACAAGTGCAGGGTGCTCCACCTTGGGAGGAAAAACCAGCATCATACTTACAGGCTCAGCAGCGCTATGCTCACTAGCGCCACAACCAAAAAAAAGACTTGGGGGTCTTGAATGACCACAAGATGAATATGAGGCACCAATGCAATGCCATAACCAGCAAAGCAAACCAAACTCTAGCATGCATCCACCAACGCATTTCAAGCAAAACAAGGGATGTCATCCTCCCGCTCTACTTGGTCTTAGTGAGGCCACAGGTGGAGTACTGCATCCAGTTTTGGGCCACTTCAGGAGGGACGTGGATAAGCTTGAGAGAGTCCAAAGGAGAGCCACTCACATGATCAAAAGCCAAGAAAGCAAGCCTTATGAGGAGAGGCTGAGGGACAAGGGACTTTTCAGCCTGGAGTAAAGAAAGATCGGGGTGGGGATTTGGTGGCAGCCTATAAGTATATAAGAGGGGTGGCACCAGGATCTAGAACAGTTGTTCACCAGGGCTCCCCAAGGGATAACAAAGGCTAAAGGCCACAAACTTCTGGAAGGCTGATTTAGATTGGACATAAGGAAAAACTTCTTTACAGTCCAAGTGTCCAGGGTCTGGAACAGCAGAGGTGGTGCAAGCACCTACTCTGGACTCATTCAAAAAACATTTGGATGCTTATCTTGCTGAGATCATTTGACCCCAACAGACTTCCTGCCCATGGCAGAGGGGTTGGACTCAAGGATCTTGTGAGGTCCCTTCTAGACCCTAATGTCTATGAAATCTATTATCTGCTCCAGACCATAAGCTCATATAACCTTGAATTACTAAAAGCTAATTATGCTTTATTTTCCTTTCTTTCCTATTTTGGTTTGAATCTGGATTGTCAGGGTCCTCAGTAAGAACAAAATACTGTCGATTTGGTTTCCTAATCAGCCAGTAGCATCTTACCATAGATAACTTTCTTGCTTGCCTTTTCTAAACTTAATACCACTCAAACTCAGATGTTACAAAAGCCTAGAGTGCTGAAATCTGGACCTAGAATAGAAGCATTAACTAATGAGGCAACTAGACAATCATTCTAAGACAATCTGTCACAAAAGACAGAAAAAATAGGTAAAAGCTTTGTTATTGCTGCTTGATGAATACATTTAGTTTCTTTGTAAGAAATAAGGACATATTACTCATCTTTATGTAGTTTATTCCAATGGTACTCAGAAAACAATAGTAAATAATTCAGCTGCTAGAAGGAAACACTTTTATACTGATACAAGTTACAAAGCATATTACTATAGCAAGAAGCCCACAGTATATGTTAAATGACTTCTAACATAGCAAAGAAGCAAAGTCCATTTAAATTAAATGTCACTTAGAAATTGCTGCTCTGTTGCACTAATGGCTCTAATTTACACACAATTTAGAAGCAAAATAGTTGTATTAAAAACTTGCTGAAAAATACATTTTAAAAAATAAATCATTGGCTTTTTTAATGTTTAACAAACAACCCAGATCTACCATCAAATTCACCCAAGGAACCTTGTCTGCCTATGTCTTTAGACCAACACAGCTACAACCTAAACCCCTGCCAGATCTACCTTAGCATTTATTAGAGAAAACCTTTTACAGGTTATATTGATATTTTTTCCCTGTTCAAATACTCTTCTAGCGCTATTAAAAGTAAATGACATCAGAAAATACTTACATTTCTTAAAAGAAGGTGAAGATGGGCACATTTCTTATCTTATATTTGATAAGAAATGTATTTAGGGAAACAGTATAAACAAATCTAGTATGTATGCACTCTCCTGAGAGGGTCTTTAACAATCCTGTACTTTGGCAATAAAAGAACATTCAGATGTTAAAATACTAACACACCCATTTAAAAGGTTGCTTTATTAACTATAACATTAACTATTTATAGATTCACAGATTGTTAGGGGCTGAAAGGGACTTTGTAGATCATTGGGTCCAGTCCCCCTGCACTAGGCAAGAAAAGACAACTGGGGTCAAGTGACCCCAGAGAGGTGACGGTCCAGTCTCTTTTGAAGATTTCCAGGGTAGGTGACTGTACCACCACTGGAGGGAATTGATTCCACAGTCTGGACACCCTGACTGTGAAGGAGTTTATTCCTGGAATTGGGCCTAAAGCAGCCTTGCAGGAGCCTGTATCCATTGCTCTTGGTCTTCCCTAGGGATGCCCTAGTGAACAGCTGTTTACTAAGTTCTTGATATACTCCCCTGATGTAGCGGTAAACCACTACCAAGTGCCCTCTCAACCTTCTCTTCTGTAGGCTGAAGAGGCCCAAGTCCCTCAACCTCGCCTCATATGGCTCGTCTTTGAAGTCCCTGATCAGGTGGCTCTTCTCTCAACCCTCTCAAGTTTTTCCACGTCCTTCTTGAAGTTCAGCGCCCAGAACTGGACGCAGTACTCCAGCTGTGGTCTCACCAGTGAGGAGTATAGTGGGAGTATTACTTCCTTAGTTTTGCATGAGATGCAATGGTTAATGCATGCCAGAATGTTGTTTGCCCTGCTGTCCATAGCATCGCACTGCCAGCTCATGTTCATGCGATGGTTGATCGCTACCCCTAGGTTCCTTTTGGCCATGGTGCAAGTCAAATTGTCACCACCGAGCCTGTAGGTATGTTGGGGATTATTTGCCCCCAAGTGGAGTACCTTACACTTCTGAGTTTTGAACTTTATCTGGTTCTGGTCCAACCAAGTCTCCAGCCTGTCCAGGTCCACCTGTAGCTGCAGCCTATCTTGTGGCATGATCACGCTCCCCCATAACTTGTTGTCATCCACAAACTTGGCCAGTGAGCTTTTCACCCCCACATCCAAATCATTGATAAAGATGTTGAAAAACACCAGTACAAGCATGGATCCCTGAGGGGTCACTGGCCACTTCTCACCAGGAGGACACAGATCCGTTCATGAGAACTCTCTGGGTCCTACCATGCAGCCAGTTTTCTACCCCCTGAACTGTTGAGCAGTTATGTCCACCACAATCTTCCAATTTTCCACAAGGATATCGTGGGATGCTAGATCAAAAGTCTTTTGGAAGTCTAGGTCTATAATGTAGACCTTCTCTCTCGTGTCCAGGTGGCAAGAGACCTGTTCATAGAAGGAGATGAGCTTGGTAAGACAAGATCTACCCGCCACAAAGCCATGCTGGCTGTCGATGAGAATCTACCCTCAACAAGCGTATCACACTTGGATTCTTTAACGACTTTTTTCAGGATTTTCCCTGGGATGGAGGTTAGACTGATTGGCCTATAGTTGCCAGGGTCCTCCCTCTTCCTCTTCCTGAAGATGGGCACAATGTTGATCCTCTTCCAATCCTCAGGGATCTCCCCTGTGTGCCACAATTTCTGAAATATTATCAAAGAAAAAGCAAGTTTAGGCTTCAATTTCCAGCTACAATATATAGATCCTTCACTATGAAGCAACTTGTAAGGACAGATCCTTTATTTTCAAGGCATTTGCATTTTTAGACTTGATCAATCCTAGGCATTACAATGCATGATCTATAAAACAACTTTCTTTAGTGAACTGTGAAGATCTATTTCCAAGAAAAAAGAGAACATAAATGAAACACACTGCCTCTTACAAACACATGGTTTCTTCCTATGTCAGCCTGTGACAGGATTCTACCCCACTCACCACAACGCCAGTGTCCACCTGGACAGTCTGGAGGCAGGCCAGCTGGCACCATGTGACCAGAAGGAATTCCACCAATCGGTCTGGGGCCCAGAGGCCCCAGCATTAAAGGGATCCCAGAGACGGAAGCAAAGGGAGAGCAATTCGGTGCACTGGAACTGGATTCTCTCCCCACAGCTAGATGAGACTACTTCCTTCCAAGGCCAGCATGCCTGGAGAAGTAGCATGCACGCAGCCCACCAGAGTTGCACTCTTTGTGGCTGAAAACTGGTTGCTCTCTCTGGGATCAAGTTCCCTGGGAAAACCCAAGAAGCCTCAATCGCCAGTAGGGCACCGGGAACCCAATCAGGCACCAGCCTAATTAACACAGCTGGCATGCTACACTGCCCAGACCTGACTGTACTTTGGCACCCACGGGGGCCCACACAGGACTATGCAAGTCAGATGAGACTGAAAGAGGACAGCCTAGTGGGCAATCTGGGCATCAGCCACAGGGAAAATCCAGCAAGGAGCTCCCCCTGGCACAATGTCCTGGTAGAGCATCCACAAGCCCAGAGCGTGCTGATAGGGGATTGGTGGCACTGCAAGCTTTGTGTAGGCACAGTGGGGCACACCTCGCAGCATTAGCATAGCTGTCTAGGTGGCAAAATGGGCAGAGCTCAGACCAGAGCACCAGCAGAGGTGCACCAATATATTGGTGATATATCATATCAGCACCAATGAAAGGAAAATTAACATTATCAGCTATTGGCTTTTTTTGGCTGATGTAGCCAATAATGTCACTGAGAAATATAATATGCCTTCTGGCCAGGGCCCCTGGATGCATGTTGACAGCCACACACAAGTACATGGTCAGGAATGCAACTGAGCAGTGTGAAGAGTTGGTAAGTCTGTGGACTTGAAGGAGTGTGGGGGAGGGAAGGGGCATGGTGGGGCAGGGTGAGGCCCCCATAGTGAGGGATTGGGGCAGGGGCTTGGGGTCCTGCACATCCAAGGCAGTGAACAGATCCTGAGGCCAGGGCAGGGAGCAGGACAGAGCCACAGGTGACTCGTCCAGGGGGCATAGCAGGATGGGGAAAATGAAGGCTCCCCACTGCTGTGCACACTCCCTGGGGGAATTATGAGGGGGCATGTCCGCCCCCCAGATTAGTACATGTGGAAGATGTGGGCTCCCACTGTAGGCCTGAGGTATGTAGAAAAAACATTTAAAGCTGTGTCTATGTCTGAATTATAGAATCTCTCTGAATCTCTCCAAAGTGATCCATAGGGTTCTGATTCAAATCAGAGAGATTAAAGGGTGTCCTGTTTCGATTCAGTTTTGGAGATTCAGCCGACAAATTGGGCTGAATATCTGCCGAATCGAATCAGTGACCAAAGCCTCACATAGCCCTAGTGCCCTACCCCTTGAGCAGTGTTGCACCTAGGTCTATTCACCCACCATAACTTGCTGTTTACACTGAATTTTACCCATGGAGGTGGTGATCAGTAGTTCCCATAGGGACCAGAGTGGCTGTATTGGCATTTCTTCTGTGGGGCTCCTCCTTCCCTACACCTCACCCTTTTCCAGTCAGGTGTTTATGATCAGCCTGGGTAAAGCTCAGTGGCAGGGCCTTCTCCTTCTGCACTGGGGCCTGATGAGGATGATGACTATGAGAGGTCTTGCTACTGTCCTGTACGCTCTGAAATTTACAATGCAACTAAAAATTAGGGGTGCACCAATAAATATTTCCTTGGCCAATACCAATATGCTATTATTAATGAGCCATATCAGCTGATACCAATCTGATAACCAATTTACAAGAATGCAGAAGGGCAGCATGGAGAGCAGAGCGCTGCAGGTAAGTCTGTGGAGACAGGGAGGGGGGGCAGATCAAAGCTCTCATGGTGAAGAAGGGAGTGGGGCAAGGGCAGGGAAAGGCAGGGACTGGAGCTGGGGGCACTGCTTAGCCAGGGTGATGAAGGTGACCTAGGGTGTATGTTCACACCACTGACCAGCAGGTAGTGCTTAGGGATCATTAAAGCACAATTAACCCTTAAATGAAATGTGAACTATGAACACAGACTACTCAGTCTCCTAAAAATCAAGGTTTAACTTTATTACTTAAGTATTATTTTATCAGTTTTTATATTCAGAGAGAGAAAAACACTTAGTACAATTATCTCACCCAATCTCAGATGTTACTTTGCTCCACATAAAAGATGGCCACTCTGTTCCTCTGTTCCAAAGGGTGCATCATTGGCTGGGATGATCCAGACGTACTTCAAGGGTGAGTTTAAGGCTCACCATTCATAACCCAAGGAACTAGGCAGCTTGTGAATGCTGAGATGCCAGGGCAGATGGAGCATCCCCCAGGAGTGCTGGCGGGCGGGGGGGGGGGGGGGCAAACAATTGGACTGGGACAGGGACTGTTGCCGCCTGGGTGTGGTGTTGAACCCAGGGTGCCCCCATGGAGATTGGTGGTGCTGGGAGG
>JAGPOW010003182.1:30311447-30353382 GCA_030014935.1 Caiman crocodilus
CCCCCCCCCCCCCCCCCCCCCCCCCCCCCCCCCCCCCCCCCCCCCCCCCCCCCCCCCCCCCCCCCCCCCCCCCCCCCCCCCCCCCCCCCCCCCACAGAAGTGGACTGGCTCAGTGACTGGTGCCTCCTGGGTCTGGGGTTTCACCCAGGGTTCCCCCATGGCTAATCGTTGAGCTGGGAGGGGCACAGGTCCTCTTTTGGGTCTGCCTCCAAGTGTGTGGGGGGCCCCCTTGCACTCCTGTGCGACATTCCATCTGCCCCATCATTGCAGCATTCACAAGCCATGCCTGGTACCTTGAGTATATAGAAAAAACATTTAAAGCTGTGTCTATGGCCGAATCACTGATTCTCTGAATCAACATTGAATCTTCATATTCAGATCCGGCCTAATTGAATCGGGACAGTGATCTGAATCAATAAATCGAATTGCTTTCCCCCTATTTGGGTGAAATCTAACTTGAATACGGCCCATTTTGGACACCCCTACAGAGCACACTCATTGGCTGGTATGGTAGTTGTGAGCCTATCACACAGGTTACTATATTTTTTTATTTTGTTGTGTAAAATCTTTGCCTTGCTGTCAAAGTCCATTTGACCTTGAGCTATTTTGCACCCATGAGACCTGCTTCAGACTGCACTGAAGCTGACTGGCAAAAATCTTTCAGGTAACAGAAAGATGACCAGATTCATGGATAAAAAAAAATAAAATACTTTATGAAACCTTGCTGATGTCTCAATTAATTTGATGGATGGCAGCAGGTGAGTCAGAAGTGGTATGTATTGATTTAGTTACAATATGGTTACTCACCACACATAAGATACATACTCAAATATGATGCAACAGGTATGGAAAATATGCTAGAATTTTAGGACTCTTTTTTAATGGTTATGTTTGAATAATAAACTGACCTGAAAGTACTTGAAAACAACAAAGTCTACAATCCTTAAAGGTTAATAATTTAGAAAACACATGATAGGACTAAGCTGTTCTTTGGGAAAATCAGCAGTTTCTCAGTACACTGACATGGCAGCTGGGAGTGCTCTGCTCGTGAAGTTCAATTTATCATCTGACCTGATCTTCTACCTGCAAAAAGCTTTGAAGCAGTGCATTTGTTACACACTCCTTGCAAACATTTTTTGGAGCTGCAGGTAGAAAAATCACCTTCATCTCCCATTGGCGGTGTGCCATCAAAATGATAGCAGCAGATTTCCTATTTAAAATTAGCACAATTGTCAATCTGTTATGCCATATTAAGACACATCACACCTTAGTGTTACTGTATCACATCTTAAATCCACCTCACATTATGTGGTGCTGAGGAAAAAATAATTAATTCTAAAGTTACTGTATGGTGCAGCAAGAACCTGATAATTGCCATGTATCAGTGTAACCCTAGGAAAACATAAGAGGAGCAGGAAAAATATTTTTTTCAATAGGATGACACTGAATTGGCAACATGTGGTGGTGTATTGAGAGGGTTTGATTTTCTCAAAGCATTCAACACATTTTTTAATAATTAAATAATCTGGACATTTATGTTCTGTGGGTTTGATTCAGTTTCTTTTCTTCCTTTTCCCCTGACAAGCTCCACTAACTAATACCATGGAAGTTGTTCAGCAGTAACAGGAACAAAAATGTGGAAGACAACAGAAAAGTATACACAACATAGGGCTGAAAGAGAGAGGTTATCTCCTTCATTCCCCTGCCCCAAGGTAGGATCAGATCACTAAAATTCCTGACAAGATGTTTCTCTAACCTACTTCTAAAATCTTCCAGTGATGGAGATCCTACAATCAGGCACGGCAATCTATTTCAATGATCAATTATCCCTTAACATTAAAAAGTTTTCTTTATGTTTAATCTAAAGCTTTTTTTGTGGCAATTTAAACCCACTGCATCCGTCATCCATCCTACTCCCACTGATCCTGGAGAATAACCTATTGCCTTGCACTTTGTAAGAATCTTTTATATATTTGAAGGCTGTTAGCATACCTACTTTTGACATGGTTTGGTCCAGAATGTGTTGAACAGAGATGATCACTGGAAGAATGGCATATTTTAGGAGAAGGGGAAGAACTTTTTCATTTTTAATTTACAGCCATCATGCAGGCAAAGTTGGAAAGAAGAATGTTACTAAGGAGGCATAAAGTTTGGGGATGAGGAAAAGTTGCTGCAAAATAAAGCATATTCTTCCAGCATGAGATTTGACATTTTAAGACTCCACAACATTGCTTCTTACATTTTAATGGACTGCTCTGATAACTTGCTTCCCTTGGTCTTCTGGTTATTCATATTTTAACCAAAATTTAATCCATTCTATTTACTCTTCCAATGGACTACTTGTAATGATCTGGGTTCAGAATGAAGAAGAAATACTGTTTCACCAAGGCTCCATCCTCAATTACACTTTAAACTTAATAAAAAAGGTATCAGGAAAAATAAGGGGTCAGGAGAAATAAGAAATTTATAAATGGTTTGTAATATATTACTAAACCAGACATAGCTCATTTTTTTTCTGAGAGAAGCTGCCCAAAGCTCCAGGCAAAATGGAAGCGCTGTACCTGTTAATCTTGAAGCACAGAATTTCGTGACTGTGGTATTACCTTTTGGGAAAAAGTTTTAACCATGTACAATGATTATGATATTTGAAAAGAAGAATAAATGGCAGGTTCTCACCAGGAAGATGAGAAAGAGGCCAATGTTCTACAACTCTTTACTTCATTTTCATTTGATTTCATCTCCTTAATTAAGAAAATCAGATTGGTTAGAGAGGTGTTCTTTAAACTATATGGGCACATCCTGATGAGAGAGCATGTGCCTCCTGCAGCATCGCAAAGCCCTGAGAGACACTACAAGAGGAACAAAAAAAGTTCCCCATGCTGCAAATCTGCAGTGCAGGGGCAAAATTAGGCTCCTGGATATCCAGGGGTCAGAAAATACTCTAGGGGGAAAAATGTGGGGCAGGCAAAAGGAGGCAAGCAAAAGGAGGCTCAGGTCCTCCACAGAGATATTCTGGTAGACAGCCAGAGCATCTCTATGGCTGGCTTTTGGCAGTGTGCCAGGAGATGGACCCAGGCTCTGCCCTGGTAAGTAAGGGGTGGGAGAGCTGGAGGAGGAGGAAGGGAACCATGGAGGGGACCCCTGCCATCCCCATCCCCCGCCCTCTCCCCAAGCCCCCCAGATCACTGCCCCACCTGGCCCCTAAGCCCCATCATCCCAGCAATTCAAAAAAAAAAAAAATCCTTGTACTCACCAGCAGTAGCAGCTGCCATGGAGGTCACTGGGGCCTCATGGCAGAGCCCCCGCACACAGCACAGAGCAATGTGGGGCAGCAGGGACTGGGTCCAGCTGCCTGGCATCCACATTGCCACTTCATGAGGGTGCAGCCTGGGTTGGCAGGGCTCCATGCACTGTCAGGCAGCTGGGGCCACTCAGGCTGAGTGGTACCAGACCCCAAGTGACAGTCACTGAGGCCCCAGCTGCCTGACTGCGCATGGAGCTGCATGGCACCCTGGCGACCCAGATGCACCCGCACGATGGGGTAGTGGCAATATGGGTGCCAGGTGGCTGGGACCAGTCCCTGCTCCTCCTGTTGTCCCATACTCTCTGGGGTGACTGCCATGAGGCCCCAGTGACCCCCCTATGGTAACTGTTACTGCTGGTGAGTGCAAGGGTTTTTTTTGGGGGGGTGAGTGAGTTAAGTGCTGGGAGGCTGGGGCCAGATGGAGCAGCTATCGGGGGTCTGGGGATACAAGTGGGAGATGAGGCCAGCTGGAGTACCCATCAGGTGTCTAGGCGTGCAAGTGGGGTTTGGGGCCAGGTGAGGCAGGTGCGAGGGGTCTAGGGATGCAGCCAGGTGGGACAGCCATCGGGGGGCTGCAGGACTTGGCGGGGGTTGGGGCCCAGCAGGGCAGCCATGAGGGGGCTGCAGGAGCTGGCAGGGGATGGAGCCAGGTGAGACAGCAATTCGGGGAGCTGGGGGAGCAAGTGGGGTGGGGCACACGGGCCATTCAGGAGTGAGGTGGCTGCTGTGGGGGCCATGTGGCCCCTATTAGGGGGCTGTAGCCTCTGTGGAGAGGCAGTGGCCCTGTGAGGGGACAGTCCATGAGCTGAGCAGGGGGGCTGTGGGGCAGGGAACCTACCCCTCCTGAGAAGCACCCTCCATAGTCCCCCCCCAATGATCCACTCACACCTACCCATACACCCCATGGGTCCCCACATCCCTCTAAAGCCACCCAAACCCCCCACTCCTCTTCCCACCCCACATCCCCCATGCCCAGCTGCCAGACAAGATGAGACCAGCTGGCAGGAGCTGTGGTTGCAGGGGAAACTGTCCCCACATCCTGGTTCATGAAGGGGTCAGGAGGAGCTCTAACTGCTCTATGGTAATAAAACCAAAAGGCAAACAACAAAACATATAAGTATTTAGGATTAATTTTATTATGATGAGAGAGACACTGGTAGTCTTTCAAATTGCTTTAACATTGTAGATATATCAATAAAACATTGCCCTACTGATCCCTGTCTTGTTCTCTCTCTCTTTTGTTTTAATTGTGAAAGAACATGGATTTTGGGGTATTTTATAGTGTGACTTTGGTATTTTTTTATCATGGCTTTTCAATTTTCAAATAGGAAACACCAGAATTCATGTTAGGAAGGCAAGTGGCAAGACTCAGGCAGCAGAGCCTGCTCAGAGTTGGCACCTTGAACCCAGCTGGAAGTGGCTGATCTCCTGGACAATTGGGGCCAGGAGGACATACTTTGACAGTTCAAAGCAGGCCACCAGACCCGGAACATCTTCTGGGCAAAAGCTGCCCAGGTGGTCAGGGAGGGTTACACATGGCAGTAGTGCCGCACAAAGACCAACTCTGCAGCCACAGCCCATTTTTAGGTGGCTCAGAAAGGCAGATGCCTCTACTGGCTGTGAAGTCCCCATCCAGGTCTGGCAGGTGTAGAGCAGCTCACAGCCAGGCCCCACTGCCAGACTGCTGCAGTGGGTAAAGGATGCAGGGGACTCCGGTTGCTTCAGCAGTCCAGCTGGAACAAGAGGTAATGTTCCCAGGTATCAATGGACTAGGCCCCAGAAGCTCCTGAGAGCAAGTAGCCTTGAGCTAATTTACCAGGGCAGCTTTTTGTACTGATTGGGCCAGGACAGGGTAGCTTTTTACACTGCTGGGTCCAGCACAGGTGATGGCCCCAGGCTCTAGCTTCCCCTGGCTGCAGATGTGGGAGGATCCAGGCAGGGTTATTTTACCCCAAGTGGCACAATTTACTCCACAACTAAGTGCATGTCCGGGCATGTGCACTGAGACAAAAAGCTCCGTCTCAAATTTGCACCACTTCTATTTGAGCTACTGCAAGCGCACATGCCTGCATGTGTGGACGTACCCCATGTGTATACGTATGTAACATCTAGTCCTCTCCTCTTATTGTTTTTCCATGAACTTGGCTTTTCCCCAACTAATTACACACAGCATCTTATAACACTATAAGAAAGCAGGACCTTTTGGCCACCAGTTTAGTTATTTATTAGATTTCTATCCCACCCTATCCAAAAGGCTCAGTGCATTTTAAAATAAATAGACAAGTGATTCAAAGGTAGGATCTAGCAAACAATATCCCCAGAAGCTGAGAACTCCAATGCTCTCAACTACCACTTCTTCATCTAAAGCCCCATGCACACAAACCCTCCAGGCAATACCAGCCTCTAGATATAAGAAACCTCTTCCTACTCCTCCCCCATCCACTCCCACTCCCCTACCTCATCTCCAGGGAAAAGCTTTCCACCCTCCCCAGTATTCCGTCTAAGCACACACATCCAGAGGACCTGTTGGTCACCCACAAACACACCTAACTCCTCCCCGCAACTAATGCAAGCTTACATTCAAAAAGACTCAACAAAAAGGTAAAAGACTCCCTCATCCTTACCTCAATCACCAATGAAGGGCAACACCAAAGGATACCCTCAATCAAGTGAGCATTCTGAGGTGAAATGGGTTGTTCAACAAGTTTTTCTCGTGAGCTGGAATTTGCTGTGTACAGAACAGTCTTGTGAAAGCAGTTAAAACATGTTATATTGTACAGGTGACAAACTAAGAGTACATGTTAAAACTGTGCTCTGAAACAATGAAGCAAATACTCCCTCCTCATAAGATCCTCCAACAAGGCCCTTAAGAATTTGAAAGCCCCAATAAATGCAGTGTTTTAAAAGTGTTTCTGCAGAAAACATAAAAAAGGAAAAAAAATTAAAGCATGAAAGCCCAGCGTCACTGCAGCCACCTCACCCATGACTGTGCAATGTGAGAGGGCCCTGGAGGGATCCATGCAGAGTGTATAGATGGTGGTGGGGAAGGGGCATACACCTGCTGTTCAGCAGCCCACACAGGAGGATGTGGATAGCCATGCACTGCTTAGACCATGCAACAAAGAGCCACACACCACTAATGCAGCCCATGTAATAGAAACCATGCATTGCTCACAATGCCTATGCAGCACAGGACCACATGCCAACACTGTTGTTGCCTGCACAGTGGGAGGCAGATTCTGGGGAGGGGCCACAGACTGCCTCCAGCACTGCCTGAGTGTAAGGGCAGATTCAATGGATTCCAGTGGCCTACTTTTACAATAGCCAACACAGTCTGAGGCCCTAGGGTCATACACCACCACTGCATGCAGTCCCCAGCTGCACTGATGTTGGAAAGTCCCATGTTAGGTAACAGTTTCATAAGTGTCCCACATTCTGAAACAGTCTTGTGGCTATTTCTGTACTGTAGCCTGTGTTATAACAATTTGCCCTATTTGCCATCAGCACACAGTGTACATCCCCAGTTCAGTTTCTGACCTTGACTCCATATAGGCTAGGGACAGACATTACACATACCCTGGTTTAAGTGATCAGAAACTGGTATAGACCTGTAACAGAACAGATAAACAGTGCACATAAACCAGTATGAGAATGGCTGAAAATGGTCTGAGATAAACCTGGTTGAATCAGACTTAACTGATTTGGCTCAAACCAGTTCCCAGATCCCTTGCTGGTTTAAGATAAACCAGACACTCCCAGCATCCTGGCATGCTCTCTGAGCTGGGTGGGCTCTGTGCTTCACAGCAGGGGTAGCCCCTCCTCTCTGCTCCCTGGCTACAGCACCCTCCACTCCCTGTGCATCACTCCCTGATAAGCAGGAATTCCCCACTTCCTTCTGCCTTGATGAGATGTCTGTGTATTAGCTAGCAGATCACATGCTGGCTATGGTCTGCTCTGAATCAACAGGAAGAATCACCAAGTAGCTGGTAATGTCTCTATGGTGTTTTCTTAATTGGGTGAGAGACATTATCAATTCCATGCTATGATCAGCTCTTCAGCTCCATGCTGTGGAAGGAAGGGAGGGCTGCTCTAGCATTCCCCAGCTTCTAGCCTGAGGGGGTAATGTCTGTCCAGATACAAAACTAATTTAACCTAGTCAGGTTAGACTAAAATCAATTCAGGATGAGGATTTTTAATTGTCTCTCCCTAGCCCTTATAGCAATCATCATAATTTAAATTTCTACATAAAGATGCCACCATACTTCCGAGTTCACAGAGACTCTGAAAAATCTCACATTCTCTGGTAAATGCTGTAAAATGTTGACATTAAAAGTACAGCTCTGTGCTGTACCACATAAAATGCCCAAGCCTTTAATCTCATTCCTTAAGTCAAGATCTCAAAGTTTAAAGAAGAATGAGGAAGCCTGCTGAACAAAATAGCACAAGACCTAAATTTATCATGTCTGCAGTGAAAAGAAAAAATTCACATGTAAAGGCTATACAATGTTATTTCCCTAATTGCAGCCTTCCTACCTAAACTAAGAGTTCCTTCTTTGCCTATAAAAGCTCAGAATGGCTCTGTAGAAAATGATATATGAGCAGGGGTTCCACACTCTCCCATCAACCTAAGCCATGTTGGTCTATTCACCTAAAATAGCTAAGGCATGCCAGCTTCTATTTCACATGGCATATAAGCAGCAGATGTGGCTGGAATTCATGTCTGCTGACTCCCCAGCTCAAATAGTCATTTACATCAGGTTTGACTGTAAGGGAGAAATTAGGAAAAAATATGGAAATGTGATTCACTATGACCAGCAGGAAGTTTAAATCACTCTGTCACCGTTTCCCCTCATGTAAGATGAGTATTTCTATAGTTGAAGGCCACTGAATAATTTCCAATAAAAATGTTCCAAGAGTATCTAAAAGTATATTATATACTATTTGACATTAAAGGTTGTTTCTTTTTTCTTTTATGATTTGTTCCCTTATAAGCCATTCTTTTTAACACTATGTTCTGTATTTGTTGAAATGTTTTGCTCTCCCTACATAATAACTGCATGCAGAATGTAGAATATTAATTGAAACATCCATGGGCCCAGATACCAACATAGAAAAGCATATCTTTGGTGCCTTTGGGTGGATACCAACATGATGACATTCAATACTGATAAATGTAAGGTACACCACCTCAGGGGAAGAAAGCCACAGCATACTTATAGGCTCAGCAGTAGTACACTTGCTGGCACCACTGCTGAAAGAGACTTGGGGGGTCATGATTGACCACAACATGTACATAAGCCTCCAATGCGATCACAGCTGGTAAAGCAAAACAAGACTCTGGCTTGCATCCATAGATGCTTCTCAAGTAAATCTCAGAATGTCATTCTCCCACTGGAATCAGCCTTGGTGAAGCTGCAACTGGAGTACTGCATCCAATTCTGGGCTCCACAATTCAAGAAGGAAGTCGAGAAGCTTGAAACAGTCCAGAGGAGAGCCACACACATGATCAGAGGGCAAGAGAATAGGTCTTTTGAAGAGAGGCTGAGAGCCATGGGACTCTTTCAGCTTGGCAAAGCGCAGACTTACCAGAGCATCCCAAGGAAAAATAAGGACCAACGGTCATAAACTCCTCCAAGACCATCTTAGGCTGGACATAAGAAAAAATGCCTTTACTGTCAAGCCCCCAAGACCTGGAATAGACTCCCTCCAGAAGTGGTGCAGGCACCTACTCTGGAATCATTTAAGAAACGCTTGGATGCTTATCTTGCTGGAATCCTTTGATTTAATCCTTTAATTTAATCCTTTGATTTAATCCTTTAATTTAATCCTTTGATTTAAGATATAGCTGACTTCCTGACCCTTTAATTTAATTTTGATTTAATCCTTTGATTTAATCCTTTAATTTAAGATATAGCTGACTTCCTGACTCTAGGACAGGAAACTGGACTTGATGATCTTTTAGGCCTTTCCAGCCCTAACGTTTATGAAATCTATGAAATCTTTTGAAAGGTTAAGGTAACTGCAAGTTGCATTTTAATTGCAAAGCATAATTTTGTATTTTACTATAAAAGCTGTACCTAAACATACAGTTCATAATGTAATGTCTTTTCTCTTGTACAGATAGCAATTTGAAAAATAACAAATGTTTAAAAACCTTCATGGATCTATACCACAAAAACAGAACAAGTAATAAAATCATTGTCCTACTCATCTCCACTTCCTTTATATTTTTTAACTAAATATTAATAGCTGGAAGGTAAAGGAAGTCTGTAAGCAACAGGCACTCTTCTTAGTTGTTTTTAATAACTATTTACATAATTAAGTCATGTCTTAGGAGACTCCATAACATTTTGATCTCTGATATAGCACTGCCAGTTCAGAGTAACTCTGTTTACTTAATGGAGTTTCAGGTCATTGCAACATGTTAAAAGAGTGTAGGGTTAGTGATGACCAAGACAATTCAAAACTCTCAGAACGTTATCAGAGATAAATGGAATAAGTCCACAAATGCCTTTGAAATTACTGCACTGAAAGAAGGCTGAATTAGGATCTTCTGAACTACCTTTTGTCATTTTCAATTAATATGACCTTCATTAACACTACTGTTGCAACCAACTACTCTTTTTTTCTATGTTCCTTGTGTTTTGAGTATAAAAAGGTTAAGAGACAGCACTTTTGTTCTTACCAGAAAGGGCTATCCAAAGTGATGTTACAAAACCCTTAGGCAAGCCGTGAAAGAGTAGCGGTTAATATCTACTTTTATCATTTCTGCCCTGTTTAATTTAGAACTGCCAGAGCTGTGAATAAGCACTGACTAAGCCCCTGTTTCATTTTCCTCAAGTACTAAGCAGTATTCATTTTAGAATAAATGAGGAGACTGGAAGAAACCTTCCAATGCAGAAAATTTTTTTTTTTAAATAATGCACCGCCCATTCAATTCAGATCAATAGCCACATAATGCCATAGCTGTTCAGGTTTCATAAATGCAGCATAAAAATAATCTATTACATTTTTAATCACTATGGACACTTACAGCCATAATAGCACAAATAGAGAAGTACTTTAAAATTGTATCATTGTTATGAAGGAAGAAGTAAACCAGTAGATATTTAATATTTAAAGATATTCATAAATATCTACCTGTATAGTATACTTCTAATTACACAGGACATATAGATCTCTCACAGTGTGTATAAATCACCAATGTAAGTTGAATTCTAGAAACTTAAATATCCCCAAGAAAAACAGCAGTATTTGGTACATCTAATATTCTGGTCTGCTGGAATTCTGAACTCAACTATTTTTCTTGCCCTTGACTGAATGCATTGCCCAGATAAAATACATATAGAGACACACCTCTAATTTTTAGAGAGCTGCATTAAAGCTTCTGCATTCTGCTGTCCTAGAAGCACAGGAGTTATTTTTGCCTGCTAATTACTGATATGAAGGACTGTAACATGGCAGAAGCAGTTTGATTCATCAGTTGCAAGCAAACAGCTGAACTGACTTAGTTCTCTTCTGCGTTCAACTCCATACAGATGTTCCTTTAAATTGCTGCAAGAGCATTCTACTTCTCAGGATAGAAAAAGGGGATCAGACACTGGACGAGGCTGCAAAGCTCTCAGGAAAATGGCAGCCAATTAAGGTCCTCTTGCAGTCTCATCCAAGAAAAAGGACAATGCCTGTTAACAAGGCTGATCTTTGGCAGACTTTTCTCCTATTCCATGATCTTTTGGAGAAGAAGGACCACGGAGGATGTTTCCTTTGACCTGAAACAAGCAGGATACTGTTTTTTAGTGACTGCCCTTCTGAGTCTGCTAATCCTCCAGTTCTCCCTGATACCAGTCTATATCCATCAGCAGAGACATGACCAGAAACACAGAAAGCAGTTAAAGTGCCTTAAGAAAAATATGGAGCAACTACAGAAGCAGCACAAGAGAGGGAAAATAATCAAAGGTGACAAGAGGTTGAACTTTATGGATACAGTGTAGAGAGGAAGAATTAAAGAGGGAATAAAAAAAAATAAAAATTATATGTACCCACCAGTCTGCTGGTTCAAGCCCCATTGACCATTACCCTAGGGAGAAGTTTTCATTCATCCCCTTTTCCCAGGAGATGGGTTATCCAACTACTTTATTTTTGCTTTGTCAGGGGTGGGAAAAATATAGTCCATGGACTGGATTCAGCCCACAACAGGTCTTTGTCCAGCCCATGGTGGGTCCCTTGATTTCCTGGCCCAGACACAGTCTAGCTGTGGTGTGGTCTGCAGCGTGGTGCACCCTGGCCATGCAGTGGGACTGGAGCAGCTCTGCAACCGGATTGCATTTCTAGGCAGCCCTGGTTGTGATGGCTTCTTCCATCTGCCACCTCTGCCACTGGCCCAAGCTCTGTGGTACTGTTGGGGACACGCACTGTCAAGCCCTGACCCTGCATGCACTGCGTCTATTCCGGGCTCATCTGCCCAAGCTCTGTTGTGGCTGTACTGGACAAATGCTGTTGTTAAGTGTCGGGGAAAATGACATCCTCTCCTCCTGCTGCCGGCTGTTCCTGCTACAAACACCCAGAGCCCACACTTGGCTGCCCTGTGGCTACTCTGTCCTGCCACCACTGCCCAATTGGGCAGCCTGAAGATGGCAGAAATGCAGGGCAGCCCTGCACAGGCGTTGTGTAGCTGCAGCAGGAACAGCCAGCAGCTGGAAAAGGGGGTGCTTCCCCTGTGCTGAACAACAGCTTTTGTCCCATACCACCACTGCTGAGCCTGGACGGGCAACCTGGAGCAGGTGCAGAGCACACGGGGTTGGGGCTGTGAAGTGTGGCTTCCTGCTGGTACTGCAGGGCTGGGGCCAGCAGCAGTGGCAGCTGGAAGGAGCCACCTGCCACCTGGGATGCCAAAAAAGGCTGCTGGCAGTGGCTGGGAGGCACTGCAGGGCGCCCGGGCTCTAGACTGTTGTGGGGCAGGGGGTGGATGCTGACTGAGTGAGAGGAGTATGCGTGGGGGGCTCCCATGCACAACCCACCATACCTGTAAACCCTCTCCCACAAACCTCACAACTACACCCTCCCCCATGCACAATCACACACCCCACCCATACTCTCCCCCAGACCTCCAACAACCCCACACCCTCCCCCCAAATGCACACCCCCCCACATACACCTGTGTGCCTCTAGCAGAAATCCTGGTTACTGCTATATTCACACATGCATCCACACCCCCTCATCCACCCCACAAAACTGTAACCACCCACACATGCACACATCCTTCTCCACACCCCCCACAGCCCTCCACAAGCCCCATACCCACCCCTCCATGCCCCCCACTGTTTGATACTCACCTACAATATACAAGAGTTAGACAGTCACCTCTATATACACTTCATACCCCAAAAGCTAGACACAGATTACTAATTCGTATATCATGCACACAATGCCATACATATACATTTAGATACACACATACACACACTAGCAACTCGGATACACACACATTCAAAATAACTAGTCTAGGTTCATGTACACCTATCACCAGTTTAAGCCCATACACACTACACATATTTAGACAGAATCAGTTACCAGTTATCAATACCTGCACATCCAATACACATAAGTGGATTAATAATTCATATATCACACACACAATGATATCTGTATATGTGTATTCACTAATTCACACACATACCACCCACCTACACATACACACACTGAGTTCTTAAGTTGGGTGTTGTGATGTGTATGTATGCATGTGCTTGGTGTACTTGGGATTCCTGGGCAAAGGTTAAGGTAAGAAAGTAGAAGTGTATGGAGTTAAAGTTACTGGAAATGAAAGTCACTGAGACTGGGATTAGAACCCGTAGACTAGAGAGGCCTGGGCTAAAGAACTGAGGTTAACCTAATTTAGGTTAATTGATCTTAATTCATTAAAAGACAATGCCCAATGCCTGCAGAACAGGGAAGCATGCTGGCACAGAGTCTGAGACTGGAGCCAGAGCTACAGGGGAACTGAAAAGGTAGGTGGGGAGAGGGGGAAATGGGACTAAGGGAAAATGTGTGGGTGTTAAAGAGGGGCTCTGGGTGTGAGGAGCTAGAGAAGTTGCAGGGAGCAGCAGCAGGCTCCAGCTGCTGGAGAAAACTGCAGGACAGCTACTAAGAGAATGTGGGAAGCTGTGGGGGGGGAATTACAGAAAGTGCAGGGGCTGCCTGAAAACAGAGAGACAGCAGAAAAATCACAGGAAAAGCAGCAGGCAGCAGGGCATCAGGACAGCAGGGAAAGTCAGCAAAAAGTCACAGGGAAAAGGCAGTAGGAATTGAGAGGAGATTGGGAAACTAGTGGAGATGGGTGGGGGCTAGAGCTGAGAGAAAGAGAGAGAAAATGAGGCTGGAATTTAAGATAAGGAAGGGACTGGGATTCAGTAAAACATGACCCAACTTGGGGTTGCAAATGACAGTAGTTTCATTGAACACGGGAGATGGTGACACAATGTCAAATTGGTTCCCTTGCACCCACACATACACACGCATTCACAGACACATAATGGGAGCCAGGGTTAAAGAGGCTTGATGAAGGGGCTGAAGTCCACTGAAGTCCAGGAGGTGAGAGAGTCCAAATTGTAGGAGGAGGTGTTACCTATCCAGGCTGGAAACGGGTCCTTGTCCAGAGGGGAGTTGCCGGCAGGGCCTCTGGGTGGATAGGTGGTGTGGCATGGTGTTGGTACAGATGGAGAGGGAGTCCCACTGGGTCTATCTTCACTGTCCCTTTTTATAGGGGCAGACCTTGTATAACCCTAGTGACAGGAGGCATGCCCAGGCAAGGGTCAGCCCCTGGCATACTTCGCATCTGTTGCAGGGATGTGTAGTTTCTGGTGTCTGTAATGGTGAGAGTTGCTGATTTTGCAGCATCCTTTGTCTTTCAAATGCTGGGTTCTTGTCTCTGTTCCTGGGTGAAGTCAGTGGGTTCCTAGGTGAATCAATACGAAGTGATGACCCAGTCATGACCGGCCATTCAGTAGAGGTCTGCTACCATTGTATTTCAATCATTCCCAATCACACTCATTCATCCGGGAACCAATTTACATGGGAGGGATACGTGATACATACAGTTGCGATACAGGGCAGAGGACACAGGATGGAGACTTGACATATAAAATGGAACCTTGACATGACTTTGGTTCACTTACAAACACAGGCCTAAACCATACACTATCCATATGAAACAATAAATATCAATACAAAAATGATAATAATACAATATACAACAGTAAAAATCAATACAAACCTAATTATAAAACAGTGGATGTCCAAAACCAAAAACTTGCTACTAAAATAAAAATGTTTAAAGCTTATCCTACAGCTTAGCTTACTTATACTTATCTATAGGAAATAGAGAGGAAGAGAAAGAGTCAGAAATGGTTGGGGAAGGGGAGCAAATGCAATGGAAAAAAAAAAGAAAAAAAACTGGGGGTTTTGCTACAGTTATTGTAGATGTTTCATTTTTGGTATATAATTTGGTTTTTTTCTGATTTCAAGACTACAAACCTCCTGCCCAAAAGAAATATTTCTGGGGGTAAGGGGAGATATTTTCAGTGGCAAAAGTCAGGGGTTGGGGGTGGGACTTCCAGTCCCAAGATGGCAACCAGGGGTCGGGGCACCTGTCAAGGGGCAGGGCTACCCTTGTTGCCCTTGACAGCTTGCCAAAATCCATTAAGTGGCCCTCCAGCTAAAATAATTGCCTGCCCCTGCTCTTTGTAGTCTGGGCCTATATACGCAATGGGTATAGGTTTCCTATGGCTTCCTCTCTGTGTGATCTGGGATCATGAAGCTAAGCCCAATATCCATTTTCCACACATGAATTGTAAGACTGTAAAGGAAAGATCCATCAAGATTTTGGTGCAACTACAGAGGAAGGACAAACTGGTGGTTGAAGCCATCAACAAAGGTTGGGCTCCTTGTAGCTCCCCTGGTAGGCCATGCTGCCAGAGTCAGGGTTACGGTCTTTCTGGCACCCCAGCCAAAAACCTTGCCGACCCCATTCATATAATGAAAGAGAGGGAAGGAGGAACAGATGACACTATGCATGTGTACATACTGGGTTTGCATGAGCCTGATGTAAAGCAGACCCAAACAGCATAATCAATGTTGAAAAAGTAATTTCTGCTCTGGTTCACAACCAATACTTAATAGGTTTAATTAGAAAAGTTTTAACATCACTGACTCTAAAAGGATTTTTTTTTTTTAATGAAAATAAGTTATTCAGCCTCGTAAAGCAGCCACATGACATCCGCCAACTGAGAACCAAATATGGTTCAGGAATTAAAGTTTTGAAAGGATTTGTTAGTGGTACATGGGCTACAAACACACGTAGTTAAGTCTCCAATAACATATACCTACTATAAGAAGTTATGATTTTAACTTGTGCTTTTTCTTCCATAATGACAAAAGCATGAACTAACCTGTGTGTACTTTCTGATTAAAATGATTTACTGAGACTCATGTTCATACTTAAAAGGTTTAACTACAGATTGCAGTCCCCCCGACATTAGCATTTTGCACTGCCAAGAGCTGTGGAACTTAATGTATAACAGAGCTAATATGAGCCTTGTAAGTTACTCTCCTGTAATAAATATTTCTGTACATTCTCATGATTTATTCTGCAGCAGTTTTTCAATCTTGTATGTCAAACAACAGTAAGTAATAACCAACTTTCATTTCCATTAGGCTGCTTGAAGAATAAAAGCTGGTAAAAGCTACAGTAGGGATCCACAATGTTTTTGGCCAGAGTGCAAAAAAACAACCCAAACTCGACACACACCTTGACTTGGCATGCCAGGGGCAGGCCATAAGGGGCCCAAAACCTCAGTGCAGGGGCTTGAAGCCTCCTGGCTGCCTGCAACAACCAGCCTAGGCTCTGGGCAGGCCCCTGCCACCTGCCATGGAGCCTAAGCTGCTCACAGCAGGCAGGCTGCAAACAGCTGCACAAAGGTCTGCAGAGCCTCAGCCCTGACCATTGCTGGCAGTGGGTACACATGTGCCTCCAACCAGATGGTGGGGGAGGGACTGGAATTGTGATGCCCCGGCCCCTTTCCCATCACGTGCATGCAGTCACCGCTGGCTATGGAACCAGGCTGGGGCTCTGGACCTTGGTGCACCCGTTACAGCCTCCTAGCTGCCTGCCACAGCTCGCCAGGGCTCTATGCAAATGCTGCCAGCCATGGAGCCCAGGCTGCTTACAACCTCCCCTGCCACCTGTTGCAAGCAGCCTGGGCTCCATAGCCGGTAGCAGTTACCCAGAGCCTGGGTTGGCTCTGGCATGCTGAGCAGAATGGCCGTGTGGTCCATGCTGTGGCATGTGTGCAGGGGGTTGCTAGCCCCTGATCCAGAGATCCATGTAAGAGCTGTGGTGTCACGGTCAGCAGCCTAGATAGCTATAAGCCAAAAGTACCAAGAAATATATTCAACAAGATAAAGTGAAGAAAAGAAATCCATTATATAAAATGTAATTTATCTATGAACGAGAGCAATGCTATCTTGCACAAAAAGAATAAAAATCCAAGATTACTCTCATAATGCTGTCCTCTTTCAAAAAGTTCCTTGGATATTTTTACTACACATGCTACTTTGGAAAGAGGATCTTCTCGTAATTTAAAAGAGTTCATGTGTGCATTGGCGATGCATAGGGGGTACATGCGGATGCATGTAGACTCCCTGAGATTAGCAGTGCACCCCCTGAAAGAAGCACCGCTGATGCTGCTGGTGATGTCTGCGGGTGCTGACTGCTGTCCCACCCCCCTCGCTGCCAACACTGCCAAGGCTAACTGCAGGAACTCCCTGCCACATCCCCGCCACCTCCACTGCTGCCACCACCTGCAAGCAGTCACCGTGCCCCCCCCAGCCTCCAGGGGCATGCATCATTCATGCACAATTGTAACTCCTCCTGAATCCACTCCAGCTTTCTTTCACCTGTTTGGCCTTATGGGCCAGGAATGTGTTTCCACAAAAATCAAGAGTTACTCTGACAACACAGAACTACCTACACACCCAGTCACCTCATTGGCTTTTAATGGGATTTCAGCCTTTATAAAAGATGTATTAAACATTCAAATATAAAAGTTCATTCTGCTTAACTCAAAGATTTGAAATTTCTGCACCCCAGTATTTTAGGATTAGTAAAATATGTAGATACATAATCTCTTCATAAACAAAAAGGTCCTACTCTGACTCAAATTACTGTGGTTCCACCTCTTTAAATCCACAATGTTGGATGCATAAATCCTAGATAGCTTATCAGCATTTATATTGTTTACATGTTCTATGAGCACTCCGCTGCCCTTCCAAGTCAGTGCAGCCAAAATACAAAGCAGTTACTAAAACTAAAGTGGATAAGTTTCTAGGATTTGGAAGTTATCAGAGGTTGCTAAACACCAGAGTATGCTCAGCTGAAAATTAAATAGCAGATTTTAACTTCTCCTGAAACCAATCTCTGACTCTGAGCCCCCCAAAAGCCCCAAGTATCTGCATGTACATGCACATCTTTATGTTGAAATAGGTATGAAATAGGTTATATTAATCCATGCTACAGTTATCTAAATCTATTTTACAATTTAAATAAACAGAAAAATCAAATATAGAAGATCTGTTCCCTGAAAGAGTCTTTTGGGTATAGACTGGTATACTCAGGTAGCAGCTTCCAATGCTTGCCCCTGCCGGCAGGATGGGGCTCCATGGCTCACAGGACTAAAGGATGCTGTGGCTGAGGGCCTGGGGGGAACTGGGGCACCAGTGTAACAAAGCAAGGGGAACCTGCAGTGCAGCCCCATGAGGAGGGATCCACACAGCACAACACAAGAACATAGGCACAATGCAGTAGAGGAAGTGCCTGCTATGCAGTGTGGTATGGCAGGGCCCAAGTGACATTGCTCCTAGCCCATATGGCATGCAGTCCAGGCACCGTGCAACCCATGGCCACAAATAAGTTGGACAGCCTACCCTAAATCATCAGGATACAGGTTCATGTTCCCTTCTAAACTCCCAGGCTAAATACAGACAACCTAAAACCCCAAGGCTGAATCAATTCGATCTTTGCAGGTTAGTCTAAACTGCATATATTGAACCAATAAGAAAGTAAACAGACATTCACTTTTGAGCCCAGAAATTAAGTCATATGCCTTCAGTGCCTCAGGTCAGAAGCTGGGGGTGCTAGAGTGTGCCTCCCAGCCCAGTGGCCACTGCCAAAGCAAAGGAAGGAAAGCTGGGAAGGAAGCCCTCCAAGGCTTCCTCCCACTCCCTGCTCAAGCAGAGAGGGGTGTGTGGACAGGCCCCGGCCTGGCTTGGCCCACCATGATTGGGGAGGAAGGGGGTTGAACCCCCACCCTGGCTCAGCTTGCTAGGCTGGGCTGGAAGCTGGCCATGCCCTCCCACCTCTTGGCCTCAGTTGGGAGAGGAGGAAAGAACCTCTGAAGGCTTTTCCCCCATCCTCCACCCTAGCCAGGCAGACCCCAGCTGGGATCTTTGCAGCCCAGCATTGGGGTTTAAACCTCCCTTTCCACATGCTCTGCCTGAGCCTCGGGCCTAGCCACACTTCCCAATCTCTGCTTGGTGGAAAGTGGGGGAAAAAGCCTGGGAGGGGTTACCACCCTGGCCAGGGGTCTGGGGAAAAGCTGGGGTCTGGTGCCAGGTTCCCCTCCACCCCTTCCTCAGCAAGCTGGAGCAATGATAGTGCTCCAGCTAGGGAGCAGAGGGGTGGGGTTAACCCTACTCTGCTGAAGCAGACAGCACAACCCAGGGCTGCAAAGCACCCTGGGAGACTGGGGGACTGTGAATTAACTTGAACCAGGAAGGAGTCTGGGACAGAAATTCTATAAACCAGTTTACTTTAAATCAGTTAAGTCTAACACTACACCCAACTAGGCTTATTTTAAACCTGTTTCGGCCATTTTGAAACTGGTTTAGGTTCACTGAACTACTGTTGTATTACAGGTTTAAAACCAGCTTCTGATCATTTAAACTAGTTTATGTGCAACTTCTGTCTCTTGTCCTAAGCACCTTGTCTCATTTGTTTCAACTTGAACAGGTGGTGTGAATTTAGCCTGGTGATTAAGAGTGTGGTAACAGCAAATGTCAGAGTCTAGCTCTGAAAGAACAAGTTCAAGCCTGTTCTAGACTCAGGTCAAAGGCTGCCTCCAGCCTAATGGGTACCTGGTCATTTAGGCTGAGAACCCAAAAGGTGGCTGGATTTGATGCTGGCTAAGAAACCAGTGTGCTAAACTACCCAATGGACTGATATGCTCAAATGGGAAGCGAAAGATATGCTTGAATACCCTCAATATGAGAAAGAGTCAGTGCTGCTCCACTTAGGGTCCTGATAGGAATTCAATTTCAGCACTGCAAATGTCTAGCACTGGAAAGTGTGGCAAGGGGGGAAAGTATAGGTGTGCTAGTCTCCTGTATAGAGAGCAACAAAAATGCTTCAAGGGAAGGGCAATTCCAGTTATAGAAGAATCCCACCCCCCACTCTGTGCACAGCTCCATGTTGACTTAGAAGCAGGTGCAGAGTGGGAGGCAGATGTGCATACAGCTGGAACCATCCCAGAGCTCTGGAATGGTTTGAACTCTGGGAGAATTCCACCATCTCCACCAAGTCCTGCAATCAGCTGAAGCATTATGCCATAGCTTTCCCTACACCTGGGAGGGATTGAGATGCAGGGGAATGTTCCCTCTTCTCCCTCCTCACTTATGCAGACTCATGGTTACCCAGAACTGTTTAGCCAGTGCAGGGCAGAGAGGACGAGCACAAAATGAGACAGGCACCACTGTTTAAGCAGTCTGGGAACTCTCCCAGAGTGTTCAAGAGTGCTCTCATTTTTTCCATTTCTCCTGGCACAAATGTAATGCCCATCCATAGCCTTAGTTTCCAAATCCCAATAGGGATTAGGCAGAGCATGATGCCTGGTTTTCTTTTACACAAGGGCAGTTTACTGCAGGCTTTTAGGAAACTTTCAGGAGGAAAGGAGGAATAGGAAAGTGTCTAGTGAGTTATACACAACTCCAAGAATAGGGCTGCTAAGGAAAGGAGTTTGGGTCTCAGTTTTGGATTTAGGCATCTGAAGTTTGCATAAGTTCCATCTTAAATGCCTAAATCCATTTGCAGATTTGAGCCTTCAGCCCCCATGTCTTATCTACAGGTGCAGACCCCGGATGGATTTGAGCCCAGATGTTTATGACAGATGCCTGACAAGTAAACTGGAAGTATGAGATGTACTGTCCATCTGTAACAAGAAGCCCCTTTTGCCTGCACCCCTCCCCCCTTTTACTGCATTTCTCTTTTCTTCTTCTACCTGTTCTTCTTTCCTTCTCTCCCTCCATCATAAAACATAGGCAATGAAATTGAACTTTAAGAAGTATTTTATAAGACATAAAATAGGATATGAAATTGTATAGGTATTTTATAGGACATAAAATAGTATTTTAAATAGGTGTATTGTAAGACACCTGTATTTTTGTTATTCTGTACTATTTCATCTTTCACCTTTACTTTTTGCCATGACATTTTGTATTTTATATTTTATACTTTTGAACCTTAAGGAATACATTCTCTGTACAGTAAGTTAAACTCTGCAATATTATTAGAACTATTCTTAAAAAGTGCATTGAGATTGTAATTGTAAGCACTGGAATTGAATTACTGCTTTCTCTCTCTAGTGGTACTGGTTTCCTGAATGAGTAGGAGTGAGTTTGAATAAGAAAGTGATTGAGTATTAGGTGTAACTGACTGTAGTTATAAGTTAACAATCAGCAATTAACACCCCTGAGCTGCAGACTGACAGTAGGAAGGTATCAATGCCCATGCCTGGAGCTCCACTGTATGTGAAACAAAGTCTCTCGGTTGAGTTAATCAATGCCAGAGACCAGTTTCTGAGGCTGAATCCCACCCAATCAACCACTCCCAGAGCCCCTATTCATGCCCACAGTGAATTAACAAAAAATCCAGAGCAAACCATAGAAATTGCACATACCGGTGAGCAAGAGCCACAATGACTGACAGCTGTCATCCATGAGTGTCCCACAAGGGTCAGCGACCCCTAGATTGGGTAAGCCTAAGAACTGGGGGATCACTGAAATCTGCCAGGCAGGGATAAAAGGCAGTGAAACATGACCCCCAGTGGCACTCCTCACCTTCAACTTAATTGTTAATTGACGAGAAGGACCAGCTGGTAACCCCCTTCTGGAGACAACACTGCCTTGAAGGAAACCTCAACTGGCCATTGATGGCAGACTCCAATGCTCCAAATAGGTATACCTGACACTGGTACTCTGTTGAAGCTGGTAGATGTGTGTATGTATTTAAAGAGACCAACACCCCTCATAACACTTGCATTTGTGACTTTATTAAATTTTGCACTGCATCTAATAAACTGGAATTTATGACAATCCTAAAAGTTTGGTCATTTGCATCCAACACATCTATGGAACACAGTTTTTCTGCAATTGCTAAGCAAGTTGCCCATTCAAAAATAAGTTGGTACACTAACTCACAGACAACTAAATTTGTTTTGCATTCTTTCTGATCTAGATTTAAACTATCTACCTAGAGGAGAAATGCTCCATGTATCATACATTATTTATTCCATGCATGAGTCGACCATTTCCTTGGTGCATAGAATTTAACATTGCCAAGGAAAAATATTAGTTTCTGAAAAGACTAATTAGATCAGAGTGGGGAAAATATGGCCCAAAACTCATTAAGTAGCCCACCAGCTGAAACAATTACCCACCTCTGAGTTAGTCTTCTTGCACGTATCTATTTCAAGCCTCTAAAATCCATGCTTGGTTTTATCAAGATAACTAAATGAAAAAAAACAATGTAATGTAAATCATTAATGGTCTTATTGTATGCTCCAAGCTGCAATTGTTTCTGTTTTTAAGGAATTAACTAAAACTTAATCCTGAATAAATAAGAAATGTCCAGGTAGCATGCCCAATGTAACTTTAAGCCAATGTTATTAACGTTACATTGCATAAACTTTTGTGGTTAATTCTCAGATGTCACTGTTTAATTCATTGTCATATATCTCATGCTGGATATTTTTCCTTTTTATTCAATATATCTAATCATGTCATTTTCACAATTCATTGAGCTGATGCAACAAGATCATCACAAAAAATATAGGAGGCAACAAAATACTTTATATTCTTGCAATATAGCCTGCACATTCCCTCACTCCCCAAAACAAGAAGTGAAAATTTGTGCTCATTATATGTAGCAAAAAGAGATCCCATTGGTCCATAAACTTGGTAGTGGAGGAGTGGTGGAAGCATTAATTGCTATGGACCTGGAAGTGTTAAATGAATTAAACGAGTGCCTGTTTAAGCACCTTTAAAAATGTATTTTTCTACATCTTTCAGTTAAACTATACATTTTCAAAAGTTGATCTACTTGCTTTAAATTATATCAAATACAGTGGCAAGTGAAGTGTATGGATTGTTAGAGAGTGAGTTGTCTGGAAGATGCCCAAATTTCATGAACTCTCATATTCTTTTTGGCATAAGTGCCAAAGAGTTGCTTAATTATTCATATTGAACAATCTTATCATCTCAGTGGTATAGCTCTGTGTAATGAATCATAAGTACAAAAGCTAAAGCCTACTGTTGTTAGAATGACTTAATTCCTGTTCAAATGCTCATACACAGGCATGGAAACTATTATACTGGTTCCCTGACAATGATGCAAACCACTGTGTAATTTTTCCAAACAAATGATAAGGTAAACAGTGATGGTAAACAAGCACCAAAGAGTGATACATTTCTAACCACATTTTAACTATGCTAATTTTTCTGTGGTATTATTTGTTAGCTATAGGATTGCAGTTCTGAGACACAGACTAGCAACTATTGCATTATTTTAAAGTAAAATCCAATTAAATGTGGCACCCAAGGCAAAATACAATTATTGGGGATATGCAAAATGGGCTGTATTCAATTCAGATTCTGTTTGGCCCAAATCGAGGACAGTGACTCAATTAGTTGATTTGGATCACTGTCCCCAATTTGACTGAGAATCAGAAGATTTGATGCCAATTCAGAGAATCAGTGATTTGGTCATAGACACAGCTTTAAATTATTTGTCTACGTACCTCAAGGTACCAAGTATGGTTTGTGAATGCTGCAATGCTGGGGCAGATGAAGTGTCCCACAGGAGTGGGGGGGGGACCCCGCATGCTTGGCAGTGAACCCAGAAGTGGACTAGAAGCACTTCCAGTCCACTTCCAGGTCCCCCAAGAAGTAAGCAGGGGGGCCTCCCCCTGCCCATCCCCTTTGCCCCCTCCGGCTCAGCAATTAACCATGGGGGGACCTCAGGTGCCTCCCCAGACCCAGGAGGCACCAGTCACTAAGCCAGAAGGGTCTGCGGGCAGCCCCCTGAGCACTCCCTGGCAGACCTGGAAGCAGACCGGAAGTGCTTCTAGTCCACTTCTGGGTCTGCTGCCAAGCATGCTAGAGACCCCCTTGCGTTCCTGTGGGATGCTCCTTCTGCCCCAGCATCACAGCATTCATGAGCTGCCTGGTACCTTGAGGTACATAGCAAGAACATTTAAAAGTGTATCTGTATCCAAATCATCAAATCCTTTTAAATTTTTCTGAATTGATTCGGGGGGTTTCAATTCAATTCAGAGAGACTAAAGGGTGTCCTGATTCATAGTTTCATCGTGCTTAGGGTTAGAAGGGAACTAAACATATCAGGTCTGACCCCCTGCCCTGGGCAGGAACAAGCACTGGGGTTATAATACCCCAGCCAAGTATCTGTCCAGCCTCCTCTTGAAGACCCCCAAGGTAGGAGAGAGCACGACCTCCCTTGGGAATCCATTCCAGAGCCTGACAGCCATAACTGTAAAGTAGTGTCTCCTGATGTCCAGCCTGAACCTTCTAACAGTTTGTGGCCGTTATTCCTAATAACCCTCGGCGGTGCCCAGGGGAACAGATTCGATTCGGAGATTTGGTCACTGAATCAGGCCAAATCTCTGCCAAATTAAATCAGGGACTGAAGCTTCACACAACCCTAACAATTACTGCTCTTGTAAAACATTTGAGACTTTTTATGATATATCCTGTAGTATTAATAAACTAACAGCAATAAGAGAAAGGAGTCTCTACAGGTCCTTTAATCAGGAATTTATTAACAGAATGCACACTATATGACCAAAAAGAGAATATCCCAAAAGAGATGTGTTCCGTAATCATTATAGCTAGTGGACATGGAACCCAGTGTTTCATATCCAAAAGGCAAGTCCCTACAAAGGAAGATAATTTAACCTAGAATATATTTTCTGTGATCTGATCAGAATTCTAAAAGCTAACCATGATTGGACCAGGTCACTATTTAGTGGGAAACCTCTGGAGAAACAATTCAGTAGTGCAGAAGATGCTGATTCTAACTCAATTTGTGTCACTTCTGTTCTACATCAGCACTGAACTGATGCCTCAGTCTTATGTTTGAGGCACTATGCTACTGGGGATTTTTTTTTAACTGTATTTCAGGCCATTAATGTTTCCATAGTCATTTTTCTTAAGAACTGGGTTTTGAATCGAGTATGCTTGCTTAATTCTAATTTGGCTAATAATCTGTTTATGTAAATTATGTCTCTCAGATTCAAGTGGGTACACTTTTTTTAACTCCTTGCTACAAAATTTCATTTATTATTATTCATTTTTAGGACATTATTACATACAGGTGCAGCTGGATTTTATTGGGTAATGTTTTGCTAAAGTTCTTCTAAATATAAAGTATATAATTATACTATAGGTTATAGCTAATTTATAAATTGCCTTTATACATGTGAGTCACCTCTTATACATCATAACTATTTGTCTGTTTGATGCCATAGAGAGCTCACATTCTTTTATAAAGGCTCATTTTTGCTTTGGAAATTTCATGAATGCATAGGAATATGAATGCCTAAGATGTGAGTAAGAAATGAAATTATGTACAATAAGCTACAATGCTTATTGCATTGTAATTGTAAAAGCAGTCCTATCAAATTAGCTGTTCCTGCATAATGGTAATTATAAAATTTATGAATCAGAAGATAGGATAAAAGACTTGTTCTCCTAGGAGACATTCCACGAATATTTTAAAGCACAGGGAAAAATGTGCTTATAATGCAGGGGAAAAATCTATGTCATATGTAAAACTTTTAGAGAGAATTAGTTTTAGCATATTTATACAGGAGCTTCTAGAAGCCTTGATGAGCCATATGTTAAGAAAACATTGCATTTTTGCACATACAGCACGTTCCCAAATAGAACAGGTATGTTGTTTTTAAGAGGAGCCTGAAGAAAAAAAAATATCTATATATATCTATATATAGATATATATAGATATACAGTGGTAAATAAGTAGCAACAGCTAGAGAGTCAAGCTTGCTCTCAGCCCAGATGGGGTCTGTAAACTGACCCAGCAAGCTGAGTCCAGAGCCCTGTGAAGTCCAATGCCACATATTTGCACCATCTTAAAAGTAATAGGACACAGAAGTGATAAACCCTAAGCATCATGGATGACCGATGCATTCTGAGACTGGAGGAGCACAATTTGCAGGTGGCAGCCTCAGCAGCATCAGCCATGGGATGGTGAGGTGTGGTGAGCAGTGACAGCCTGCAGAAACTGGCAGCGGCATCAGCCAATCTCCAGGACCCCCCTACCAGTCGCCTATGCTAAACATTTCATACTTTTACAAATATTTTCCTCTTATCTGTACAGATCATTTTCAAGCTAAAAACTTTTTAATGCTTAATGCAAGTAGATTAGACATCCATAAGAACTACTTCACAGTCAGGGTGGCTAGGATCTGGAACCAACTTCCAAGGGAAGTGGTGCTGGCTCCTACCCTGGGGGTCTTTATGAAGCAGCTCAATGCCTACCTGGCTGGGGTCATTTGAGCCCAGTTTTCCTCCTGCCCAGGCAGGGGGTCAGACTTGAAGATCTACAAGGTCCCTTCCAACTTTACTTCTGTGATTCTATGATTTTAGTTTCTTGCGAAAAAGCACATAATTTAGACAAAACCATTCTGTTGCCCATAACCACATAAACACAGATAATACAACTCCCAGACAAATGTATTACACTACTTCCAAAATATTATAACGAATCATATCTAGGGTGACCAATTTCCCCAAATATGAAAACAAGAACATTTGACATGTGCAAAACCCCTGCCAATTCTTTGGCATGCTCATCTGTCTCTGAGCTCCAGTGTCAGCAATGTGAGTCAGGAAGGAGGGCAGGGAAGGAGGGAAAGAGAAAGTGGAGCATGTGGAGTGCCAGAGCTCAAAGGGAACAGGGGATGGAGAAAACATCACCACTACTGCATTCCCAGTGGAAATGGGACAAAGTAGTCATTTGACTAAGCTGACAGAATGTCTGGCACAGGTTTTTAAAATAGGGTTACCATATGTCCAGGTTTTCCCAGACATCCTGTTTTTGATCCTTTGATCTCCATTCTGGCAGTTGTTTTGGGGGTTTTTTTTTTAATCTGATCAAATGTTCCGGATTTTGCTCAGCTCAGCTGTGTGTGTTGGGGGTGGGGGGAAGGGGGCAGAAGAAATATCCACAGGGTCCTAGTACCTATGAAGTTCAGTTTAGCTTCTCTGCCACAGTACAGAACACACACCAGGGTCCTTGCACCTGCCTTTTAATCTCCCTCTTGTAGCAGCATCTGTTCACCCTGGGGTGTGGGACTGCAACTTGTAGAGGGGGCTGGGTAGTAGACAGCAGTCCGCTATGGGAAAAAGGTTGCAGGGACCTGGCAGCCAGGAGATGGAGGGAGCAGGGGGCTGTGGATCCAGAATGCGAGGCAGGAAGCTGTCAGCCAGAAGTGAGGGGCGCCAGCATGGCTGGGGGAGGGGGGAAGGGGGCTGCAGGTTGGGAGCGAGGGTCACCAGTATGGCCTGGGATGGGCAGGGTACTGTGGGTTAGGAGTGGGTGGCACTGGCAGGGCCAGGGATCCCCAGGTCAGGAGTGAGGGGCGGCAGCAGTGTTGGAGGGACTTTGGTTTGGGAGTGAGGTGCAGGGCCAGGGCACCGACATATCACTACCCTCACAATCATATACCCCCTTCTACTTCACATGCACGGTAGGCATCTTCTTTCTTGGAACTGGAAATATAGCAATCCTAACTTAAAAAACAGAATTATCCTCAGTCTGTTTCAACAGAACAGAACCATATAATTGGCCTCAAAAACAAGCCTGAGTTTATTATGATATACCCAAGTTACATAATTACATCTTTATCATATGGACATATACGAAGAAATTGCCAGATAAATTTCACCAGGACTTTAAGAACTTTCACCTCTCCAACAACCTGATTCTTGAATACTCTACCAAACAAATTCATTTCTTCAACAACATGGTGAAAGCTTGCAAGGCCACACTGTGACCATGCAGTATTGGAAACAAAGTGAACACTACAGCTACCTCTACACCAACAGCCTTTATCCTACTGCATACCTCTAGATGCATTTCTTACAGCTAGTGTTACAGCCAAGCTCTATGTTACAACTATATCTGCTTTGATCACACCAACCAAGATACACACCTTAAAATGCAAATCTCAAGGATCCCAAGCAGGAATTCCTACCTTTACAATACAATCCTGAAATTGTGACTCAGATCAAAAGAGCCAGACTCAGACCCTGCTCTGATCATCTACAATAGTTGTTTTCAACCTGTGGCCCACGAACCATTGGAAGCCTGCAGTCTACTATGTCTAGGGCTAGGGACAGATATTATGCATAAGCCAGCTTAAGTGAAACTTGTTTAAACTTGTAACAAAACAGATTTCAGATAAACCAGTTTGAAAATGACTGAAAACAGTTTGAGATAAACCTGGTTGAATGTAGTATCAGACTGAATTGATTTGGATCAAACCAGTTTCTGCAATATCTGTCCCAAACCCGTTCCTGGTTTAACTTAAAACTAGAGTCCTCCAGCATTTCAGAAGCTTTCCAACCCTGGGTGGGACTCTCTGCTTCAGAGCAAGCTGTCCTTGCTGCTCTGCTCCACAGCAGTGTTTGACTGGCTTTCCTTTAAATCCCCTTCCTACCACTCCCTGCTCAAGCAGGGATTCCCCCACCACCGGCATCCACAGCATGGACACAGCCAGCATGTGGTATGCTAGCTAATGCTGAGATAGGCCTATGAACTTCACTTTATCAACCTCCTCAATACAGAAGCTCAAGGACTCAATATAGATATTGGATTTGTGACAGCCTGCCTGACATCTGACTCCCCAGGTACCTCTCCACTTTTATGTGCTGCATCCCCCCTCCCAGCCTCTCTCTCACCCCCAATGCCGCAATTTACATTTCCATTGATTGGCTTTCTTGCCTGTATCCAGGCCTCTGGCTTCTTTACTATTCCTTCTATCCAGGAAGAGCACATACCAATTAGAGATGCTTCCACAGTCTGACAAAGGATTTTTAAACCCAAAAGCTTTCTAAGATATATTTCTCCAGCTACTCAGTTGATCTACTAAAAGATATCAGATTGACCCAAACAAGCTTGTCTGCCTTGTGTGTGTTAAGGCAGAATGGGATGAATGCATCGGAAATGGTAGCCTGTAACAGAGGGCCTTCCCGGTGCTGGTTAGCTCTTGGATGCCCCACCAGATTCTGGGCCAACCACCCACCCCTCTTTTTCTTGCCACATCTTGATGGAAAACTGATTCAGATGTTACCCAGGTGGGAGGCTGCCCATTTAGGCCCCTGATGTCTAGTGGGGGGCATCTGTTCTGCAGATCCTACCTTCCCTACAGTCTGGCCCATGACTCACAGATGGCATCCCAGGCAGCTAAGCTCACCTGGAGAGTTACAACTGCACTGCAACCAGAAAGTGTCAGGCCTCTCAAATATCTTAAATGTCTGGGCTTTCCCTAGCCAGGACTGTGTGCATGTGGTGGCTGGAGGTTTTCACGTGCCTCCTACCTACCTTTCACCAGGGAGGTTTGTGGTCCTGGCATTTCCTGGGGGCTGCCACACCACCAGCAGTCCCACCAGGCCTCCCTACCCTGGAAGGGTGCAGTCTTAGGTCATGCCCAGGACCTCGGGCCTCCTCCATTTCTATAACCCCTGTCCATACCTCCAAGTTCATCCTGGAATGGGAGCTCAGCAGGGAGAAGTTCTTCCATTGCTGGCTGGTGATACAGTAAGTGCTGCCTCTAGCTCTGAGAGTGGGACATTAAATGATTGTGAAACCAAATCAAAGAAAAAAGGAAATGGCTGCGGACAGAATAAGGAAGGTGGCACTCACTCCATCTGCACATGGAGCTTGGGGAATCCCAACAGCGGAAGGTTCATCTTCAGGAATAGCAGCTGCTCCGCCAAACCAGGATCCAAGGAGGTATGGTGGGGTGTCACAACATACCCAGAAATAGTGAACACCCTTTCGCTAAGTACACTGGTCAGTGGACAGGACAGGTGTCCCCAGGCAAATGTGGCCAGATCCTGCCACATGTGGCTGCAGCTTGTTCAACAGTCCAAGAGGTCGCAGAGCAACAGCTCCATGTCCTTGGTAAGACAGTGCAGAGGCCTTGGCATTTACCTACCTTCCTGATGCTAGGGTCTGGTGCCTCAGAACTCCAACATAGAAGCCATGACCTTGGCCCACACTGGCAGCACCTGTGGTGGAGGAGACTGGCTGGTGGATGGAGTGTTTGCACAGGACAGTGGATCCTCCTCTTCCATATCACCCAGCCTCTTCCATTCTGCTTCTTCCATTCTGTTCACCAGCACCTCCACCCAGTGATTAAGGGTTTTTCTGCTGCAGATGCTCCCCTTCAGATTGCACATGGTCACCAGCATGTGGACCATACTGGACTGCAATTCGTGATGCCCTCCTTCAGCCACTTCACCAGTGCCTGCACCTCTGCTGACAGTGGATTGACCCAGCCATGAACATCAATCCCCTGGAACTTCTCCATTTGGTTCTGAAACTCCCTCACTATGGGGACCACCTGGCTAAGGAGGGCATTGACATCCCTGAGGCTGTTGGTGGCCTTGCAGAATGGCTTGAGGACTACCAAGATCTGGGAGATGGTATCCCACTCAGCTTTGTTAAGACGGCCACTGATCCCAATCTCCCCAAGCAAGGCCATCTCATGGATGGTCTTCTGTTGCTCAACCAGCCTTTTGAGCATCAGGTATGTGGAGTTCCATTAAGTCTCCACATCCTGCATGGTTTTGTGCTGTGGGACGCTCAGTTCTGCTTGTTTGTCCTGCAGCATTGTGCTCCCCTTGGTGCTTCAGTGGAAGTAGCCTGCCACCTTCCTGCATTTTGAAATGTTGTGTCGATGCCATCACTGGTAGCCCTGTCTCCCTCCAAGGCATCCATGACTATAAGGTGGAACTCGTGTAATACACAGCGAATGCCAATAAAGTTGGCATCATGAACCACCTTGACCATATTGGCCCCATTCTCAGCGACCATGAACCCACGGGTGCAGTCACCCTGCCCAATGAGCCACCCCTGCACCATGCGGTTCATGGCCACCATGATTTCCCTTGCCTTGTGGGACTCATCCATCACCTCCACTTGAAGGAGAACCCATCGATGGCCTGACTGATCGCACCTGTGCCCTATGATGGAGAGGTAGGCATGATCTCCACCCCAGCTGCTCCAGATGTCTGAGGTGAAGTGTAAGACCACTTGCAGACCTGCCTTGCACACCTCCTCCCTCAAGTACTTCCTGCATGCTTCATACAGGGAGGGCACCACTGTCTTGCTGAAGGTGATGCATGCAGGCATGTGATATGATGGGCCAGGAGTGCCATGAGCTGCCTGAACCCTGGCCACTCAACTAAGGAGAAAGGCTGGCCATCCAGAGCAAGTATCTCTCCAATGCTCTGGGTGACCTCGCTTGCCTTCGGAACGTGCCCCGCTTTCTGTCTGCCTTTCACCCACTGGTCCAGGGTGGCTTGTTTCTGCTTCTCGGGGACAGGGGCTCTGGAGCAAGAGGGAGACTTCCCTTTGGGCACACTCCCACTGGTGCCAGGCTGAAGAGGAGAAAGGGCAAAGCAGTGGTGCCTGTTGAGATGCATCAGCATCCCCATGGTGCTGAAATGTTTCAGCTTCTTGCCCTGTCTGGTTTTGCTTTGGCAGTGCTGGCAGATAGCATATCTGGGATCATCTGCCACCTCAGAGTGATCCCACCCTACACTACTCCCTTGCTTCTGGGGTGCAGCTAAGGATCCTTCCTTATTCCCCTCCTCAGCTGGCAGAGGCACAACAATAGGAGGAGCTGACTAAGCTGAGACACTTACTTCCACAACCTCAAACTCCTGAGGTGCTTCCCAGAAAAGGAAACCTGGCTCTAGGGAAATTTTGAGGGGTGCGGAGCATGAACTCAGATTCCTTCTCCTTCCCCGGAATTTCCCTGGCTATGGCACTGAGCTCCCTTGCTTTCAGATCCAGCTCCTCCTCTGGCACTCGAAGGCTCATGCTGGGAGCCTGAATTGGGGTAGAGGAGACTGTCCTGCTGGCGCTGGTGGCTATTTCTGGTGTTAGTAGAAGTGGTGCAGTTGCAGACACTGCTCCCACCTCCTTGATGCCTTTAGCAACAGAAGCCTCATGAAAAGAAGGTGCATGCTTCATGTGAGTGCTGGAAAGTGTGTGTATAATTTATGTGTGTTGTGCTTTCCTGCACAGTAATGGCACACTGTCAGGGAAAGCACACACAGCTTTCTTTTTGTTTGGGGGGGGAGGGAGAAATCAGAAGAACAAATAAGAGGATTTTTGGGGAAGAATTAGTAGAAAGGGATAACAATAGGGATGGTAGGCAAGGCTAAGTGAGAAAGAATTGGCTACAACTCAGTAGCAAGAGACTACCAATACCTACTGCTACCAAGCAACTGTAGACCTTCAGATGCTGTGTGCTCTACTGCTCATACTGCAAGAGAGACAGAGTTGGCAGAAAAGGTGGAGAGAGAGCTTGACATAGAGCCTTATATGTTGTTTCTCGGTCCCTCCCCCAGAGCACTGCGACTGGGAGGGAACAAAGGGGAAGATTGTAGTAACTGGCCAGCTACAGATGTCAATATCAGAGCAATCCTTCCCCCTCTCTTCCCCCTCCTTCTTCTTAGTTTGTTTCCCTGCAAGCCCACCTCCTAAACTCAGAAAAATTCCGAGTTTTGGATGCTTTCATTTAATTTCAAAGATGTTTCAGAGCCTTCCATTTCGATTTGGATTCAGTGATTTGGCCACAGAAGTGGGCTGAAAAACTTCCAAAACAAAATAGCTGCCAAAGTTTCGCATAGCCCAAGTCTGCAGCTCCATTTGAAATTTTCAAAGGGGTCCACAAAAGAAAAAAGGTTAAAAATCACTGATCTGCAATATCGATCTCAGGACAAGGACAACAGGATTACTCTGGCTGTCATCCACAGCTCCCAGCTTAAACCCCGCATGCCTCTCAATATTTTACTTTCTGCTTCCTTCCCCCTGATCCCTGTCTTTTGTATTCAAATCACTCTTTCTATTTAATATCCTACTTTCTGCATGTCCTTTCATAGTATCTGACAAACCTAGCTGTTGCTCACAAAAGCTTCATGCACCCCTGATTCAGTTATTTGATAAAGTTCAACTCTACATTGCCTTCAGCCTGACTTGAGACTAACATAACCAACTTCTTCCAAGGCTATCCTGGCACAAATGGCATGTATGGTCATCCTATATCATATCAATATGAGACAAGAAGAATCATGGAATACTTCTGTTAAAATGCCATCACGGCAGGGTCCTACAGGAGGGCCGTGATCTCCTTAAGGCCCCCTTGCTCTGTGCCAAGCAGGCCCAAGAGCACCCTCTAATTCTCACCTGCCATGTCTTTGCTGTTCAAATATATTAGTGACACTGCCTTGCATCTTCTTGGACACGGTTACTTCTGGCACCATGAACTTCCGGACTCTTCGTGGGTACCTCTCTACAATGGGTGCTTCGAGGGCACCCTAGCCTTAGGGGTTATGTGTGGCTCCAACCACCCTTTATATCACGCCCCAAGCCTCGCAGTTGGAATAGACATTGGTCTGTCACATATACACTTGCTCTCTCTGGGGTCCTCCTTGTAGTGCTGCCCTCTCTCAGGAATTCTCTGCACTCCTGCCCCCTCTCTAGGGCCTACTTTGTACTGCTGCCCTCTCTCTGGGGCCTTCTCAAGTGCTGCCCCCTTCTCAACACTGCTGCCCCCTTCTCTGGGGCTCGCAACGCCTGCACTGGGGGCTTCTCAATAGTGCCCCCTCTCTGGGGCTCACCACACCCATACTAGGCACGTCTTAATAGTGCCCCCTCTCTGGGGCTGGGGTCTATGCACCCTGTACGCCACACCCTTACTGGCACTGGGGTCCCCACGCTACTGTGGGTCCCCTATGAGGCCTCCTCCAACCCCTAATAGCCTCACCCAAACCACCGGTGTAACAACAAAACAAAACACAAGCCCCTAGGCTACAACTTAACTTAAAGCTGCCTGGCTAAATCACATGGCTCAGACATCCTAGAGCTGCCATCCTTTACCCAGCTTGAGCTGTACCTGTGGTCAGACTTCTCCTCGCATCATTGTTCCAGAAGCTCCTTTCTCTCTGGCTGCTGGCAGAGAACTGCCCTGGCCTCAGTTTCTGGGCTTTATAAGAGCCAGGACTTGACCCTTACAGCCAGTTTCTCCTCTTTAGGAGTAGGGCACCTCGGTGCTCTGCAACAAATGCATAAGAAAGCAAAGAGACTACATTTTCATAGTGCTTATATAAAAACATTCAGTGATGAAGAATAGATGAAAGGCAAAATCAAATACGTGTTATCTTATTTTAACCTGTTCTATATACTTATAACAAGGGTATGATGTAAACTATAACCTCCATTACAAACCACACCAATGAAAGAGATGAATTAAGATAATTACCATGATGATGACTTGGAGATGGAACACAGGTTTAAGTCTTAATAAAAAATTAAGCCTCCTTAAGACTTCAGACTTAAGCTTCTCTCATAAAAAGATACATTCCTCAGCCTGACAAAGGGTATCTGTACCCGAAAGCTTGCAAAGAATTTTTCCAACTATTTGAGTTGGTCTAATAAAAGATATCAGATTTACCCAAATAACTTTGTCTGCCTATGTCCTTAGACCAGAACAGCTACAATCTATAACCCTGAACTTAAGAAAGCTTTCATTTATTCTGTCAGGTCCTGGGAAGTGTGTTTTTCCAGTATAGTTATATGCACTTTTTGCAGCCAGGCAATTTGTGCTTTATCTATGGTTCTGAGATTTCTCCATACTTTACAAGACTGTATACATCACTTAGTATCCAAAAAGGATAATATTCATTATGATCTTTGTAAATTGAGGTACAGCAAGCAAATTATCATGATTCATCCACTATTTATCCAAGATTTATATTATTAAAATGTCAGGCTAAATGTGATTTTAAGCACAGCCTTGGCCAAGGTGTTTATAATTATTATGTATTTAAGTTGTGGTTGTACCTAAAAGGCTTAACCAGGATGAACCCTGTTGTATTAGATACTGTACAAAGGAATTATGAAGAACACTTTTTGTCCTGGATGGTTTATTGTTTAAAAGTCAAGATTCAGGTAAAGGATGAGACAAATAATCAGGATAGTATGGGGAAAGACGGGGAGGCTATATAGGGTAACAAATAAACAGAACTGAACATACAAAATTTTCCAGTAATGATCAGGGCTCCTATTCAGCCTAGCCACACTCAGGCTCTAATTGACTGTGTAAACACCACCAGTTAAGAGGTACTTCCAAAAATACATCATGACTCACACATCTGTCAGCCAATGACTTCCCTGTTTTATTATTGCCACAGTGGTATATATTTTGCTGCCATCAAATTATAGTAGTCCTTGCACCTCTGGTGGCCAAGTAGGAGGGGTTATGCCAGGACTCTGTCTGTTCTTCTCACCGCTGCTAGACTTATGACAAATGCATGCAGCACATGGTTACTGACCCATAGCCACCTGGACCCAATACAAGAAGAGTTCTACCTTTTCTGTAAGGATATGTTATCCAAGTCACTATCTGGCTCATTAGAATTAAATCCTGTAGACAAATGCTAGAAGTAAATCCAAACCCTTAAGAAATCAATTAGGTTACTATTGACTGATACTGCCACACTACAAATTTTATTCAACTTCACAAACAAAGGGTGTTTAATTATGTAACTCTGAAAGTTCTGACTTAAGGGCCAGGTTCTCAGAAATTCATATTTGCATGCAGGTATCAGATGTGCACTGCTTTGAAAATTAGGACTGAAATAAAAAAAAAAGCACAGACATTCAGAGCAAAAGACTAAAAACTGACAACTGTTATTTTCTTTTCTGGAAGTGATTTATTTTGCTTCAAGCTTACTCTAATATATTCATTTAGTGGCATTTAGGTTCTTTGTGCCTTTGGATTTAAGTCTTAATGTTAGGTCAAGAACAGAGAGGCCAAATTCCTGGTTTGGGGACAAGAATTCTCTCTCCCTGAAACAAATATTTGCAATGAACTTTCTCAGAAAAAAGCAATACAAATCAACTGCAAATCATAAGCACGTACACTACATCAAAGAAAGGATGAACAGGCATCTGCACAGACAAGGGGGAATAATGTAGTTAAAACATATTTCCAATTCACACTTATTTGTAAAGACCTCAGTTTGAAATAAGTGAGAATTTTTAAAATATTAACTGATATACTCGACACATCTCCAAATTTAGTTTTCTTTGATCTGTTCCATTCTTCTCTTTCTGCTCAACACGCAGACGTTATACTTAGAATTAGATATCAGATCAGCACCAATATAAAGAAAATTGACTATCAGAAATTGGCTTTTTGCCTGATGAGGCTGATAATTTGGCTGGTAAATGCCCTGTGCATGCATGCAGCACATAGATGGTGTGGAGCACAATCTGGCTGATTGGAGAGCTGTGTCTAGCTAGTAAGTCTGTTGTGGTAGAAGGGGAAGAGGGGATGGAAAGGGGCATGGGGAGGCAGATCAAGGCCCCCCACAGTGAGGGAGGGGTGGGGCTGGGGCACAGGCTGGGGCAGGTGCTGCCCAGCTGGGGCGGGGCACAGGACAGAGCATGAGTCCCCAGACTTGTGTGGGGTGGAGCAGGCTGCCACTGCAGGCTGAGGCCAGGGCTATGCCAGGCTCTTCCCAGCGGAAGCTGGGCTGGGCTGTGCTTAGGTCAGGGTGGGTGGTAGTGCTGGGAGGAGAGGCTAGGGGTGTTATGGCGAATGCATAGGTGGCTGCAGAGCCCCCCATAAACCCATCCCAGCTGTTGCCTGCCCCAAGCTCAGCCCAGCCCAGCCCCACATTGGGAAGAGCTGGGCACAACCCTGGCCCCAGCCCACCACAGCAGCCCACCCCAACCCACACAGATTCGGGGCATGCCCCTCATGCCTTTTCAGGGTATGCACAGTGGTGGGAGCTGATCCCCACTTTGCATCCTTGGATGAGCCATGAATCTGTCCCGCATCCTGCTTGCCGCAGCTAGGCAGTGCTTGCCCCAGCCCCAGCTCCATCCCCACTCCCTCCCTCACTGCAGGGGCCTTGATCTGCTGCCACCAGTGTCCTTTCCCTTCCCTTCCCCCGCCCCTTCCAGCACAACAGACTTACCAGCTGGACATGGCTCTTCAAACTGGTGGGCTGCATATCAGAAATAGGATCGATATTGGCCAAGATGCCCCCTTAAAAATCGGCTCTCAGTATTGGCCCCAAAAATCTCTGTTGGTGCACCCCTACTTAGAATTTATCAACTGTTTACAACAATAGAAATTTTGAAATTTAAACCCATGTACACTGTGATAGTACTCTAATCATACAACTATATCCAATTTGCTCAGAAAAAAATATTTCTGTATTAGTTGTTCATTTAACCTATCATGATTCTAAATGAGCTGCTTCATTCTTGCTTAGCTTCTCTGATATTTGAATCTAATGTCAATCCAATGTTTGAATCTTGCTTAGATGGTAAAAAGAGGTTAAAATCTTTTTACCATCTCCTAGAGTGCTTTAGTCTAACCCCTCTGCTTCTTTCCCTCTCTGAAAACACCCATGATGATCTCTCATTCATCTTTGCCATAATGCATCTCAAACAGAAATTTACAAGCACAGTCCTTGCATTGCTCACAATTTAAAAAACAAACATTTGACCATCAGGCCTTAAAAATTAATATTCATTAATATTCCAGCTTAAGTTTAAGTTTCCAATGAAACCCTTGTCATACACAAATTAAAAGGGATTTATTAATGGTTATACCTAGGATTGGCAAAATTAAATTCTTATTTTTTAATAATTTCAACAGATAATATCAATGTGTATTATTAGGGTTTTTGGTTGTAACCATGTTGGTCCAAGGACATAGGCAGGCAAGGTACTTTGAGCAGAAGTGATATCTGCTTATTAGACCATAATTATTAGTCTTTCAAATTTCTACCTATTTACATTTTCACTGACATCCTGCCACACTTTTAGCATCTCTCTTTCCTTGGAGTCTCAGACCAACAGAGATCCCTATGCTTGAAGGGTGACTGCGCCTAAAAGCTTGCTAAGAACTTTTTTCCAACTACTTCGTTGGTCTAATAAAAGATATCACATCTACTCAAAGTACCTTGCCTGCCTATGTTTATTATTAAGCATTAATTTAGATTTTTTTATCAATTTAAATCTTCAGGATTGCAAAATTAGGAATGGGGGGGCAGACAATTAATGACAGTATTCTATTATTATAGTGCAGTTTATCTGCCTTCCGCGACAAGTGGAACTACTGTAGGACTGCCACCAGCTGAGCAGCTGAGGTGCTATGAGTCCCAGATCCACTCACCCATTGCTCCCTCATCCATTTTGTCACTTCTTCTTTTGTTTCCAGTCCCCTGGAGTTTCTGGGAATTGCAATCCTAACTACGCTCTGCACAGTTCTGTAGGACTAGCTCCTCTATCATCAGCCATAATTTTTCTTGTATCCTCCTTCTCTAAATTTCAACTATTACCAATGGAAATATGTTTTTGTCAGTCTATGAGCATGAGGTAAAATCAATGTTTATGGACGTTTACTGATAAAAATTAAATCCTGCCAAGCCAGTTATACCTAAATACGCTAAACATGGGTCAGGTAGGCTGACCTAATACAAAAGGCCCAGATATGAATAAAGAATCAAGTTATCCCATATTTAAGTTGGATAGGATATGCTCTATCCAGAACTCTGGTCTAGGCTTGTCCCTAGTGTGAACCAAACTTGGAGTTCAACTTCATTAAATCAGAGTACAATCCTGAATTCAGGATACACTTAGCAAGAGAACACATATACTTCTAACATTTGGCTGCTGCAATTAGAATACTGCCATATGTTGTAAGTGGAAAATATATGCGTATATGCAAGCAGATTCTGGACATAAGCTTATAACTGAAAACATGCTGAGGACAGAGATCAATATGGCTAATGTTTGATATTGACTGAATTATGGACAAATCATTCACCAGTATATACCAGTATATAGCAGGTCCATCTAATTATTTAGTTGTGTGGTGTTGTGTCCTTGATGAGCATTACTGTGATGTCTTACAAAATTAACTGAAACTTCCCTGATAGACACCAAAGTATGAAAGCCAGAGGCAAAAAGGCCCTGATGTCTAGAAGATCTTATAATAGAGAATCCCAACTTTACACAGCAGGTGGGAAATTTCCTACAAGTTCCCTTGAGTACAAACACACTGAAATTAGGGTTGAACTAATTACCAACTCTAATGTAATGCAAATAAATAGTATTTTAATAGATGAATTAGTATTAGCAAAATAAATATTGCTTTAGGTTAAATCATTAGAAGTTCAAAATCAAAACAGCAAGATGGCTTTGCTATAACAGCACAAATCTGCTTGCTGCTGAAAACTTGTGTAGGACATCCTTTTTAGTAAATCGTTTCTTCTTCAGGACTAAGTTTGATAATCAGTAAAGTGGGCTTTACAACTGAAAAAGAAGACTATCCAAAATAAACATGTCTCCTTTATCACTGGTCCCAATTAGTGAAAAAAAAATTCTGCAACTGCATCTAGACAACATCATCTGCAAAATTATCAAATGAAGAACTTCACAGGTGTGGATATACAAAGCACTTCAAATCTGTATTTTTGAAGAACTTTTAATCTGTAGTGAGTCACTAGTGTATAGAAGTACAGCTAATCCTAACTAAAATATCACCTTGAAGCACTTCAGAATTGTTTCATCCAGGATCATAGATTTGTAACCTAGTTGGTACTCCAAGAGGTATCCCCTCTCCAGCTGAAGGGATCAAAGCAGGGGCACAAGCGCTGTGGGAGGTGTAGGGACTCTCCTCCCCCTGTACAGCAGAGCCAGACCACCAATGAGGACTTAACCATATACCTTTTAAAGAGGGAACTATACTGGGAACATAACCAGTATAAACCGGGGGCGGGGGATAAGGGACACTACAGTGCTCGAAAGGGGCAGGATTTGACAAAGATTACACGCTTACAATCACAGACATATTCATCCAGTTGACAAAAGACAGAGTTAACCAAAATGTAAAACACAAACAGCAAAACAAACAATACTGGTTGGTATTACTGGAAATATAAAAGGCACAAAATACAAAATGTCAAATTACAAGGAATATAGGGCCTAGGTACCGGGAGGAGGAGAAAGGGGGGGAAAACACAATGACTCCTTTCTACTGCAAGAAGAATGTCTCCGTTAGCTCACTCACCCAAAGTCACCAAAGCTGGGACTTAAAGTTGAATCTCCCACACGGTAGGCAGAAACTCTGCCACACAGCCACCAGTGTTAGTATTGCTCCAAGCTGCTAGGGGTCTTGACCTTCCTGGAGCCCTGGCCTCATGTTGAGCTGCCCGGCCTCCGATTGGAGGAGCTAAAAGCAGAGCTGTGAACCTCTCAGGTTGCTGCTCAGATCCTTGCTGGAGCCCAGTGGGGACCCTCTCCTGCTGGCCATATGCCGCATTGCTGAGGGCCCAGTGCTGCCTGCAGATCCCACTTCTTCAGGCTTTTCTGGGGCAACTGCTCCCACTCTGCTGGCTGAGCTCTTGCCAGCTCTTTGAAGCTTCTTCCTTGTGGTCCCTCGCTGGTCTCCCCTTTTGAGTCAGCTGAGCTGCCCCTTTTATCCCCTTCCAAGCGACCCAAGGGGCCAATCAGGGGACATGGAGGGTGAGTCTCTGGGGCCTGATTGGTGAGGAAAGGGAATCCCAAGTCCCCCAGTCATCCTTTATCCTTTCAAAACCCCTGGGCTAAGTCACTACCAGCTAGCCCATCACTGATTCATAGATGTTAGGGATGAAGGGATCTCAATAGGTCGAGTCTGACCCCCTGCCCTGGGCAGAAAAGAGCACTGCGGTCAGACAACCGTGGCTAGGTGCTTGTCCAGTCTTTTTATGAAGACCCCCAAGGTAAGGGAGAGCAGCACCTCCCTTGGAAGCCCATTCCAGATTCTGGCAACCCTTACTGTGAAAAAGATCATTTTCATAAGGTTTGAAGCAATTTGTAGATCTGTAGGATTGAGCATCATTTTTCCACCCTGTTTCAAGGAGCTATAAACATTATGGCTAGTTACACATAAACTGGTTTAAGTGATCAGTAACTGGTTTAAACCTGTAACAGAACAGCTTTCAAAATGGCTGAAACTGGTTTAAAATAAACCTGGTTGGATGTAGTATCAGACTTAACTGACTTGGGTCAAACTGGTTTCTGGAATTTCTGTCCCAGATCCCCTCCTGGATCAAGTTAACTTACAATCCCCCAGCATCCCATGATGCTTTGCAGCCCTAGGCTGTGCTTTCTGCTCCAGCAAGCAGAGTCTGCCATGCCCTTCTGCTCCCTAGTCAGAGCAATATTATTCTGGATAGTTGAAGAGGGGGTGGTGGGAAAGCACCAGTCCCGCAGCCAGGTGCTGCTGGAGATTCCCATCCAGGTGCTACCAACCTGGGGAAGCAAGGGAGTCTGCAGAGAAGGCTTAGCTCTTCCCCCTAGGTCCAGGAGCTGGGAGTCATGTCCCCTTCTCAGTCTGCTGGCTGGCTGTGGGCAGAAGATGAGCAAAAGCCCAGCACTGGGCCTTATCTCTGCCCCCAGGGCTGGGACCCAGAAGCCACACCCCCTTCTCAGCCTCCAGGCTGGTTGGGAGGAGGGAGAAACCTGTACCCAGGTTTGGCTCCACCCTTGTAGAGCTGGGAGCAGGCCTTGAGTCCCCTTCCCATGTTCTCTTCTAAGCCTCTCAGCTGACTGAGGGCAGGGGGACACAGAACCCACAGCAGGGCTTAGCACTACCCACCAGAGCTGGGAGGCACACACCCCTCAACCAGCCCAGAGGCTGAGAAGGGGACTGGGTAGGGGAGTATAGCTCTGCTCCCAACTCTGGGGGGCAGAGCCAAGCCCTGGTACAGGCTTCTTCCTCCTCCCAACCAGCCTGGAGGTAGGGGAGAAGCCTGTACTGGGGCTTGGCTCATCAGGAGCCAGGTTCCCTTTAGCCTGGAAAAGCGCAGTCTCAGGGGTGATCTGATGGCCACCTATATGAGGGGTGACCACCAGTATCTGGGGGAACGTTTGTTCACCAGAGAGCCCCAAGGGATGATGACTAG
>JAGPOW010003182.1:30360238-30393905 GCA_030014935.1 Caiman crocodilus
GGACACCATGATGAGTGACTTCCATCAATTACTACCCTCTGGGTCCGACCACGGAGCCAATTTTCCAGCCAGTGGATCGTGGTGGACCCAAGGTGACAACTGGCCAGTTTCACCAAGAGGTGATCGTGGGATACCAGATCAAAGGCTTTTTTGAAGTCAAGATATATGACATCAATCTCTTTTCCCTTGTCCAGGTGATAGGTCACTTAGTCGTAGAAGGAAATAAGATTGGTCAAGGAAGACCTACCTGTGACAAACCCATGCTGGCTATCCCTTAAGACGTTGGCCAGTCCATTAAGGATGGCCTCTTTAATAAACTTTTCTAAGATCTTCCCCAGGATAGAAGTCAGGCTGATGAGCCTATAGTTAGCCGGATCCACTTTCCTCCCTTTCTTGAAGATAGGCACCACATTGGCCTTCTTCCAGTCTTTGGGGCTACACCAGAGCATCAAGAGTTTTCAAAGATCTGTGCTAGAGGCTGGGCTATGAAGCTCGCCAGCTCCTTGAGTACCCTGGGGTGTAGATTGTCAGGGCCGGCTGACTTGAACCTATCCAGCTTCTCAAGATGTTCCTTCATGAGGTCAGCATTAATGGAGGCAGGGGATCACCCTCACCCGGACTTCCCTGTCCTGTAGCAAGCATGGGTGTCCCATGGGACTGATGAAAGACCGACACAAAGTACCCATTTAACAGTTTGGCTTTTTCCTGGGCATCAGTTGTCAGTTGCCCCATTTGGTTCAGCAGGGGTCCAATGTTGCCCCTGCTTTTCCTCTGGCTCCCCTCATATCTGAAAAAGGACTTTTTATTGCCCCTTATTTTATTGTCCTTGATGCTCGAAGCTAGGTGGAGTGCAGTTGCAGCCTTGGCTTCCCTGGTATGCTCCCTGCAGGACCAGACCAGTGGAGAATAATCCTGCTTGGAGGTGGCTTCCATCCTCCATCCTTTGTAAGCCTTTCTTTTTAGCCTCAGGAGGTCTGTTAGGTCCCTGGAGAGCCAGGGGTGTTGCTGTGCCCTCTCGCTGCCTTTCCTCCAAGATGGAATAGACTTAGCTTGCGCATTGATGATCACTCCCTTTAGGAGCAACTACTCTTCTTGAACTCCGCTCTCCCTCGGGTCATGGTCCCTTAGGGCCTCACTGACAAGCCTCCTGAGCTTGTCAAAGTCGGCTTTCCTGAAGTCAAAGACTTCCGTGTTGCTGACTGACTTGCCAGCTTTTCGACGGATGGTGAAGGTCATCAGCTTTTGGTCACTGTCACCCAGCTTCCCATCAATCACTAGGTTGCCGACTAGGTCATCCCCAGTAGCCAGTACCAGGTTGAGCAGCGCTTTGACTCTTGTTGGCCCATAGACTTCTTGAGTCAGGTAGAGGTCATCCACGCACAAGAGGAAGCTTTGCGACCACCCAGATTTTGCTGAGCGATCCTCCCACGAGATGTCTGGGTAACTGAAGTCACCCATAATAGCCATGGTCCTGGAGCATGCAGCCTCAGCCAGTTCCCAGGCAAGCTCCTGGTCCAGCTCAGGACTTTGAGTGGGAGGTCTGTAGTAGACTCCCACCATTGTGTCCCCTGTGCCATGTTCCCCACGAATTTTAACGCAGAGGGTCTCCAGTCGTCCACCCTGGTCACCAATATTGGCTTGCAGGGATGTGTAGCTTTCCTTAACATACAGAGCTACTCCCCCGCTCCTTTTATCTACACAATCCCTCCTGTACAGGGTATAGCCATCTATACCCATGGTCTAGTCATGGGTAGAGTCCCACCAGGTCTCCGTTATCCCTATGACATCATAATTATTTGCACTGAGCAGGAGGACAAGCTCCTCCTGCTTATTCCCTACACTCCTGGCATTTGTGTACAGGCAGGCAAGTGTCCCCTGGGGAGCTCCTTCCTTGCCCACAGATTTTACCAGGGCTGGGGCAGGGGTGGGCTCCCCTAAGTGCCTTAACCCACTGGCTTTGCAAGGATTGCTCAGTGGGTCAGCAGTGGCGGTAGTCCCCTGGTCCCCCAGCGGGCTTAGTTGAAAGCCCGGTGGAACAGGTCAGCCAGTCTGGCTGAGAAGAGCCTCCTCCCTAGGGGAGAGAGGTGGAGGCCATCTCTTCCCAGCAGCTTACTGCCTCTCTCACCAAAGAGTGAGCCAAAGCCTTCCCGATGACACCAGTGCTGCAGTCTTTGGTTGACCACGTGGATCCTCCTCAGCCCATAGCCTGAGACTGGGAGGATCGACGAGAACACCACCTGTGCCCCCAGACTCTTTAGCCCCACTCCCAAATTCCTGTAGCGCCTCATGACTTGGCTGGGAGTGCTCCAAACCATGTCATTGGTGCTTACATGAATAAGGAGCATGGGATAGTGGTCTGTGGGTTGGAGGAGCTTTGGGATCCTCTCCACAATGTCCTGGATGCAGGCCCCCAGGAAGCAGCACACTTCCCGAGCTAAGGGGTCAGGGTGGCAGATTGCCCCCTCAGTCCCCCTCAGGAGGGAGTCTGCCACAACAAACACCTTACATTTTGTCTTGGGGAGAGCAGGGGCAGGAGCTGCAGTTGGGCCCATGTTGCCTGTGGAAGCCAGCAACTCAGCAGGCTCTGCTGGAGCAGCAAGAGGTGCGTACCTGTTGCTCAGCTCTGGTGGGGCAGGGGCCTTGGTGCGGTGGGCCTAAGGGTCCCTTGACCACCTTGGTCCATGCCCCTGACTGGACAGAGCGGGAGTCGATCTCCTGCTTGCAGTCCCTGATGCCATGCAGTTTCTGGACTGTGGCCTGGAGCTCCTCCAGCTAGCGCGCCAGAGACCCCAAAAGGGAGCAGACCCCACAAGGGGAGGTAACCATGCTTCTAGGCCCCAGAGCCTGAAAAAGGGACAGGCAGCCCCCGCAGCTGAGAGCCAGGGGCTCTGTCTGTGTGGCAGTCTCTGAGGTGCCGGGGGGGCTGCGGAGCCCGAGGCGACCTTCGGGGTGCAGCACGTACCCATCTGTGTCATGCCTTTGTTAGGTTGGCTACGACTGGGACTGTCTACCCTGGGGGGTGCGCAGGAAGGGTCTTGGGCCCTCCTGTGTGAACTCTGCGCTAACTCATGCGCCGGCAGAGAAGCGCGACTGTTTGTGCAGCCTGTTCACATGGCTCCCTGGGGGGCTGGGCGAAGTAGGGGCCTGGGCAGGGTTTGACGCGGCCTGGCTCCACTCAGCCCCCTCTCCCACACACTAAGGGGTTAGCCCCCTCTCTCCACGGGCCCCGCTTACCTCCAACGTAAGCTGCAGGACTCTTCTGAGATGGCTGCTTAGAGACACAGCAATGAATGGGCCTGGTGCTGAAACAATGCCAATGTACACCAGGTACAAAAGAACCTGTGATACCAGTCATCTCAGGTGCTTGGAGAGTCTTATTATAAGGCACTGTCACGAATACTGCAGCATTACTACTTGAAATGTCAGGGAGCAAGTACCAATAGACCCTTTCAGGACATGGTATGCATGTGGTCCCAGAGAAGATTTCTGTCCATGGTGTCCTACAGGACTTCATCCCTACGCATGTTCCAATTGATGGTATAGAGCAGGTACCATTTTAAGGGGGTGCCTTTCAAGAGCCTTGGTCATGGCACCTAGCTCTTCCATGCCATAACCCACTATCTGGCAGGTAAGCTGGAAGGAGGTGGAAAGCACAGCCAGATGGTTGATGACTCTCCAGGCAGAAAAGGAAAGACAGTACCTTGCTGTGCTGCAAAGCCAGAGACTACAGGGCAGAAAACAGTAGGCATCCATGTACAGCTCCCCAGGGTGACTGAGCTGCTTCTGTATCTGAAAGGCCCTCTTGAGGCAAAAGTGATCAGGCCTACAAATGGCAGGGATAACCTAGCAGAAGCTGGGGGAGGTCACACAGACCATCAGCTCTCTCCTCTCCACTTAGCCATCCTTGGGGGTCCCCAGACTTAGGCCTGAAAAGCAAGCTGTAGTCTCTGCTCACCAGCCCCCTAGCTGCACAGATCCACTATAGCATGGCTTAAGGCAGTGGTTCTCAACCTTTTTTGTACCAGGACCATTTGGTCATCTTAATTTAGCTTTCTTAGTTGTCTGTTTAGAGCACGCTCACAACTTGCTGAAATTTAAACATAACATATACTGGTATTGGCCAGGCCTACTAACACCTATAGAGTAAGCTACATACAAGGAATTGGATTAATTCTTGAATTCTGCTGAACTACAAGTACTAAAAGGCAAATATACTTCTCTTCATTGGTCTCAACTTGCAGGTATTTGTGGACTTCATTTATAGATTGTGGAAAAACTAATCAACAACTTTGGGCTTAGATGGTTGGGTCTCTTTTTTTGTTTGCTAACTTCAACTAATATATACTGCAAATGTCTGGCAGAGACTTGAATACTCTATAAGTAATGGGAGTTGAATACACTTGACAATATATCTTAGAATGCTCAGTACCTGAAAGATTTAACTCCTTCATGACTGAAAAAAATCCAATAAATACTAAAAAGTGTTTTAAAGTATGATCTTTGAAGGATCCAAGAGTGAAATCCTTTTTCACATTCTAAGCATAGCACCAGTCCTTAACTGATAGAATCAAATTTGGACTTTTAGGACAATGTATTTGTTAATTAAAATCCTTTCCAGATCCCACAAACCACCACACAAAAGGAGGAATGCATTCAAACTAGCAGAAAATTTCAATGTGAATACCCAGACAGAAAAAGCCTAATAATTACAATGTATCTCCTGTACTTCAAGATAAATAGGGGTTGGTGGCACATCGAAATTGTGCACAAGAAGGATGAATAAAGTGTTTAATGCCAAGGGTTGGTCAGGGGACATTAATTCTTTCAGTATTTATTGCCATTTAAAGAAGTAAAAAGTATTTAAAATAAGATGCATAAGCAAATTATGTGGAAAGCTATATACACTATTTTATTGCATTCTATAGTCCACAGGGATGGAACAGGAATAACAGATTTCCAGTGTATTTTAGCAGATATCCAACAAAGATTTAGATCCACATTTTCAAAAGGTGCTATACACTTCAAAAAGTGCATTTTTTCTCTCTATGTTCAAGAGTTGAGGCTCATAAAGAACATTATGACATGATTTTTAGAGGTTCCTAGCACCTGTGTCCCACTTACATTTTTTTTAATTACCAATATCAGAATGTTCACAATATTCTCTAGAATTTTAAGAATTGCCTGAAACAAAGAAGTCATTTTTACAACAGGGGGCTAAAACCCTATATAGATCCACCTGTCCCTACATCTCTCACTGTGTTTCTGGCAAACCCTTTATTCTTTTATTCCAACAAATTGATGCCAGGTTTATTAACCCCTTCATTTCTTCACCAGCTTCCATCTTGCAGCCTTTATCAATATTGCTTCAGGCATAATATGACCTCTTAACCTGGGTACATTAGACTATCACCCTGCTCCCATTCAAAAGCCTTTCCTTTCTTCTCCATTGTCTTCTATTGGAGGCTTGTGTCATAACTTCGGGGTTCCTGATTTTGGGGGTCTGAACAAGCACGATACACCGAAAATCAACTTTTAAATGCCTTTGAATAAAGATAAATTTCAAGATAGATTTAAGAGCTCTTCTAGTAAACTGTAAAATACAGAGTACAAGAAAGATTGTTTATAGGTTTCCAGACCTTTTCAGATTAGATAGATGATTAAGGCAGGTATTAGCATGTCTTTTAACAAACTCAGCAATTTCTAAGATTAGAGTATTTAATGTTCATTCAAACATTTTGAGCAGGGACCTGGAATTTTTGAGAACCATGTTTGACATTTTGTCAGAACAGAAAAGTTTGATACTCTTAAGATACTGACTGTCAACCTTCAGTTCTAACTGAATATCTTACAACATTCAAAAATGAATTTAAAATTGAAGCTGGCTCATACCCAGTCCTGGATTGGTGCAAAGCAATGATAGGGGTCAGGTCAGCCCAAACATCCCTTGAGATTCCTACTGCAATTGCTTCCCTCCCCTAATGCAATGGTAAATTGAAAAGGCACAATTTGTATTCTACATTTATGTACACACCACACTTAAGATTACATCACAGTGATAGCTTTTCCATCATAAATTAGCTTTTCATCGTAAGCCAGTTTGGTTTGGGGCTATACAGAGATACATTTTGGTACTTGGCTGCTAAATTAAGATATAAAATATTCTTCTTAAGAATATGCCCAAGTGAAATAAGACCCAATGAATATCTAGTCTAATTTCATTTCTCTCAAACTGGCCAACACTGCATGCTTCAGAGTATCGTACAAGAACTTAAATTGGAAAGATGTAGAAAAATCTGCCCCACCAATAAAACACCTCTTCTGGCCCTTAGTACATCAATTCCCCATCCAACATCTTAGAATCAAGCACAAAGGGGTAGAGGTGGGGGAGGGAAAAGAGCTGCTGCAGCTTCAGCTCTGACCTCCCAGGCACAGGGCACAAAGCACATGCAACCTCTGGCACTTGCCTGGCCATGCAGCAACACTCTGGGGATGGACCTACTGCTGGCACTACTGCATAGCTCAGCAAAAGCCAGAGTTTGCATCTGCTGTATGCCCTGGAGGGAATAGAGCCAGAACTGGAGCTGTGCCTAACAAAGCAGTGTGGGGAGATGTGAGCGGGCAGACTTAGGGGGAGGGCAGGGAGCTAAGGCTGCAGGGGAGCAGTGACTGCAGGGGAGATGGGGCCAGAGGCCGCAGAGGGGCAGGCTAGAGGTCAGACGCTTCAAAAAGGGGCAAAAGTTGTGGGGAGCAGGCAAGGGACAGAGGTTGTAGGAGAGGAGGGGACAGAGGCTGTGGGAGACAAGTGGGAGGTTCGTAGCTGCAGGAAGGGGCAGAGGCTGCAGAGGCACAGACACTGCCAGGGGGCACACTGCAGGAGGAACAAGTGGTGGAGGGTGGTAAATGGAAAAATATAAGTTTTCCATATATAGAATCTGATTATTGGGGGGGGGTCGTCTTGCATTCAAAATACTCTTGGATTATACAGTACCTTTTAGCTCTATTGACTGTGCTCTTGATCTCATGTTATGAGAAGGGAATAACAAATACCATATATATCTTCCCCATACCATTCATTATTTTATGTACTTCCATTAAGTTCCCACTTACCTCCTTCCTAAGATGGTAAACCATCTTAATTTAATTAAACTGTCTAAATCTCTTCATCTCAGAGTCTTTCAACGCCCTCACCAACCATTCTTTTTGCCTTTCTCTGAACTCCTCTCTCTTCCTGCAATATTCTTTTCAGATATAATCACATAAAATATAGGGCAAACTGCTGTTGACTGAAGCAGAGCTATAAATAATCTCTGTCCTGAGTTAGAAATGGCAACCAACAGATGAAGATTAGAAAAAGTAAGGAAGAACAAAATTCAGGAAAAAGACTAAGAAGAGTAGCAGCTAAGGCACGGGTGCCAAAAAAACTTTACCCCCCCCACTCCAAAAAAACCAGACAAACAACAGGCTGGATGCAGCTCAGAGTGTAACTCTATCCAGACCACTTGGCTACCAGCTGGTTATAGAAGTAGGACATGGCTGGGGGCATGGCGTGGCACAGAACCTGGGGCCCCAGACTCTGGCAGACATAGCCATTGGCAGTATGGGTGTGCAAAGCTTCAGTCGCCAATACAATTCAGAGATGATTCGGCCTGATTCACAGGCCAAATTATCAAATCCCAATCAAAATCAGGAGACCCATTAAAAGCTCCAAATCAATTCAAAGCATCTGAATCAATTCAGAAAAGATTCAGAAAAAATTTGGCGATTCAGATGGCAGTCTTGCGAGGAAACAGAAACTGAGAAGGCGGGGGAGAGGGGCAAGGGTGTTCTGATATTGACATCTGTAGCTGGCCCGTAACTCTGATCTTTCCCTGAGTTCCCTTCTAATCACAAGGTTTTGGGGAAGGGACACAGAACAGCATATAAGGCTCTATGTGAAGCCTTTCCCTCCTTTTTTGCAAACTGTCTGGCTTCCTAGTCAGTCTCTTGCTAGTCTCTCTTCTTGAAGAGGGCTGGATACACCTTACTCATTACCTTTGCCTAGAATTCCTCTACTTATCCCTATCCAATCAAGTCCTTTCAACTTATTCTTTCCCAAAAAGCAAATTTCTTTCTCCAAATTTGTTTTTATTTTTCTCCCACACTTTTAAAAAAGAAAACTGTGTTTTCTCTGACTATGTGTTATCCATCACTGTGCAGGAAAGCACATATATTACATGTACACACACACACACACATATTGAACACATACAAGATACACATACATGTTTTCCAACACAGCAAACATTATGAAACATGATGAAAAAGCAGGTGCCAAGTCCTCTGGCAGGGGAGGAAGAGGTGCTAGAGAGGGTAAGGGCAGAGCTGCAAGTCCTGCCCCCCCACCTGACGCACCCATGGCCTCTGGGCACTCTGGAGAAAAAAAAGATTGGGCCCCTCAGAGCTAAGGCAGCACCCAGTCAGCCACAGCCTGGCCAGCCAGGTGCAGGGCAGAAAGTGCCACCAGAGCTCCAAATATAAAGTTAGTACATATTTTTTAGGTCTACCTTTATAGCTGACTGGAACTTTTTATTGTATGATAGATACTTTGCACGTGTAGCTGGTATCACTAGTTAATTCCACAATACCTGTAACATGTAAAGGGGGACTTTGGTATGAAATTTGAACCTGAAAATTCATTCTTGATATTATTTTCTTCAAAATTAGTATGTTCCCACAAAAAATAACTAGTTTCAATGAAGCAGCATTATTTGACAAAAAAAATTCAGTTGAAAAACTTCCCACCATCTCTAATCCAATCGCATTACTGGGACAATGAGAAGACTAAGGTTTATATCTAATTTTGCCACAGGCTTGCTGTGTGACTTCATACTGTGTGTCTCAGTTTACTCATCTATACAATGGGAGAATTCATTACTTATCTTAGAAGGGTGCTGGGAGACTTAATTTACATTTGTAAAATGGTTTGAAGCTAGCTCTATACATCATTGAAAAGCAGAGAAACAGAAATGACAAATTTGTGTTACTTTGCAGTTCATCTTTAGGTGATACTGAAAAAATGCTAAGGGCCTAGTTTTGCAGTCCTTAGTCAAAAGTCCCACTAAAACAAGGGCTGAGTGAGAAGCAAGACTGCTGAACTCCACTACAGTTTTGATTCAGCAAACATCAACTCAATAACTCAAGTCACCTCTATGTAGATTTCTAATCAAAGCTTCCAGTGTGGACTTTGCTGCTCACTTCACATTACATGTCTTTAGAAACACACGGATAATAGTGATATTTAACTTGTTTAAACACTACTAATCTAAAGTTGGAGATAATCTTTCTATTAACTGAAAGGATTGAGGCTTTTATGATCCACAATTTCTTTTCATATAAGGGAGGGACAGGTAAGAGTGATGAGGCTAGTATGTCTCTGAGCAAGTGTCTGAGTAACTAGGCTACTGGGCGAAAAGGTGGGAGGTGCCACCTCCCATGCCCCATCATGCTTTTACTACAACTAAAATTTCAGGATTACATGTGAATTATGCATGTGTCTGTGTGATTTTATTCTCCTCAGGCACTGCTGAAGGATAGCCAACATGGTTTTATTGCAGGCAGGTCATGTCTGACCAACCCCATCTCTTTCTGTAATCAAGTAACGAACCGCTTACATATGGGAGATGCAGTTGATGTCATATACTTGAATTTTAAAAAGGCCTTCAATATGGTCTCTCATGATGCTTTTATAAAAAAACAAACAAACTGGGGGATTGTGGGCTAGTCAGGTGGGCTGGGAACTGGCTAAAGGTTCAAACCTAGAGAGTGCTAGTGGACAGGTCTGTATCGTCTTGATGGAAGGTGGCCACTGGTGTATGCAGGATTCGATTCTTGGCCCCATGCTGTTCAACATCTTTATCAACAACTTAGGATGAGGATGTGGAAAGCACACTGGCCAACTCTGCAGACAATACTAAGGTATGGGGAAAAGTGGTCATGCTAGGGGATAGGAAGTCTATCCAAGTGGACCTTGACAAGCTGGAAAGGTGGGCGAAGCAGAACCAGATGCAGTTCAATAAGCAGAGTGCTTCATCTGAGGTGAAATAACCAGTGACATAAATATAGGTTAAGAGGAGATATTCTGGTCAGGACAGTGGCTGAAAGGGACCTTGGGGTTATGGAATCATAGAAAATATGGTTGATCACAGGATGAACATGAGCCACTAGTGTGACACTGTAGTCAACAGAGGTAACAGCATACTGGGATGCATTACAAGGGGTAGGCGATTATTTTGAGCAGAGGACCACTTACTGAGTTTTGGCAAGCCATCAAGGGCCACATGACAGGGCAGATAAATATTAAATTTTCTAAATTTTTAGGGGCCCTGCAGGCCAGATAGAATGGCCTGGCGGGCTGCATCCAGCCCTTGGGCCACATTTTGCCCATCCCTGCATGAGCCGATGCATGATAAGCAGGGCTAAGGAAGTGATGCTTCCTCTCTAATCAGCACTGGTGAGACCCCAGCTGGAGTACTGTGTCCAGTTCTGGGTGCCACACTTCAAAAAATATGTAGAGAATCTTGAATGGGTCCAGAGAAGGGCCACAAGAATGATTAAAGGCTGGGAGAACAAACTAGGAAAGACTAAGGGATCTGTGACTGTTCAGACTGGGGAAGAGAAGACTGAGGGGGGTTAAAGATGTACATTTCTACTGGTTCTCTCAGAAAATAAGATTTAAGATTGATGATATATATACATTTTTTAAATAAAAGTTGATTTTAGGAAAAACAAACCTCAGTAGGCACTGTTTTCCAACTTCTACCCCCAGGAATTAGTTTTGATAACCATTTCACCTCTCTCAACCCAGAGGAGTCCTGGCTCCTGTCCATGTCCCTGCTTACCAGGCATGCTGGGGTAGAGGGACAGACATTACACATAAACCAGTTTAAGTGATCAGAAGCTGGTTTAAACCTGTAACAGAACAGATGTTTAGTGCACATAAACTGGTTTGAAAGTAGCTGAAACTGGTTTGAGATAAACCTGGTTGAATGTACTATCAGACTTAAATGATTTGGGTCAAACTGCTTTATGCAATGTCTGTCCCAGCCCTTTCCTGGTTTATGCTAAACCAGACTCCCCCGGCATCCTCTCTGGATTGGGTGGTGCTCTCTGCTCCATAGTAGAGCTGGTCCCTCCCCTCTGCTCCCTGGCTGCAGCTCCAGCAGAGACTGCTAGAATCTGCGTGGCTTCCCTCTGCTCCCCCACTCCACTTACCACTCCCTGCTAAGCAGGGATTTCCCCCTCCACTCTACTTTACACATACACCTCTCACTATTAGCTAGCATACCACATGCTGGCTATGTTCTGTGATGTGATGTGGGAGAAAAGGCAGGCTGCTTAGGGCTTTTTGGAGCTAATCAACAGGTCAGCTAGTAACATCCCTCCATTCCTTTGGAACAAGTTGTTTAAGAAGAGCTTGAACTAATGAGAGATCCTTTAATTTTGCTGATGGGGTGATAAATGCTCCCTGCTGTTTAAGTAATTCCCAGCTGGCTCCCTTGATGACCAGCGAGAAGGGTACCTCCCAATCAGAGCATCCTGCCAGGGCCTGGCCACCCCCCCTCCCCCAAGCCCAGCACTGTTGAGAAGGGAGGACTTCTCTAGCACCCCATAGCATCTAGCTTGAGCCACTGCAAGCGTGTGCCTGCATTTTTTCAGTCCAGCGGGGATGTCTGTTTGTTTACAAACTGATCAGCCTAGGCAAGTTAGACTAACCTGCAAAGATTGAATCAATTCAAGCTCAGGTTTTTTTAATGTCTGTCCCTAGCCCTAGTGGCAATTCACAGCTGTGCAGCTCTGAGATGGCATCAGTTGTTATGCTCTGAAATTATTCTAACTTTATGATGGTATAACATTCCACAGAATAAAAATCTGTAACAGTATACTAAAATACAGCCTAATTCAGTGTAAGGTATTTTTGTAAGCAAGTGAACTAAATCAAACTAAAAGAACAGAAATTACAACTTGCTGTATTTACCATAAATTGTTAGCTCAGTACTTGAAACCAGCCAATTAGACTGCATCTATATATTGCTTCAGAACATGTGCATATAAATAATGCCCACTGTCTTTCCAACTGTCTTTCCAACCTTTGTTAATTTTTAGCCATCTGTCTCTCGATGCAGAAGTTTCCCCTTTGCTTAAAATAAACAAAGTGCTTCATATTTTGTTAAGGTTGAAAGAGACAAAGAGAGAGAGAGAGAGAGCGCCAGTGTACTTAATATATGTTTCCATTAAATTCTACTGTAACGTTTACCTCTAGTTATAATATTACACAAAATTGTGCTGTATTATACTTGTTTGGAATTAAAAAAAAATATCATGCCAAGGTTGTTTCTCTTTTCAGCTTATTGGAGATTGTTTGATAGACTAATAGGAAGCACTTGCTCATACACAGTCTCGACACTATTAGTACTACTTGGTACAGTAATATTTTATCTTACCATTTTTTTTATTGACATTTTTCACAATAATAGCTTTTTCATTCTAATATTTAGCATAACATTTTTGACATATGGATTTCTGAGTACTTTACAAAGATAAACTTGATTTTAACAACATATTATTTGAAGTGTAGAAAAATTAAGTAACTTAATATGTATATAGGTATCTCACTTGAGGTGGGCCGATTGTCCCAGGTTTAGAAATACTTGCAGTGTGTTCTGTCAGGCATAACATTTTGGTACAGGTGTTGGAGAGTCCAACTAAGGGGAAAACTCCTCAACTTGCTGCTCACAAACAGGGAGGAATTAGTTGAGAATCGGAAGGTGGAAGGTAACTTGTATGACAGTGACCACAAAATAATAAAGCTCAAGATCCTAAAGGGAATAAGGAAATAGAGCAAGGAAAGAGAAGAGCAGAATGAAGATACCTCCAAAAAAGCAGCCTTCAACAAACCAAGGTAACTGGTATATGGGATCCCCTGCAAGCAAATCTGAAGGGAAAAGGAGTCCAGAAGAGCTGGCATTAGTTTAAGAAGGCTGAATTACTGGTACAGAAGCAAGCTATCCCAGGTACAATGAAACAAGAGGAAGAGCAACAAGAGACTAGTCTGTCTAGACAGCATTCTCTCCAATGAGTGGAAACTCAAAAAAAGAATCCTGCAAAAAGTGAAAACTTGATCATATTACTAGAGAAGAGTATAACTATTGCACAGATGTGCAAGAAGGAAATTAGGAAGGCCAAGGGAAGGAAAGAGCCTAGAGTAGTAGAAGAACAGATTAGGGATTATTTACAGAAGCTAGACGCTTTCGAGTCAGCAGGGATGGTCAGAGATCTTCCTGCATTGAGCAGGAGGCTGGACTAGATGACCTTCCAGCTCTACTCTCCTATGATCCTATACATGTTGCCCTTGCAAGCTGCATTGCTGTATCATCAGATGGCCAGTAAGAGTCCACAGCCAGGCCAGGAATGACCTGTAATAACTTTAGATATACATAGCCATGTCCCAGGAAAAAACGTTAGCACATTCTATCTCACATATTTCAGAGGGATGTGAAGTGGGACAGTAGATTTATACAACTGTAGGATCCTAGCACTTCCTTGGGGATAAATGCAACATCTATTTATAGCCTTAAAGCCATACTTGAGTAGAAAGAAGTGATACCCTGCCCTGTATTATGCCCTGAAGTCATACAAAAAATTACTGGCAGAAATGAGTCACAGTTCCTCCTAACTCCCTTATGCCCTACTCATTGAACCATAATATATCCTGTCATCTCACCTGCTTGTTGCAATGACCATCCCTATGATGCTTTCCTGATTGTAATGGAATGGTTCTGGCAATCCAATTTTAGTCTCTGATGTTCTGTACCTTTTTAAAAAAAATTATTGATAGTTTGAGTGCAGTTACTTTCACGGCTTCTTTAAATTCTTCCTTTCCGCCTCATTATTCAGTGAATAACGGCTATCTAGGATTACACATCTTTCCACGTACCCTACAAGGGGTTGAGAGCAAAGGAAACTGTTTACTTCAATATATACCAATAACATAAAAAGAAATTTTAAAATGTTTTAAGAATGGTATTCATCAACAAAAAATAAAAGTATTTATTTTATGCTCTAGAGACTTTTGCCAAACCCTTGAGAATATAGTAAATGCATAACAAATACAACAACATAATTCCACTCACATAGCCTCAGTAAGAAACATAACTGTGAAAAGATATATAATCCCCTACTATCCCCTTCAAAGACAAAACCTCAGTTTTCGTCTTCTTTCCCAAAGGCTAAGAAAATAGATCAGTGTCTTAGCATTTCTGAGTCAGATCTGTCATATTTCATTTTGAAGTGGAGGTTAAGGATTTGGTTCCAAAGTTGAAGTCCCCAAGAGTTCTACAGACTATTTAAATTCACTTTCTTGAATGAACATATAAATATGTAAATTTTAGCATAAAGACAATAATGCCCATCTTTTCCCACATTTCTATATTACTAGGGAAGAGTCATAAATACTAGAGAAAGGATATTTTCATGACAGAGCAGCATTTTGGTCTAATTCTAACATTTACCTTTTAGTATAAAAAATATATTTCTTATAATTATCTCAAATGTCAAAAATGAATAGTACCAATTATAAGCAATTAAAAATAATGTTAGTAATAATAATATGGCAGTTTTGGAGGTTAGCATGTCCAAGACAAAAGACCTAAATCACCTTCTGCGTATCATTGGATGTCACTGGTTAACCTCTCAATCAAATTCCAACTTAATTAGAAGGCTGGATAGTCAAAAAGGCCAGAACAGCCATCTGGCAAGGTTAGCTGTCACAAACTGTATCCTGAAGAAAATAATTAACATAATTGTAGCTACTGCAAGGAAGGGCTAATTTAATAGAACTGAAGGAATCAAAGAAGTGAAGAGCAGAAATTTACATTTTTACCTTCCTGTTCATTTCCTGAGAAACATTTCATTATGGTTTCATGCCCATTGCTAGTTTCTTGATATGTTTATATTTAACATCAGAAGAACTGCAAACAAACAGTTTGTGAAGGAAATCTCAGCAGAGATACCATTCTTTAATGCAATATGTGGATGTACAAGGAGAGGTCAAGACACCATTTAACACAGCAGTTCTCTGAACTGAACAGTTAGTGTAAATGAGGAAATAAATAAGTTAAATCAAATGTGTTATGAATTATTCTGATTAACACAGGCAGTTACAGTGCCAATAGTTAAATGAAGATCCTACGGTAATCCTGCTGCAAATAATACAAGTTGCTAGTTGAAATAAAAATGTATGCATAGAAAGGACCTCCTGGGTCAGCCTGCCCTCTTCTTTTGCTAATGCAGACAGCTATCTTGTTTCATCTCAGAAACCGAATAATCTATTTGTAAAACAGAGCTGGTCTTCTATTTTTTAATTTTTTTTGCCCTAGCTACTCCCACTAAATATCTGCTTCAAATCCTCACTGTTCTGATGATTAGTAACACTCTTATATTCCCAGCCTATATACATTCATGGTCCATTTACATCCATTTGTTCTTCTGCAAAGTTCATCCTTCGAGCTTATATAATGATCTCCCCTTCTCCTGTTTACTTCTCTTGAATTTTACATATATATATAAAATAAATTATACTCCCTCTCAGCCTTCATTTTGCCAGGCTAAACAAGCTAACCACTTTTGGTGCATATCTGCACTGCAACAGGCTATAATATGCTTAGCTGTTCCAAACAATCTGCCTCCTAAACCAGAAGTACTGTAGCTGTGTTTATGCAAACCTTGGGCAGCCTAACCAGCTCTGCCCTCCCAGTGCATGGAAGTACCTGTGCTACTTATGGTCCAGCAGGTAACATTTATGAAGCACCTATACATGTGCCTGATGCCTGCTCCAAAGCATGCTTATTAACAGGCATCAGAGCATATTCAATTAATCGAGCCTGCCGGAGTGTGCAAATTAGCATGATCCAGTAGCCTCAGCATCTCAAGTATTCAGTGTTCCCATACTTTGAAATGGTGGCAGGGGTGCTTTAAAAGCTCAATGAACAAGATTTAAAGTGCCCCTGCTGCCATTTTGAAGTACAGGATGCTTAATATATGAGAAGCTACAGGCACTTTAATTAGAAAGACTTCTGAAAACCACCCTAATTAAAGCGCTCCTCTCACCCTGCAGCATACATAAAGATGCCCAGAGAGTTCAGCCTGTGCACAGTAAGCTTGTGGTATAGACATACTGTTAGGCTCTCCAGTCCCCCAGCATCTTTGGGTAAGGACAAAATTTATTTTAGCTTCCTTAAAAGGGGAGGGAGAGCTGCTGTTCAGGAGCCCACAGCAGCTGTTATACTGTGACTGTTACAAAGGCATGATCACAGAGAGAAACAAATGACATAAATCATCTTGACTTTCACCCTGAATGAAACAGGGTTAAAGTTAGAGCAGTTTGGCTAGCTTTGCTGCTAGAATCATGCAGTTGTTACAGTCAAAGCATAGCAAGTTTCTAATCCTGTTCTTTGATTCCAGTATACTTTTTACATCCCAATATCCTTTGCAAACCGTTATTGCATCTGCACCCATTTGAATCCAACTCTTCTGACCATAGGTGACCAGAACTAATGTGATCTTATCAAATGTCCTGTAAAATGGCATTAAACAATATTAACTCTGCAGCGTAGGATCACATTTGCCTTTTCATGGCCAAAACACAATGGTAGCTCATTGACATCTTGTTATTGAGTAATACACCAAAATCTTTCTCTGCTGTCATTTCCAAATGCTGAGCCCTAGAGTTAAGCAAAAATGCTTATGTCATTAATCTGTAAACGTATTACTTCAGTTTGTACTACCAAACTTTATCCCATACGCCACTCTACTCCACAAAGTCATCCAATTCTTCCTGTACAACCTCCCAATTCTCCCCTACATTGAAAATGCTTCCTAACTTTATGTCTTTTCATTAGTACAGTCCAACATTTTGTACCAAAGTAATAAATGAAAGATAACTCCCAGACCAGTGTCTGAAGAGCTCCTTGGTAACCTCCCTCCTCCTCAATGCTTACCCTTTCAGTACTAGCCATTTTTGTCTTCCCTTCAGCCAGTTCCTCACCCATATTAAGAGGGTTTTACTGAGATCCAGAAAGATTTCCTTTGTCTAGAAAAACAGTTCTTTTTCCAGAGACAGATATCAACTTAGTCAAGTATGATTCACTTTTACTAAATCCATGATTTCATAGATTTCATAGACATAAGGGCTGGAAGGAACCTCAGAAGATCATCAAGTCCAGCCCCCTGCCCCAGGGGCTCACAAGATACCTGCAAAATAAACTTCCAATCGACTCTTAAAGGAATCCAGAGTAGGTGCTTGCACCACCTCTGGCGGCAGTCTGTTCCAGGTCCTGGGGGCTCAGACTATAAAGAAGTTCTTCCTTATGTCCAGCCTGAAAATGTCTTGGAGAAATTTGTGACTGTTGGACCTTGTCATCCCATGGGGCACTCTGGTAAACAGGCATTCCCCCAGATCCTGATGTACACCCCTTATATACTTATACTTATGATACACTTCCCCCATTTCCCAACATATCTGAGTATTCTTTCCTTCAAGGTCTCCTCTAAAATGGGTCAGAATAACTGGCTAGCCTGCTCAGAACAACCTTCCCCTTTTTCAATACAGATCCCACAACTCCACTCATGCTATCACTCTAATCTTCATAACTTTATTAAAATAGGTTTCACTGGACATGAGATTGTATGTGCCAGTTCTTTTAGAATGCCAGGATAGAGATTATTCAATCCCTACAAAACTGAGTTTTGCTTTCACCTTGACTGTGGTAATTTCCATTTGCCTCTGTCCCCATATTCAGCAGGGTCTTTACTGAAAACAAGCATTTAGTTACATTCTGGACACTAATTACCTTCATTTTGTGAATAATCCTCATTTCATAGAGGCTGTACTTCTTTCCCGGTTCTCTTTTTATATGAATGGGTGTAGAATCTTTCACTGTTTTAACTTTCTTTGCAAAATCTAACCCGACCTCTCTCTTTTGTCAATTTTCTGCACTTCTTGATCTCCAGAACAGTTTCCTGTGCTCTCAACCCCTTGTAGGTTCTGCTTATTCCCAATATCCTATCTGAATAAAAAGCCAACTGAAGAAAGAATAAAAGTTGAAAGGTGGTGGGTAACTTGAGTGACAGCAACAACAAAAAGATGCAGTTCAAGTTCCTAAGAGGAGGAAGGAAGGAGAGCACCAGAAAGACACTGCACTGCAGAAAAGCAAACTTAAACTAATACAGGAATCTGGTGGGCAGGATCCCTTGGGAGGCAACTCTTAGGGGAAAAGGAGTCCAGAAGGACTGGTTGTACTTTAAGAAAGCTCTGTTAAGGGAACAGGAGCAAGTTATTCCAGTTAAATGGAAAAATGGGAATTGCAACAGGAGACCAGCCTTACTAAACAGCAATCTCTTCAAGGAGCTGAAACACAAAAAGACGTCATATAGAAATGGAAGTTTGGTCATAGTACTAAGGAAGGACTTCTTTGGAAATCCCTTGCTGTCAAGAATGGTTGTCTCCCATGACTGCCTTATCTGTGTGTCCAAAGATGGCTGATGAGACCTATCTGGGATCAACAGACCCTACTACAGTGGAAGAGTATAATAGTACTTCAAGGGCATGCAGGAAGAAAATAAAAAAGGTCAAGGCACATTTTGAGATGCAGCAGTCATAATAGGCAATAAAAAAGAATGCTACAGTTATGTAGAAAATACAAGATTTCAAAGCTCCCCTGCGGAATGCAGAAGGCATTAGTTACAGACACTGAAGATAAGGTATTTCACGCCTATTTCAATTTTCACAAATAGTGGCAGCTGCCAGATGATGAGTACAATTGGCAGCTAAGAATGGGAAGGAGACAAAAAGAAAGCATAATGGAAGAACAGGTTAGGGATTAGCTAGATGCTTTTGAGTCAGCAGAGCTAGGTGGGATATACTTAAGAGTAGTGATTGAACAGTCTGAGGTAATTTCACAGCCATCAACTATCCTCTTTCAGAAGACCAGGTCAGGTGAGGTCCAGGACGACTGAAAGGGACAACTATCATCCCCATCTTTGGAGGGAAAGGAGGAAGATCTGAAGAACTACAGACTATTCAGTCTGGCCTTGATACCTGGAAAGATCTTGAAGCAGATCCTCAAGGAATCCACTGTAAAGCACCTAGAGGACAAGGTGATCAGGAAACACCAGCATGGATTCACCAAAAGCAAGTCACACCTAACCAACTTGATTTACTTTGCTGATAAGGTGACAGTTCTGTGGAGAGGTGGGGGGAAGAGCAGTGGATGTAGAAGACTTTGATACCTTGAATTTGGCCAGGCTTCTGATACTGTCTATCATGACATTCTCATTAAGAACCCAAGGAAATACAGACTAGACAAAAGTACTGTAGGAGTTGATCCTAGGTCTGGTATTGCTTAATATCTTCATTAATGATATGGATGATGGGACTGAGTTCACAGTTAGCAAATTTGCAGATGACACCAAGTTGGGTAGAACTGCAGACACTCCAGAGGGCAGGGCCAGGATCCAGAAGAACTGTTCACCATCAATCAGATGAGATTTAACAAGGACAAGAACAAAGTCCTGCACTTGGGACAGAATAACTGCATACATATAGACTGGGGAACAACTGGCTAGGCTGTAGTACTGCAGACAAGGACCTGGGGGTTACAGTGGATCAAAAGCTGAAAAGGAGCTAACAGTGTGCTCTTGTTGCAAAAGGAGCCAACAGCATCCTAGGTTGTCATCTGCAAATCAAGGGAACTGGTTCTTCCACTCTATTCAGCATTGGTGAGACCTCACCTGGAGTACCACCTGGAGTACTGTGACCTTTTGGGGGTCCCATACTTCAAGACATGGATAGCATGGAAAGAGTTTAGAGCAGAGCAACAAAAAATGATCAGGGGCCTGGGAAGCAAGACTTATGAGGAAGGCTGAAAGAACTAGGGTTATTTATCCTGAAAAAGAGAATACAGGGGGGAGCAGAGAGCAGAATTCAAATAACAGTCTTCAAATACCTGAAGGGTGATATAACAGAGCACCTTTTTGGGTGTCTGTCACTTTAAGGGCTGGAGGAGGGAGCTACCATGTGGCTGATGAAGGCAGCCACTTCAGAGCCGAGCTCAGAGAGAGTAGAGAGCAGTGTGAGACCAGCCAGCAGGGAAGAAACATCTCCCTGCTGACCTCCAGCTCCAGGAACAACTTGGAGGTAAGGGTAAGGCTATGGGGAAGGAGGAGAGCTTGTTGGTCTTGGACATGACCTAAAACTGTACCCTGCCAGGACAGGGATGCCTGGTGGGACTGCCAGTGTCATGGCAGTACACTTAAATACCAGGACCAATCACATCTGTGGTATAAGGCAGGTCGGAGCACCTAAACCCCAGCCCCCACCTTCAGGTGGGTTACTAGGAGGGTTAAGCAGAGTAGCTGCACCTAACCCCTATGGGGTGTTGGACCCTGGAGTGAGGGCCAGGCACACTGAGTGAGCAGCACATGAGTCCTAGGGGTGTCAGAGTGGAGGTCAGGGTGAAGGCCACAGGAGAGGCCCAAAAGACCACACTAGGGCTGACCGAGGGATGGAGAGCATGTCTTTGAGTAGGGCAGAGTGAATGTGGTCTGGAGAGGCAGTGTGCAAGAGACTGGATGAAAGCCGGTGGAGTGCAAGTGGCTCCAGTGAGAGCAGGGTGGTATGTGTGTGGGCCCTGAAAGTGACAGTATGATAAAGATCCAACTGTGTGTGCAGTTTGACCCAGCCTCGAGTCAGAGTACCATCACAAAATTTGATATCTGCAAGTCATGGGACACGTGTAAGAGAAGGTCAGAACGTGTATGCACTGCTCTGTTACAGTTGGGCACTTGCAAGGCAGCCTGCTACCTATTTAACATCCAAATCATTTGCCAACAAGGCATGGCTGACAAGCAAGGCACATGGTTTGTCCAGAGGCAGGGGCAGGTCCATGCTAACACTGGGCCTGGAAGTTGCCTTTGTCACAGGTGATTATAGAGAGGATGGGCTTTTCCTTATGGCTGTAGGGGACAGGAGAAATGGCCTCAAGCTGCAGCAGGGCAAATTTAGGTTAGAGATTAGGAAGAACTTTCTGAGTATAAGAGTGGTCAAGCATTAGAAAAGGCTACCAAGAGAAGTTGTGGAATCTCCATTCTTAGATGCTGTCAAGAGCAGATTAGATAAATGCTTGACTGGGATTATCTAGTTTGGGATTATCCTGCTTTGAGCAGGACTGAATGACCTTGTGACGTTCCTTTAGCCCTACTTCCTTATGATCCTAAATTCCAAAGCAGTGAGGTAACACTTGTAGGGGAGGGGAGAAAAACATCATAAGGAAATAGGAATCATTTCCATTTCATTTAGTTTTCAACTAAAACATCACAATTAATATGTGGTACATGTCATCTGAAATACAAAGGGTGGGGCAGTGAGAAAGTAAAAATATGCACACATTCAAGAGAAAAAAGGCTGCAGACTCTTAAGATTAAGTAAAGCATTCCTTATGTTTGTCTTGTATATAAACCAAAGACATTGAACGTGTCTAGATGTAAACATTTCTTGTATGCCATAATTAAAACATACAAAAATAAAATCAGATTACAGGCTATATTTAACAAAACGATGTAATGCATAAATATCTGAGTTTATCTTTCCTCCTTTTTTCTAAATTTAAATCTCATTCATATTTTGAAAAAAAAAGTTATATTACATTTCTGAGCTTTCCAACTTAAAGGAATTCACTACATCTAGTCATTTAAGTTATAATTTTTTTAATTCTTCAGACACCATTCATACAAGTAAAACAAGCAATCTAAAGAGGTGAAAGTTGAGTCAATTTTTCAAAAAGTGTCTATGCATCTGTTATAGAAAAATCAATTTTTTCTCATGGACACTGGGCAATTTGGAAAGTTTACAGTAATTAGCAAATACTATGGCAAATTGCAACAGTCGAGAGAAGAATTAGAAAATCTCAGCCTTTCAATGTAAATAGGGCTTTTTTCCTTAAACAGAGCTATTTTCAGATAGAAAATATCCTAAAATATCCTTTCATACTCTTAGAAGTGAGGCAGGGAGTGTCAAACATACAACCTGAAGACCAGATCCAGCCTGTGCAAGTGCATCATTCCGCTTGCATGGATTCTCACTGTGGCTACAGCTGCAAAGGAGTCTTTTTACTAGTGCCAGAAACAAAGAAGTTAATGCTGTTGCAGCTTAACAACTGTTGATGTTTCAGGATAGGCAGCTGCACTGATGAGGATTGAGAGGTGACCACGTTAACTCTGGCTGCTGGTGCCAATATGGCAGCTCTGGCAGCCACAGCAAAGAACCCCATAGGACAGATACAGAGGTGGATTATCCAGCCCATAAGGAGCCCCACAGGCTGGATCCAGCCTGCAAGGAGTCAAATGATTTGGACACCCCTGCCATCAAGAAAGATTTGTTCAAAAGTGGTTGTGTGCTTTACAAACAAACTGGTACCAAAAGCATTTCCCCCCACTACATAATGAATGCATCCAAAACATGACACGAGACATGCTAACAAGGCAGCTAGTCACAAGCCAATCCTTCTCTCCCACCAAGTGCAACATGAAGTAGAGGAAAAGACTAGATTTATTGAAGACTGAAGGCATGTGTAACATATTTAGACTTTTTGGAGCAATATGTATTTATTTATTCCATTTATATGCAGCCCTGCTCAACAAAGGCTTGGGGCAGGTTACTATAAGAGTATAATTTATAAACGGGAGAAAAAAAGAAAAGGAACAAAAGAACTTAAAAGCAAGTAGAGTCTGTCCCCTATGGAGGCATGAATAACCCCACCAGCAGGGCCCCATGTCTCCCCTTTTACAAGCCAAAATGGGCACGGGTCCAATCTAACTGGTCACCCCCATCCACACAAACACATCTTATGCATCAGTGAGTGACAGCAATTTAAACTTATCCAAAAAGTGGGGCAAGACCAAGTTTTACCAACCCCAAAATCTGATTACAGAAAAAGTGGTGGAGGTTATAGAGTAGAAGTTATAGACTGACTGGAGAGGGAATATTATGAGGGGAGGCTGTATGTTGAGCATGGTGATGCTGTTGGAAGCTTTAAAATTGAAGATTATGCTTAGGATAGACAAATTATGAATCTTCGTTCTAAATCCTGATGTACAACCAATGCTTTAATCATGCTCCCTGGTTTTGACAACATTTATACTGATCCAAGAACAAGCTTCAAGTCCTGCAAGATAAGGGAAAAGCAAACTTTAAAACCACAGCATTCTTGCACCATCATGCACATTTCAATTTTGCAATAAATAGCTTTTATTCTATCACAAATCACTATCTGGGTTAATGTTATCTTTTAGCATTTGGATTCCAAGCTCTTAGAAAATAAACAAATATAAAATCTTTAGGCCATGAAAACTTCACTACTTTAGGTGGTAGCCTTCGTCATCATGTCAAATGATGCAGTGGAGAAGGGAGAGAGAACTCTACGACCAACAAGAAATAACAGGCACCAGTACATGAACGTGGAGGCTGCTCCGATACAGTGGAATTCTAACACATCAAAGCAGAGTCGATCAATTGAATCTGCTGGAACATGGTAATTACTGCAGTACAGCAGCCTCCTGCATCTTGCATATCAGCGTCCCTGAGCTCAAAAATGGTGGCAAGGATGCTTGAACTAAAGCGAATTTGAAAACTCAAGATATTACTGAACACATATACTTCATCCTCACACACAACTTCAGTTTCAACAACCAACACTCCTCCAGACCATGGGCACAGCTCTGGGCACCAAAACGGTCCCACAATATGCCACCCTTTTAATGGCCCACCTAGAAGATGACTTCCTCAAGAACTGCACCATCAAACCCTTACTATACTTGAGATATATAGATGACATCTTCATCATTTGGACCAAAAACCTGCAGTCTCTGATGGACTTCCACCAAAAATTGAACAGTCACCACCCCTGCATCAGACTATCGCTTGAATACTCTAACACCAGCATTTCCTTTTTGGACACCATGATCAATATCCAAGATGGTAAAATTCAAACCACCATACACAAAAAAACCAGCTATCACCCTAAACACACCGAGAAAGCTGTAATTTACACCCAAGCTCTCCAATACCACTAAATTTGCAGCAAGGAGAATACCCATGATTGCCACCACACAAATCTCAAAAGGGCCTTCAGCCAACAAGGACACTCCTCTAAGAGAGAGAGATCGCACTTTTGAAAGAGCCACCTGGATACTATGAGAAGATTTGCTGCAGTACAAAAAGAAAATCTCCACAAATCACATGCCATTAGTGATGACATATCACCCTTCCCACAGAAAATCCTCAGACAATTGCAACCCATAGTAGAAGGTGACCCCATTCTTAAAGAGATCTTTCCAGAGCCACCCATCCTAGCCTTTAAACAAGCACAGAACCTTACTAACCTCATCACCAAAAGTGAACTCCCTATGACCCAAACCAAGAATTACACCCCACAACAGTACCATCACCATTCCTGGATCCTACACCTGCACCTCTAGAAATGCAATATATATCTCATCCAGTACAGCAAATAACCTGATGGAAAATATGTAGACAAAACCAAGCAACAACTGAATACCAGAATGAATCTATCAAAGACAAGAATACGCAACTACCTGTAGGGGCACACTTCTCACAGGACAATCACTCCAATCTCGCAGTTCTAATCCTCAAAGGGACCTTAGAACACACCTTTTGTAGATAAGCCTACAAACTTCACTTCACCAAAATACTGGATACTAAAAACCATGGACTCAAAACAGACATTGGATTCATTTTTTTTTTTTATAGCTTTTTTTTTTACCTTATTATTACCACTGTAGTGTTTTCCCTTTAGCCTTTGTGTCTCCTGTTTTTCTTTGCCCTCTCTTCCCAGTTTTATCTTTTGTTTGTCTTATCTACCCTTTATACTTTCACTGACATCCTGTCATATTTTTAGCTTCTCATTCCTGCTTTCCTGATCTCCAATTATTCCCTTTTTCACAGACAGCATCTTTTCCACCTTGTATTTTATCACTGTTGTCTCTCTCTGACCCTTTTTTCCCTCTTTCCCCATGATCTCTTCCCCTTCCACTCCCCTGCTTTATCTTTTGTCTTGCTTAATCTACCTATTTACATTTTCACTGACATCCTACTGCACTTTTAGCTTTTCTCATTCCTTGGAGTCTCAGACCAGCAGAGACTCCCTATGCTTGATGAAGGGTGACTGCACCCCAAAGCATGCTAAGAACTTTTTTCCAACTACTCAGTTCGTCTAATAAAAGATATCACATCTAACCAAAGAATCTTGCCTGCTTATGTCCTTAGACCAACACGGGTGCAACCAAAAATTCAGCAACAAATCACTCCACCATTACAAATAATCAGTACTGATGTTATCCAGAAGTCTTGTTTCTTTCCACATGCCTAACAGCATCATCAAGAGCAAATTTACTTTTGTTAGCAAAAAGAGCTAATTCATTTAATTTGGTGGATTCGTTTAAACTATTCTCTAAATGTTAAATTGTTCCCCACAGGTTTACTTAACAACATTTCTAGGTCACAAAAATGCTTCTGCTCTAAAAATTATCCAGCGTTTACACATTTAATCAAGACCATTCCCTTTTAAAGCATTTTGGAGGTTTGAAAAAAAAAAATCAAACATGAGATTCATTTCCATCCATAACTCTGTAAAAGTCTTTTACACTGTATGAAGATGAAGCTGAGAATCTTACTTACACTAGATGACCTTTACATAGGTTTTTATGGAGCCCAAGGAGAACTGAAATTACTCAAAGAAATGATTAAAGCAAGAGATTGGGAAAATATATATCCAAAGTGAAAATACTGTCTTCAATGTCTAAAATCACTATTGCTATGCTATAAATCCTCTAATTCATGCAACAAGAGTCAAACAAGTAAATACAGATATCTTCCTGATCCCAGACATGCTTGCAGTTTTGTGGGAAAAAAGCTGATCGCTTCCAAAATGCTAACCATGTCTTATGTGAATTTTTGCAGATTGCTTAAGAAAATATTTGTATTAGATTTGAAATTATCTGAATATTCATTGCATTTGACATATATTGATGTTCTCTTAACAGCATAAACACATGCCATAATTTGTTACTGTTGATCACTATGCAAAACCTTTTTGTTAAGGTAAAACAGATTCCAGAACATAGGGCACTTGTACACATAACCAAAATTGCTTTTTGCAGTTTAACTGCATCACCATTTACATATACAGGGGGGTTTTGTGCAATTGGAATGACTTTTTTACAATTCAAAATAAATCACATCCCGATGTATTCTAGTTTGCATCAATACAAATTAATATCCATGGATCTGTCACATGTACATGGTAATTCACTGAATGATATGTAATGAGCCCCTTTGTCCACCAGATGTTGCTTCAATTTGCAGATAGGAGAGAAAGAGGATAAAGAAGATACCAGCATTTTTTAGATATCTGTGTGTAACGTGTATTTTTGGAGAGTGAGTGCAGCAGCCCAGCCAGTCTGAAATGAATCAAAGTTCTGATCACCTGTAGAGAATGGCATATCCCTAATGCTATCCCAAACAACATCTGTTAGCAATAATTTCCCCAAAGTGTTTTTCATTCAAATCAACACTATTATTTGGTGGACAATGGATTTTTAATTGGGTATCTTATGATACTGGAAAATGCTACTTTTAAACAGGTGCATTTCGCAGTGTTTTAAAATGATATACTATAGGGCCATGTGGCCCATATAGGATGTTAAATAAGAGATTCAGTACCTTAAAATGAAAACCCCAATTAACTTGTAGTTAAAGCATGGGATTCTTTGTTCACTTTGCTTACACAGTGGGTTAGAAAAGTTGAAGAAATTACAAACAACGTACTAGACGATGTATGAACGTCAGCATTATAATCACATATAACTAACATATATCTCGCTCTGGTAAAGTATGCTACATTGTATACATTAGCATGTATAAACAATATACTGTATTTTATCACATACAACATGCACCTTTTCTCCAACACTGCTGGAAATTGCAGTGTACATTATGTTTGAGGAAACACACACACATTGTCTGTTGTTTACCAAGCCAACTTGGAAAAAAAAGTCTGTGCATGTTCCACACGGACCAGAACAATAAGAAGGCTTGGCTCCCTAGCTGCTGTTAGGCAGTTACACACTACAAGGAAAGATCTTTTCTTCTTCAATATGCCTTTCATATACAACATGTTACTCCTTGTATGCAAAGAAATATGGTAACACTTTACGTTTAACTATGCAGCTGATTTATTCAATACCCCTCAAAATAGCTTGTCAATAAAGGGCAATAATTCTGTTTTGCTTTATGCTGCATTTAGCTTTACTGAAAGATTAGAGATGTCTTGAAACATCTTTGTTGGATGTTTATTCTCTTCACAATATTGGCTACAGTAAAATTAAGCCAGAACATTGATAGATCTTTAGATAGTTATCATTCCTCTTAACTCACAAATACAACACAGATTTCAATGATTATTTCTTAAATGAAACTGCATGAGGTAGAGGTAAGCAGAATGGAGAAAGTTTAAGAGCCGTGACTAATCAAGTGCTAAACCTTTTATTTGTCAGAAAGACTTCTTTCAGGTTCAATTCATGTGGCTACAACTTCAGGCAGATAGCTAACTAAATTTTATAAACAACTATTTTACATGTTGTATAGACATAAAGTGGAGACTTATTACTTACTGGAGACTGGATAATGCAAAAGACTTCTAAGATGTTTATTTCAGATCTATTGTGCAATAACAGTATGTGATGACGGCTCTCCTTCAGTTCCACTTCACATGCTATGGCAATAGGACCCTGGGATTTGAATGAATGGATGGATGCCTTCAATGACTTTCAAATAGTTACAGATAGAGCTGTGCAAAGCTTTAGATCATGATTCAGATTCGGAGATGATTCGGATAATTCAGAGACTAAATCTATGAATCCAAATCAAACTGCTAGAAGCTTTAGGCTTTCTGAATCGATTTATAAAAGATTCGGAAAAAATATGGCAATTCAGCCATACGGTATAACAGGGAATCAATGAAATATCTATAACTTTGTTATTTTTTGGCTGATTCGGATGAAACACACGCAGGTGGTAGGATCTGCTCAGGGCATGAAGCCTGCCAAGTTTCAAGGCAATAGATACAGGGGTTTCTAGGAAAGTGCACCTCAAAGTTCTAAAAGCAAAACTCATGTCACGTGTGTTAAGCTGCAGTGGGGTGAAAACTGAAGGAATGGTAGCACTTGCTGAGGCCACAAAGCCTGCCAAGTTTCAAGGAGATACGTATAGGGGTCTCTGAGAAACCACACCTCAAACTGCTGACACATAAAACTCATGACACTGGTGACACTGTGTGTGGATGGAAGGAATAGTAAAGAAGCCAGAGGCTAGACTGGCATGCAGTGCAGGCAAGAAAACCAGTCAGTGAAAATGGAAATGGAGGCATCAGGAAGTGAGGGACAGGCTGGGATGGGTGGGGAAGGGCAAGGGGGATGTAGTAGGGCCTGTAAAAGTGAAGAGGTACCTAGGGAGTCAGATCTCCAGCAGGTTGCAGTGTATTAAAATTCCACTGTGTATATTGAGTCCATGAGTCTGTGGGGGAGAAGGCCTCATGGGAGCACACTGCCATGTTGTGCATAGGCCCCAGCGCCAGAAAGGGTGCACCTGAACATACACACAGTCCCACAAGCACCCATGTTCTGAGTTTTGCCCATCTGTGGCCAGAGGTGCAGGGCCCCAGAACCCAGATTCCCTCTGTACCCATCTCCTTGATAGCTGGCAGGGTTTGTGTCCACAGCAGGCCCTAGCAGGCCTGCAGTTTTCACCCCCCTGTGCCTTAACACATACACAGTGTCACATATGTCATGAGTTTTACTTGTCCACAGTTTGAGGTGCAGTTTCCCAGAAACCCCTGCACCTACCTCCTTGAAATGTGGCAGACTTTGTGGCCTCAGTAAGAGCTACCACACCTGCAGTTTTCATCCTGCTGTGGCTTAACACATGCACTTGACATGAGCTTTGCTTTCAGAAATTTGAGGTGTAGTTAACCAGAAACCCCTGCACCTATCATCTTGAACTTTGGCAGACATCATGCCCTCAGAAGAGGCTACCATCCCTACAAGTTTCATCCAAATCAGCCCAAAACAACAAAGTTATAGATATTTAATTTGTTAGGGTAATGATATGAAACTTGGATGTTGGGGCAACAATATGGAATCTGGGTGTGCAGCTAAACAAAGGCTTTTTCCTGTGTCTTAGCAAAAGCTGCTGGTCACAAGGCTAGCTGATATATTACAAGCAACTAACTTAGCTAATGCTTAAGGAAGTGGATTCTTAAGAAAAGAATAGGGTGCAAAGTGCATGATGTGTTGAGTAAAAATAGAATAGCCCACCAACTAGTGTCAGGAGACAAAAGCAGAAATATGGCCCTGGAGATGGTGCTGAAGTCAGCAAGAAAACCAGTAAGAATCAAAGAAAAACTGCAAGTGACTAAAAGAAGATGGGGGTCAAAGTCTTACGAATGCGCTCTTAGCAGAAAGGCATGTAAATGAATGAAATGCATTGGCAATACCATGCTAAGGAAACAAACAGTAAACAAAGATGGAGCTTGAGATGGGAGGAAAAAATAGGTGGAACCAGAGGAGGGATATAAGCAGGGTAATGTTAGTATGTATGAACCAAGGTGTATAAATACTAAAAAGAACTGCTGTTCAGGGCTGCTCCCCCTGTTCATAGACTGGGAGTCTGTGAGGGATCTCGCCCAAAGCTGTCTCAATTCTGAATAAACTGTTGTGAGCAATGTGTGCTGGTGTTTGCTCCCTGCTTGCTCTGGCTAATGAGTACCAAGATCCATGAGCAATTGGACCATCGTCTCCCTAGTTGTTGGGCACCGCAGGGAGTTGGAGTTTAACATCATGATTCCCCATTATACCCTGTGGCCGAATCTCCGAATCACTCTGAATTGGTACCAAATTGATTCAGCCAAATCAAATCGGAGAAGCGATTTGAATCTTTGAATTGAATCGGCTGAATCCAAATCTGAATCAAATAGTTACCTATTGTCACAGGTCTAGTCTCAGAGAAGCTAGTAGGCACCTCCAGCTTCTATCATTGTAGAATTACATGAACAAAAAATATATATACTGTAGAATTAAATTATAAACAACTTTAAATAAGAGATAACTGGGGATCAATGTGCCAAAAACCTAATAGCTACCATGAGACAGCAAGCAATTCACATTTTAATGCTAAGCTGGTAAACAAATTTGCATTTTTCCTACTAAAGAGTTAATAACATAAAACTGCTAGTATTGAAAGCCATGGAGGATAAAAATCAACAATTATTTAAATTTAAAAAAAATCAGAATTTAAAAAATTTAAATCAGATTTTAATTTTTTGTGTTAAGATGCTATTTTAGAAAATAAGACTATATAAAACAGTTTTAATTTAAAATATGTTAAAGCTCAAAAATATCATTGTAGAATAGGAATTATAACCAGGGATCTGGGTTTTCTACTTCCCACAGAAAAACGAAGTAAACCACAGAGTTTACCTTTTACCAGAGGCAAATTCAGATTTCTCATTTTACCAGAGAAACATTGGATTTCTCTGGTAAAATGAGAAACACTGGAACTGGATTTTGCAGTTTTGTGACAAGCCCTCTGCATGATGCCAGAGTTCCAGCCTATAGGGGCTGGAGCAGGAGGAGGGCAGTCAGGCAAAGGGCACCATGTGACTATGTACACATGGCCCCAGGCAGTCTGAAGAGCATCTCTAAAAGGTAAATTGGTGGGGGTGAGGGGATTGAGACCTTCATAGAAAGGGAAGGAGTTGAGCAGGACTGGGGCTGGGGCCGGGGCTGCTGCCCAGCCAGGCAGTGCCTTGGGTTTGAGGCCCGGTGCCCCAAGGCACAGCCATGGGGCACCAGCAGGGAACAGGAGAGGGCTGTAGGCAGCTCGTCCATGGGGCGGGGCCAGCTCCTTGTTGCTGCATGCACTCTAAGGGACGGTGCTGGGTAGGGATCCATGCTCCCCAAGATCTGTGTATGAGGCAGGGGCTGCCCACTGTGGGGTCAGGCTCCCACCCTGATGCCCTCCCCTGGGGCCTCCAGCACTCAGCATATGTGATCCAGCACTTCAGGGAACAGCAGAACCATTCAGGAAGCTGCCTGCCACTGTGAGCTCTACACTGCCCATGTCCTTTGCACACAACCCTGTGCTGCTGGCCCCACTGCAAGCAAGGAATGCCTCACCAGGACATACATAGCTTGCAGGCAGCTTCCTGTGCAGCTTCGCTCTTCCCTATAGCGCTGAGTCTCACATGCTCCTTTCTGTATGGTTGAGAACACACACTTCATTGACATAGTTCAGTCATTATGACCAGGATACAGTCCACTCAACAGAGCAGCTATAACAGGCAAAGTCATAGATGAAACATATGAGAAAGAAATTGAACAGTGTGCAAAAAATCTAGAGGGGAAAATTGTTAACCTGAGTCTTGATGGGTGGAGGAATGTCTATGATGATCCAGTAATATGTGTTTGTGTCACAACAAAAGATGGGAATGTCTACTTTACAGGAGCAACTGATACAAGAGGAAATGCACACAGAATACTTACAAGTAGTAGCAGTAAAAGCTATAACAAACTTTGGAAAAAATTCAAATTTCTAGTGCACAGCTTTGTCACAGACAACACTGCAAATGTATCAATGAGAAGAAATCTAGAATAAAATGAAGAAAGCCCCAAGGTATGGCTGCATTGCTCATTTGATGCATCTTTTAGCCAAAGACTTCAGTGCTCCAGAAATAAAGGCTAATGTTGAAATTGCAAAATATTCCAGCAACAATCACTTTGTAGCAGCTGCTCTGTAGAAAGCAGGAGGAACCAAAGTAACTCTCCCACAAGACATGCGCTGGAACACAATAGTGCACTCTTTTGCGCGATATATTGAGAATTGACCTAATTTGATGACAATTTGTAAACAAAACCATGACAAAATAGATGGAATTGTCATAGCCAAAGTTCTCAACACTGGACTAAAGAGAATTGGAGAATATATGCTGATAATCCTGAAGCCTATTTTTGTAGACTTTAACAAAGTGCAAGGAAATCATTAGTTTATTTCTGATGCTGTTGAAATTTGGAAGGAACTGAGTGAGACCTTCAAAAGAGAAATACGCAATGACAAAGTTAAATTACAGGCATTAAAAAAATAAATGGGTCAAGCACCCTTTCAAGCTCATTTTCTTGTCAATATTCTCGATACTCAGTACCAGGGTCAATCCTTAACTGCTGAAGACGAGGAGTTGGGTATGATATGGGCATCCAGCAATCATCCCACCATAATACCAACTAAAATAAATTTCCGGGCTAGGGGTGAATCAATAAAGAAATATATGTTTGTGATGAGGTATTAAAGAAAGTCACACCTGTCAACTGGTGGAAGTCACTTAAGCCCTTGGATCCAGAGGCTATTGAAGTGATAATCCAGCCTAATAGTAGTAGCTTCTTTTGCACGTATAGAAAGAATATTTTCTTCCTTTGGACGAATTCATTCTAAATTCGGGAAACTCCTTGGAAATGAAAAGTCAGAAAAGTTTGTCTTTCTTTTCCAGCCTATGAATGAATAAACAGGAAGAGGAAGGTGAAGACTGAGTTTGCTGCATAACCCAGTATTCTAAGTTTCTCACACTGACCTGGTAGAAACAATCTATTTAATTAAAAAAAAAAAGAAAAAAAAAAACACTGTTCACATTTAACTAAAATAGTTAAAAATTTAAAAATACATAAACTTTTGTTAAAATAATTATATATTTGTTGTTGAAGAAAAATATTCAAAATACACAAGCTTGTTGTTTTACTTAAATAAAACAATTTAAAAGTTATAATTCAGTTTTCTGATGCAGCTGCAAAATTAATCTGAATAAACATCAAAATAAAACACCGCTTTAAAATGTATAGTGTATACCTTCCAAAAATTAAACATACCTCTATCTCCGAGATGTGAATAATATGCATTAAGGTTGTATCAAACAACAAGAATGCACTTTTCATACAAAACAATGATTAAAGTGAGGCTTCCTGACCAGTGATTTAAAACATGATTTAAATGGATTTGATTTCAGTCAAATCCACCCTCTTGAGAACAGAATACAGAGGGTGTCTAATTTAGTAAATCATTGTGGTAGTCATAGAATGTATGAACATGCTTTCTTTTGCTTTATACTTCTAACTGCATATGAGAATTCTTGTTAATTTAATTCAGTGACATGGCGCTATGCCAGAACGGACAGAGAACAATACATATTTCACTCTGACCTACTAAAATGTGAGCAAAAACCTCATTCTACCTCGGCTGAATCATGTTATCAAGGTTTTTTTTTTTTATAGAGCAAGAAACCTTTTTGCCTGTGCCCCACCCTGCTCCCCCACCTCCGCCAAATATGAAGCTCCTCGATATGGCAAAAGCCCCTTTTGCAGTATTTGTCCCCTTTTGGGGATGCTTTCTCTTTTCTACCTTTTCTTCCTTACTCTCTATTTTTCTTTTATTATTATTTTTTTTTTTTTTTTTTTTTTT